>BSBK01003560.1:2090000-2235000 GCA_027943335.1 Chamaecyparis obtusa | reverse complement strand
TCACACTTCTCCAAGTTTGCAAATAACTGATTCTCACAAAGGCATTGTAACACTTGTTGAAGATGTTTCTCATGTTCTTCCACTGACTTAGAATACACCAAAATATCATCTAGGAAAATTATGACAAATTTATCCAAGAAGGTCTTGAATACCCCATTCATAAGACTCATGGATACTGATGGTGCATTTGTGAGACCAAAAGGTACTATGGTAAATTCATAGTGTCCATACTAGGTATGAAAAGCTATTCGGTGAATGTTGGCTTCATGAATCCTTAACTGATGATAACTTGACTTCAGATCAATCTTGGAAAACACCTTGGCTCCTTTCATTTGATTGAATAGATCATCAATCCTTGGCAAAGGGTACCGATTCTTAATGGTTACTTTGTTGAGTTGATGATAGTTAATGCACAACCATAGTGAACCATCCTTCTTTTTAACAAATATAACCAGAGCTCCCCAAGGTGACACACTTGGTTTGATAAAGCATTTTTCCAAGAGTTCTTCTAGTTTAACTTTTAACTCACTCAACTCCTAAGTGGTCATGCGATAAGGAGCTTTGGAGATAGGTTCAGCCCCTAGCACCAGTTCTATGTGGAAATCAGTATCCCTTTTAGGAGGCATTCCCAAAATCTCAGTTGGATAGACATTTGCAAATTATTGAAGTAAAGGTTTCTCAAGTATAATTTCTCTATCTTCCTTGTCACTCAAATCATTAATTGAGACTATAATAAGTTGACATCCCTTTCTCATGCATTTCTTAAGTTGCATAGCTGATATCATCTGGAGTGAAATAGGTCGTTGAATTCCCAAAATTGTGTTGGGCTTACCCAAATCATCCAAGCAATAAATGAGCTTCTTTCTACAATATATCATGGCTTCATGAGCTATTAACCAATCCATTCCTAGGACAACTTTGTACAATCCAAGAGGAATAACTCAAAGATCAATAGTGGAAGAGAAAGGTCCTAAACCCAAGTTGAAACCTTGAACACACAAATATGTGGTCATTTTATCCCTTGAGGCTAGCTCTACCTACCACTTAACTCCTTGCCCTACTACCACTAGCCCGCACTTTTCTATCAAAGAGGAAGATATGAAGGAATTAGTTTCTCTTGGATCAAAGAGAATAGAAATAGTTTTTCCCTTTAACAAGCCTAAAGTTTCTATGATAGTGTTCTAGTGGTCATCTTGTCTATGTTCCACTGTGGTGAACACCCTATGAGATTGTCTGACATCTCCTACTATTGGTTCTGAAATTGCTTGATTATGATGGGTGGGGTTCATGTGCTAAGTGAAATGAACTTCAATGTACCCTTATTGTCCACAAGAATAACACCCCATGCTTTGACCAAAATTCCTTGTAGGAGGAGTACTAGATTATTGATAACCTCCTATGTTGAAATTCTGAGAGTTTTGGGATTGTGGAGGAGGAATCCTTTGTTGTGTCCAAAAATTTCTTTGGTTCTAAGGTTGTTGAAACCTTCCATTACCTTGGTTATTATTGTAAAATTTATTCTTAGGAAAGTTTTGTCCACCTTTGAAAGAGGATTGCTAGTTCTTGGAGTTTGAATTTCCTTGATCAAAATTTCTCTTAGAACTTGATCCAGCATTGAAAGTTTGGCCACTAGAGTAGCCACCTTTTCCTTTGACCTTTCTTTCTACTAGGTATGCCTTAGTGATGGCATCCCGAAGATTCTTGAGTTCTAAGACTGCTACATCTCCTGATATTCAGTCATTCAGACTTCTGATGAAGTGCTGGACAAGAATGGGTCTGTTATCTCTAAAACCTGTGAAAGGCTTAAGTTCATAGAACTTTCTTTCATACTCTTCCACCAACATGTTGGCTTGCTTGAGGTGGTGAAATTATTTTTCCCTTCCCTTCCTCCACTAATCAGACATGAACTGATCCTTAAAGATTTCTAGGACTAATTCCCATGAAATAGTGTTGATGGTGACTTGAAGTTTGTCTTCTTCCATATGCCACCATGTAGACGCAAACTTCCTCAAATTCATAATAGTGCATTTGGCCTTGACATTGACACTAAAATGGTGCATATAGAAACACCTCTCAAGGTCTAACAAGCAGGTTTACATAGTAGATCCCCCTTTGTTTCCATAGAAAAGGGGTACCTTGACTTTGAGAATTTCCCTCATGTGATATGTATCCGTATCCCCAGATTTTTGCATAACTTGCCTTTTCCTAGGGCTCCTATCTCTTTACCTATCTTGGTACTGAGCTTGGTTCCCTTCTTCAACATTGACTCTATTTTCAAGGTTGTCGATTCTATGTAGAAGTTGTTGCATAAGTTGTCTAAAATGGGCTCCTTCTGAGTCATTACTCTGACTATCATTTCTATGATTATCTTAGTTTTTTTCTCCCTCATATTCCACATGGGAACTCTCTGGGTGAGATCTCGAGGAAGAATCTTGAGCTCTATCCTTATCTCTTCCATGAGTAACAGGAGGCATCCTGGAAGAGTGGTGTAATATCAATTTTAAGTGCAAGTTTAAACGGAGCATTCAATGTGTTGAAAAGTTTTGAGTTTCAAACATAAATAGACCCTAAGCTCCTAGTGTACCAACCAGGGCTCTGATACCAAATGTAATGTCCCCACCAGGGAATCCATAAGGAATCAGGTCTTATGACCACAAATTGCAACTAACAATTTTTTTTAACATTACATCATTAACACATTCACATTTACATTCCTTAAAGTTCCCTTAATGAGTTCATTTACTAACATATTTACATTATTTATCCAAATAGAATTTCATTTCTTTTCTTTACTTCCACATTTCATAACTTAAGAGATAGGGTAAGAAAATAACATTTCATTTACAATTTTATATCAATTTTATTTCTCTTTACTACACATTGAAATAGCTATTCTTATAGATTACATTTTAACCTTAACATAATAAACATTTCCTTTTATTTCAACATAGGAGAGATAGAGAGAATAATTCAACATTTACACTTTACATTTCAACTTTGATCTTTCAAATAATATCCCTTAAAATAAAACCTAGAACTATCCCTCCCAATTACATTATTTTTCTTTTCAATTATATTTTTTTGATAATGAATATTATTACAATAGTAAATACAAAAATAGCCTGAAATATATGTACAACATATCTTTACATCTTTATTTTCAGTAACAATTATACAAATAGAAAGGTCTTCATTAATGCATAAAATTGAACACATGCAAGTCAAGAACCACAAATAGGACCTCGAAAGATGTTTGCCACCCAACCATGTGAAACTGATGAAGTTCCACCCCCCATACTAGGAGATAGAACCAAGATAATCACAAGGCCCTAAGCATTCTAAGGTTTCACAAACCCTCACTTGAAAATAAATACAAAACATTACAAGATATCACATTACTAATCACAAGGGTTAGGTTTCTAACATACCCTCTAGGTGAGTGTCATCACATATCTGATATTTTGGGATCCTCCCTAACAATCATGTAACCGCGGTACCCCCTTTCTGAATAGGGATCCTACCTGACAGTTACCCATGGTCCCGATACTCCAACAGGACTATGTGACCATTAATATATTATCTTTTGTTTCCCCCCTTTCCTAGATTCATTATTAGGTTATCACTTTTTACTAACCCACTCATGGGATCATCTGGAAACCACTTTAGGGTTCCAACACCTATAGTGAGGCACTCACCTAGGGTACCTAGTCCCCTACCCAAACACACAAGCCATGAAAACATTAAGTTCTTTCAAAAGATCCATCTCACAGGTCTAGGGAACCCTCTGGTGCACTCAGGCCACCCGAACGATTCCTAGCCTCATATTATGGATTCCATCATAAGACAAGTACTAAAATCACATGAGTAACATCTTATAATTCCAACAAAACCATGTATAAAAATTCATAAGGTAAAACATATAACTTTCCACATGCATTAACACAACGTTCCATAACTTGTTCATAAATCTAGGGAACCCTCATGTGCCTGAAATTTGGCTAAGTCTGAATTTTTTTTAAATCCCCAAAATCTAAATCTGCATCTTAACTCCTATGAAGATGAAACCTATCTCAAACATCCTGAAAGGTATTTATACAAATATAACTTAAAGTATAAGAAATTATAAATCTTGGATTCATAGCAAAACTACTATGTGTGTATATGTTAAATATATGTTCTATATTGTTATTGTTTTGTTTTGGAATTTAGGTGTAATGGCGTATAATGTATAATTCTAGTTCTTCTCACCCGAACGATAGGAATAGAAAAAATGGTAGTGATAGGAAATCTATGTGTTAACTGTCAACAACAAGATAAAGACTCATCTTCATAACAACAAAGAATAGAAAAGGTTGTTGAAATGATTAATAAAGTTTAGTAATTTGACAAGTATTACTTGTTTGATAATGGTCGACTTTCCTAATTCATTCCTTAGATAGAGTTTACATAACATAGCATATGTTTACAAAAACTAGTTACACATTCTATTTAAATGACAATTGGAAATTATTATTGTTAATGGTTGATTAGTACTCAGCCATGTAGTGATAATTTGATAGTGGAACATATGCACATTTTAATTGGATGCAAAATGATATCTCTAGAATAAGGTGGAAAATAATCAAGTTGCATTTAGAGTTTACGGTTTTGTAACAATTTGAACTGTCATAACAGAGACATTTACATAAAAGAAATGATAAAAGGAATGATCACATTTTTTTGTTTGTAATATTTTTAAACAACTAAATAAAAATGTATATCATCCTATCATCACACTAATATGAAAACACTTATGAATAATTACACAAAAACATTCACACACATACAAGAAGAACTAAACTTTTCTGGATCCAAATCCTACCTGGAGACCTGCGGAGAAACCTCACAATGGTTGGAGCACACCCCTGCAGTACCTCCAAGGTTTGAGTGAGATGGTAGCCTCCTGGTAGAGTCTCCTCTAGAAATCAAACCTCTCTTCCTTACTCAGAAAAATTTCCCAAATCTACTCCCAAAAAGATGATCAATAAAACACACAGAGACAAAATTTCTCCCAAATGACTTCTAGAAACACTTTGCAAGAATTGCTAGATTTTTTTTTTCCTTAAAAATATCTCACCCCCAAATTTCCCCAAACTCATTTGTTTTATCCTCCAACTATATGGTTGGAGGATTTTATTTACGGGAAGCAACTTCTCCAATTTTCATAGTTGGTTTGAAAAATCAAACCAACATTCTCATAAACACATAATAAAGTTTCTTAATAAATTTAATTAAAATAGCCTCCAAAGAAACCTATAACAAGAAGAATAAACATAAAGCTTTCAAGAAACATACATAGCCCACTTGGAATCAAACTAGCCTAACTTCTAGGAGGTCTTGAGTTTGACTCCCTCCTAGATAGCTAGTTTTACCAATAAGAGCTTCCTTTCATATCTATTATTATTACTATTACTTTTATTCAATATATTTTATTAAACATTAAAATACCCTTGTACAAACAAATAAAATACACACAAGTAATAATATTTATATATGCAGAGGTATATGTGTGTTCACCCACATATACATATACATATATAATGTACATTTAATAATAACACAGATATATATATATATATATATATATATATATATATATATATATATATATATATATATATATATATATATATATATATATATATATATATATATATATATATATATATATATATATATATATATATATATATATCCAACTAACATCATAACATTAACCATAGGATAACATCATAAGACTGCATTCATATTCCCCAACTAGGGTAACCTTCTAACATAAACTAAGTCCACAGGTATCCTTGAGAGTAGCTTGGTTAAATCTCCACACAACAAAAGTTCTAGGATGTTGAAGGCACACTCAGACTTGTGTAGCCAAGTGGAGATGATTCCTGGTACCTGCATCCTACATCATCAACAAATATATATATATATATATATATATATATATATATATATATATATATATATATATATATATATATATATATATATATATATATATATATATATATATATATATATATATATAGTGGAAGATAAGGAGGGAGAGTGGGACATCGTGTGGACCTCCTGTAGGAGTAACTATGATTGCCCCTCCTCATCCTACACTCACATCAACTAGTAAACATAAAATCATAATGGGGTCAGTAGAGTTAGATCATAATATAAACATCAAAACATAAATCAATGTAAAACATTTCACTGATAGTTCATTTCTAAGCATTCATCATTAAATGCTAACTCATTTAATATTTCCAAATAAACTACACTTACCAAATATATAGATATGCTCAAATGTCTCAAAAAAATGCTAACTAAATAGTGATCATAGTCCAAACATATAATCCAAAGTGTCAAAGCAATAATCATGTCAGTCTAACATAGGAAGATGCTAGGGTGGGCATTACATTGTATCTCTCCCCCTTCGATATTTATCCCTTCACAGTACTTCCCCCATTTAACTGTACTTCTATCCCCCTTTAGCAACAATGCCAAAGGTGGAAAAAAAAATTTGTCCTTTGGGTGTCAACTAGTTTCTACCTCTGCTAAAATAGTTCTATGCTTGTTCTTGATATTTGTCAACACTGTGTTCCATTGCTTCTTCAAATTATTTATGGCACTGATATGTCCTTTGACTCCTATTACTTTGTCAATAATATCTTCACCATCATTGTTTTCTAGTGTACCCAATAGATCAATTGTTATTAAATCCATATTTATAGCTATTATGCATGATTCCTTAATTACTGTATTACCTTTCTCAAATAGTTTCTTGGAAAAAAAAAATTCTTCAATTAGCGATTCCTTTATATTTTCAAGTTTCTCTTATAGTGTTCCTGTTATTTTTGTTATCTTATCTTCTGTTTTGTAAGTATGTTAATTCTGTTGTATCTTTTCTTTTAGTTCTGCCTTTACTTTGTGATGATTTTCTATTATATTTACATATTTTTTTAGATATTTCATACTTGATTCTTCTTCATCCATTGTAATTTCTGATAGTAAGCTTGAAATTGTTTGTACTATCTTCTTTATAATATTTTTCCTTAGTTTGTGCTTTAGATTTCTTTAATGATTGTTCTCTCTTTGTGTTTTTCTACGTATAATATATGTTCCTCATAATACATCTTTTTAGGATATCTCTTTAGTATTTCAAACTCAGGTATTTCATCAAAGTCCTCTTCTTCATCATGAGATTCCAAATCTTGTTTCCTCTTTTATTGTGTTGTTGTAATCATTGTCATATTTTGTAATGCCCTTGCAACTTGTACTTCTTCATATTCTGCTTATGTTATCTCACCAATAGTGGGTGTCATATCGGTAGTAATATGTGTTACCCATTCTATTTTAGTGTATGCATTTGTAACTTCTATAATGTGTTATTCCTTAATTGTTCATCTTCCTCATTACTCATATCATCATTAGATTTATCTTATATTTCAATAGGTTGACTCACTTGTCCTTCATCAAACCTTATTGGGTTTTCTTCTCTTGTCAAATCTATGTCGTCTTCTTGTGCTAACGATGCATTCAATTTTTAGATCTTATCAATTTCTAATTCTTTCTCTTTTGGCATTTTTACGTTAATTTTCTACATCTCATTCAATATTTATTCTTCTACTTATTCTTGTAATCCTTCCAATATCTTAGCTATTCTATTATTTTTAGAAAATCTAATTTCATATTTCTTCATTTGTTGATCAATTTCTTCAACATTTGTCCCTAGCTTTGCAAATATCAGGGTTCTTTCTCTGCTTTGTCTCTCATGTTCGACAACTTCAACCCATCTTATGTTTATTTTGTCAAGGAATTCGTCATAAATAATCTGTCTTAACCTACTAAAAATTTTTATGAACTTATAAAAGTGAAACACTATTGCATCTTCTACAATTTTTTTATCTTCTTTTGACCATGTCCTATATTTGATTTCATGTATTTGTCTGATAGCTCCATAATTTATTATTCTTCTTGCTCTATATGTAGTTGTTCTTGGTGTGATGAGTGAAAACCTAACCTATTCATAACATGCGTAGATAGTCAAACACTAGTGAGATTATCATATACCTAACATATAGAAAAAAATGTTTGCAAGACACCTCGGATTGAGCTTAAACGAGAGCACCCTGTCACCGTTTGATTTGATCTTAGAATAGGGATGTGGTGCTCTCAAAACATAAGGAGCATGTCCCAAATGCTATTTAGGAAGGATTAGGATCATTTAGGAACCATGGATACCCCATAATGGCACAAAACCAGGTATGGTGAACCTGTTTTGCCCCTAGAGTCCCAAGAGTTCAAATAAAGCAAATGCAGTTTCTAGATTAAGGATGAGTATACAAAGTTAATTTTAACCAAAAAGATGGATATGAGATGAATGAAAATAGTTAGTATTGCTTGAAATAAACTAGATTCAATCCATTAGGCTAAGCTAGAGTGAGCTAGAAAGCATAAAAATGAGCTAAATCTAACACTATTAGAAATTAAGTTAAGTCTAGATGAAAATACATGATAACAATGCTTAATATGATATGATGTGAATTGGTAAATTTCTCTTGGAATGAAGAGTATTTATAGGATTTGAGGAAGGGCTTGGGTTAGAAAGGGTAGTTAGGGTCAAAGTCAGGGTTAGGGGTAGAGTTAGGGGTATGGTTAGAGGTATGGTCAAAGGGATAAGGGTTAAGAGTTGCTCACACATGTGTGAGAAACACTAGACAAGTGTGCTAGGGGACCAAGGTGGAAGAAGAGATATAGGTATTCATTAAGAGGTTGTAAGAGCCATTAATGAAGGTGTAAGGGGCTATTAATGAGCATGTAAGGCTCATTAATGAGGGTGGTTGACCAGAAGTCAAAGGATGAGGATTTAGACTAAGAGGGTTAGGAAACACCTCTTAAGAAAGTTTAGGGAGTGATTAGGAAAGTGATGATAGGTTTAGGGTTTTCAAGAAGATATCTAGGATTTTAGGCTTTTCAATAAATATTTAATTTATTTAAAGGGTTTTGAGGGATAATTTATTAAATAATTAATAAATTGGAAGGAATATCATTCAAATTGGATTTAAATGTTTTTGGGAGGGATTCTTTAATTAAATGTATTTAATTAAAATAGGAGAAGGGATGATGATAATAAAATTAATTAATTGATTAAATAATTAATTAATTAATAAATGATGATGTCATGAGGTATTTTTGCAAAATAAAATGTTTTTATTTAGCAAAGGGATTTTACGTGTCTACATTTTGCCCCTCTTTGATGTGATGCCACAAGTGGCATGGTGTCAAAGACAAGAAAATAAGATGCCCTGGGCTAGAATAAGAGGATAAGAGGTTGTGCCCCCTCGAGAAAATAACGCAAAGAGGAAACTTTGGGGAATTTTCTCAAAAAGAACACAGAAGGGAAAGGATGAAGAAAGACGAGAAGGGGGGATAAATAGATGACCTTCCAAGAGCAAGGATGAATGAATGCAAGATGATGTGAAATGTAGGATGCAGAATGAAGCTATATGAAGGATGCAAGATGCAAGATTAATCTATATGATACAGGATGAGGGGGATTTGGGGAGCTCATTGTGTAAATGTGGAGAGCACAACCTAGTTTGATATAGCAATGCTAGAGACCTTCCAAGGTTACTAGGAACTCAAGGCCTTGTCACTAGCATTGCATAGGACTAGCGCAAAAAGACACGCAAGGGTTGCCCCAGCATCACGCGTGAATACAGAAGGAGGCATGGTAGAAACAATGCTAGAGAAACCACAAACACGTGGTATTTTCCAAGTGTACCATGTAACCCATAAGATCAAATGTGAAATTTGCAAGGGTCATATCCGAATGACTCATAAGCAGAAGAAAAATATCAAAAGACCTTGCCCCAGATTGTCCTCATTCGCAGTGCACCATGATATAAAGGATCATGGCGACCATGAGGAGAGGGTCAATAAGAAGTCGTAAAAGATAAACAAGATCCAAAGGACAAAATCCAAGACCAAAGTGATAAATCCAAAAAAATGTCCTTTACCAAGGAGAAGGATTGATTTGATTGATGGGGGGAAGATAAGGTTGGAACGTGAGGAAGGATACATCCTACATGGACCCAAGTTGATTGATGGAAGATTAGGTCAGACATGAGGAAGGATACATCCTCAAGGACCTGTGTGATGAGGAGGATGATGTGTTGTTGGTGGAAAATGATGAATCAAGGATAATCATGGTGATCAAAGATAGTTGACAAAAAAAATATTTGTTGAAGTACAAGGATGGGTGGGACAAGTTATCTGATCATAGTTGTTGTAGGACTAACGAGGATATGTACAAAAAAATGCTATGATATGTACAATGGATGGGGAGATATTTACAGTGGATATGTACAGAAGTTGAGGGAGTGGGATAGGAGGATGGGGATGGGGATTGGATAAAGAGGATTTGGGATTAGGATTGGGATGGGTGGGTGATAGGATTTTGATAGATAATGACCCGGTCCACTGTGTATGGTGCCTATTTCCAGGTTTTTACAAACATACTTGTCCAAGGTGCTTGAATTGCCAAGTTTTCACCATTTGATGATTATTTTTCTTTTCTTTTTCTTTTTTTTGATTTTTTTTGTATTTTTGGGGATTTTTCCAATTTTAATGAATTTTCTAGATTTAACAAGATATAGTTCAAGCATATAATCACCTCATATGTATGATTTTGATAGGATCATCTAGCGGCTCATCTTCTAGTGTTGAAAGCTAATAGGCTCTAGAGCCAAAGCGTGTTGTGACAACATAAGGACCCAACCAAGTAGGTTTGAACTTGCCTTTTTTCTCTAGATGTGCTTGCACTTTCTAATTTTTCTTGAGGACGATGTCACCCACTTGGAATTGTCTAGGATGAATCTTCTTGTTATAGATCCTTTTGAGTCAATTTTGGTAAACAACCAGGTGATCATATTCTTGTTGCCTCTTTTCATCTAATAGATCAAGCTGTGTGAGGCGTGCTACGCGATAGTCTTCATTTGTGGTGTAGTTCTTCATGGAGACCTGCAATGAAGGAAGATCGACCTCTATGGGTAAGATGGCTTAGACACCATATAAAAGGGAATATGGGGTGGTTCCTATGGAAGTGTGATAAGAAGTATGATAGGCCCAGAGGGTGGGATTTATTTGGAGGTGCCAGTCATGACCATAATCATTGATAACCTTCTTGAGGATTTTGAAGATGATTTTGTTGGTTGCCTCAACTTGGTCATTTCCTTGGGGGAAGTATGGGTTGGAGAAATGGTGATGGATGTGGAGTCTGGCACACAGATCATCCACATGTTGGTTTTTAAAAGGTGTGCTATGATCTGTGAAGATGATAGATGGGATGTCAAAGTGACAAATGATATGGTATAGGATGAACTTGGATATTTGAATGCTAGTAGTGAGGATGAGTGGAATTTCTTCAACCCACTTTGTAAAGTATTATATGACTGTTATGATATATTTGTGTCTATCTAAGGAAAGGGGAGTGATTAACCCAATGAGTTCAAAGCCCCAACATAAAAATGGCCAAGGTGGCATGATAGGATGCAAGCCTTGAGCTAGAGCATAAATCAGATTGGCATGCTGTTGACATGGTAAGAATTTATTTACAAATTCATAAGCATCATGCTCTATTGTTGGCCATTAATACCTAAATCTAAGAAAATTCTTTTCTAGGACCATGCCACTCGTGTGGGCACCACAAATTATAGTGTATACCTCTTGTAAAGCCAAGATGACCTCATTTAAATCTAAACACCTAGAGAGGATGTTGTGATATCCTCGATGATAAAGGGTGTTTGCTACAAGAGTGTAGTGGGATGCTCTAAGAATTAGGTTTTGGCATTGGGTGTTGGTGAGATAGGGGGATATGATAGCATTTTTAAGATATGCATGAATGTTGTAGTACCACGGGGACTAAGGACCAACCAAGATGCACACTATTTTTGAATTGACATTCTCATAAGTAGGCATGTGGAGCTTCTTGACTAAGAATTCATATTGTGCTGAGTCTCGAGAGATTTCCAATAAGGATCTAATGGTTTCCATTGCATCGTCTGCTTTTTTTTTAAGTCTTGGTATTTGCATGAACTGTAGATTCAAGAAGTTCTCTTTAAATCTATCTACTAGTTCCTTGTAGGGTAGAAGCTTATCATCCTTTGTTTGAAATTCATCTAGGACTTTCTTGATTATCAATTGTGAATCACCAAACACTTTTAGTTCTATAATGTTCCATTAGATAGCTATTTTGAGGCCTGAGATGAGTGCCTCATACTCTACAATATTGTTGGTGCAAGGGAATCCCAATTTGAATTATTTGGGGATGTAGTCACCTTAAGGTGTGACAAAGAGGATTCATGTCCCCGATCCATGCGATGTGTAGGATCCATCAAAGTATCTCTTTCATGCTGGTTGTTATTTGATCATGCATAGATATTCATCAGGAAATTCCATGATTAGTGGATATGCATCCATAAGAGGTGATTCTACTAGCTGATTGGTAATTACTTGCCCTTTGATTGCTTCTCGATCTATGTACTAGAGATCAAACTTGCTTAGAAACACGACCCATTTTTCCATTCAACTTGTTAATGTTGTCCTTGATAAAAGATACTTGAGTAGGTCCACCTTTGAAATGAGCTTGATGGTGTGGCTAAGAATATAATGCTAAAGATTTTGAGTGGCGAAGACCACTGCAAGACATGCTTTATTTATTGGTGAGTATTTGAGTTCATAGTCAATAAGAGTTTGACTGATATAATAGATAGCCCTTTATTTTCTATTGTCATCAAGATGTGCTAATAGTGCCCCCAATGTTATAATAGTTGCATAGATGTATAATATTAGAGGGTGTCCTGGGACTGGCAGTAAAAGGATGGGAGAGTTAGCCAAATATTATTTTAGCTTCTCTTAGATCCTTTTGCATATAGGATCCTATTTGAAGCTGGTGGCTTTGCATAGTACATGCGTGAAAGGTTGGCACTTGTCTACTAGTTGTGATATGAAATGACTCACTAATTGTAGTTTGCCTTGTAGGATTTTAAGATGCTTGAGTGTTCTGGGAGGAGGCATTTATATTATGGCTTTGAATTTTTTTGGGCCAATCTCTATTTCATGTCATGATACGATGAAGCCTAGCATCTTGTTAGATGTATGCTAAAGACACACTTCTTTCGATTTAGCTTTAGTCCATAATGATGTAGATGATCAAACACACTTTCAAGGATGTCAAGGTGTTCTAGCCATGTCTTGGATTTTGCAAGGATATCATCGACATAATCTTCAAGGATCTTATGTATCATATGATGGAAGATAGATGTCATTTCTCATTAATAGGTGGCCCCTGCATTCTTTAGCCCAAATGGCATCATATTGTAGCATAAGGTACCCCATGGTGTTGTGAATGTTGTTTTGTGTTGGTCTTTCTCTGCTATTCTAATCTAATTATACCTTGAGATGCCATCCATGAGTGACAACATCTCATGGCCTGCTATGAGATCAACTATCATGTCGATGTTTGGTAAGGGAAAATCATCCTTTGGACATGCTTTGTTCAAGTCTCTAAAGTTTATGCAAATTCTGATCTCTCCTGAAGTCTTAGTGACAGACATCATGTTTGAGATCCACTTTGATTAATTAATGGCTCTGATGATTTTGGCTTGTAGTAGCTTCTCCAATTCTAGTTTTACTAATAGGGCTACCTTAGGATGCATTTTTTGAAGCTTTTGTTTTACTGGTTTGGCACTAGGATCCACTACAATATTATGACCAATTAGATTTGGATCAAGTCCTGGCATTTGTGCATATGAACATGCAACATTGATGGTAGCTTCGTGGAAGAGCATTGTGAAATCCATTTCTTCTGCTTCAGTTAGAGATGTTGCAATGTATGTGATCCTTGGGTATTCTTTAGTGCTGAAGTTGACTGGTTTAGTTTCCTCAATGATGATTGATGATTTCTCTGACCTATAGTCCTAGATGGGGGGAAGAGCCAAGTCCTCATTTTCTAGCACCTCAAAGAGGTTTTCACCTTAAGATACACCCTTTATTTTTACTTTTTTAGAGTCATAATGTGCCCCAGAGGATTTTTTACAAAAGGACTCATTCTTTTCTTTTTCAATTGTGTAGCTAAAGACTTTCTCTTCCCTGAAGCATCCCTTAGGGTCAAGCTTGCAGACATGAGTTGATTCTTGTTCTTGTTCAGATTGTTGGCCTAATGCTTCCATGAATCTTAGGAGTGCTTCTGTGATTTGAAACTCTTCGATATGTGTTACCCTTGGTTGACCCTAGTCTATGATGTCATGCCCAAAAACAAGCAACCAAAAAAATCTAACAAATTTTTTTTTAAGGGTGAAAAGTTAAGGGATGTCTTTCAAAGGCTAAGTGTAATTCATCATTGGCTATGCCGGTGCAATCTAAGATCAAGCTATCAACTAATGTAGTAAGATTTAGACCCTGAAAAATGGGAACCCTAGTGTATACAGTTTCCATTAAGAGCTCAAGTTCTAGGTGCATTCCTAGTACCTAGGGTATTAATCTTTCTTCCAATTTTATACCAAACAATTCGATAGTTCATAACACCATTCATCATTGATATATGACAAGTTAACTTAGTCCTTTGATTTACTATCGATACTCTTGTGTTAATCATTTAGAAAATGTACACAACAAAGTATAACCATAGGTGGGTTTATCGAGGGTACTCTATCTCAATTAGACCTTCATCCAACTAATGTCGAAGGTCCTATTGTCTAAATGGCCTCTAATTGAATTGACTATTGTCCTTTTAGAAGTTCCACTACTATAGGTGTAAGAACATATACCCGATAAATTACTAAATTAATAATTTGATTCATACTTAGTTAGGTCGGGACATTAATACTATTAACTATTAGTCTATTGCATTGATTACCAATAATAAAGTTTAATGACTAAAATCTACAATTATCATCTAAATGGTTAATGTCATACATTGAGTATACCCCAATCTAACAATTCACCAATCTATTTACTTACTAACTAATAGTTCAGTTATTGATTCTACATGTTAAGAATTATTCATTTCCTTTATTAGCTAATCGGTTCAATTAATAATAAAAAAGGACAATCATCTTAAGTATCATACCACCAATTAACTAAATCCCCAATTTTATTATTGCTAGTCTTGTTTGCACTAGTTTACACATATAACCAAATGAATAAAATAAAACATCAAATTAATCAATTAATACATCAAAAGCTAATTCTATTTACACTATCAATAATTAAAACCTAACAAGCAATTTAAGTCCCTAATTATTCTATACCCATTAATCAAATAATTCACTCACCAACCTATTCATCTAACTTAATATATAATTACCAAAATAAATAAACATTCTAATAAACAAAACCAAAAAAATCCTAGGGACTAGTCTACTACCCATCCAACATGTACCCTCCTTAAAGCATCCCATCCCAAGGTGGGCGCAATTCAAGGAGGAAATGAGTGGGGTAAAGGAAAAGACCTAGCCCACCACTTTACCCCCACTTCCCAAAGCCTATAAGCTACGTGAGTAGAAGAAAAAGGTTTGAAAAAAATTCTCTTTTTTTTGTTTCATCCCTAGTCCATGCTCACATGGGCACGTGGGAGACTTTGACAAGGGAAAGGGGCATTAAATAATATGTCAGATTTCCCCACCACTAGCAGAAAATAAGTTTGCTTAATAATTTATCATTGCAAGGAGGGTGGCATGGGTTTTGAGTAATAGGGAAGGGGAGTCAAGTTGGTGACATGACTAGTGGTCCCCCCCCCTCACTTTCTAGCCAACTCCCATACATTTTAACTTAAAGCCCTGCGCCACTTTTATGGTGGCAATATTTTATGGTAACTTAAATTTTTAAATAATAATATTTATGAAGGGTTGAAATGATGGTGGGTCCCTCTTGCTTGCTTAGGATAGGGTATAGTCTTATGACATTGTTGAGCAACTTATTTTAATAGGAGTTAGTGTCTAATAGCTAGGTTATGTTAGGATTTCAGACTTAAGTTAATACTAATCAGGGACATAATGTAATGAAGAAGAATATTATCTGTGGTATGGGAATAATGTTATTCCCATACAAATTCCAGAGAGTAATTTTCTCTTGAAATCTAGAAAATAACATTGTAAGATTATGTGGTTTCTTCTTTCTACTTTTGCTTGTTTGTTTTTGATCCATTTCAAGCATAGATTTACTAGTGACTAAATCAGAGAGGTTTATAGGTTGTATATTTGTTGTGTTATAGTTCCACATTTCAATCCAATATCTCATGTATTCATTGTTTCACACTAAATTTTGGAGGGATAAGTGTATGATCTTATTCAATGGAAAATTGATCATTGTGAGTAAAGAAATATATATACAAACTACATCATGGAAATCGCTATATTCTTTCATCAATCAAAATATGTAATCTAATGCAACTATATCCTTTATCTATTCTATCAACTTTGATTTTCATTTCACAAGAAGGAATAACTTCATTATCTCAAGAAGTAGAATACA
This sequence comes from Chamaecyparis obtusa, assembly GCA_027943335.1. Lineage (NCBI taxonomy): Eukaryota > Viridiplantae > Streptophyta > Pinopsida > Cupressales > Cupressaceae > Chamaecyparis > Chamaecyparis obtusa. The sequence goes on along the minus strand of BSBK01003560.1, from coordinate 2,218,437 downwards.
TTGGATATGGAAGAAATGATTCATCATTTTCAATATAGTCATCTCATCAACTAAAATACATATTCTTTGTGATAAAGAAGTATTCACATTTACAACTAATTAATCCAAATTGGTGTAGATACTCAATGAGAGTTCAAGATGGAATAACAAAACTCATCTTCATTACTAATCTCTTACAACTTCACAATAGCCAAAAGGCATACAAACAACATTACAAAATACAACAAGAAGATGATCTTCAACAAGGATCAACAATACCACATCATAGGATAATTCTACACCAAGAGAGTGGACTTTTTCAAGCATTATCCACATGAGTCTTGACATCCAAACCTACAAATAAAAAAAATGGAGAACCATGGGTGCTCACCACCCAACCTAGGACTCTTATGAGACCACCCCCGAGCTTGGAGAACCAAGGCTAAACGGGTATGCAACAAGATCAACAAGATGCTCACAAAAAATTTACACAAATGCACATACAACAAATTACTCCCTTCCAAGGTTACACAAATGAGTCTTACAAGCTCATTGAGAGGGTGGAGGTGGGCTTTTTCAAGGGGAGAATGCCATTACATACAAATTTTCTCACCATGAGTATTCAAATGCCTCTTCAAGGCTACATATCCAAATTCCTCTTGAAGGCTACATATCCATGCATATCCAAATGCCTCTTCAAGGCTACATATCCATATGCCTCTTCATACACATACTTTTCTTAACATCCTCTTCAAAATACAAGAATGCAATGGCTTCCATGGTGCCCATACACCATGGACTTATCCCTCTTCTCCAAGAGAAGAGACTCTCACCTCATGGAGAGCCCAACTAACCCCTCCACCCATAGGCCACTTCTTCCCTTCCCAAAGGGTGAGTAATGCCTCACACCCATAAACAAGAACTCCCTCAATCAAGCAAAAAGAACAAGATCAAACCATGAAATCAAACCCAAAATCCCTCCCTTACAACACATTGTCACAACAAGAATCAAGATTCATATACATGAGAGAGAAAGATACAAGCTAATCTAATGCACAAGTAGAAAAGCTTCCATGAGAAGAGTAACCAACCTCCACAAGTGTGATGGAAATGGAAATTTGAGAAGAGCTTATCCCCTTATCCTTCCTCAATCCAAACCCTAATGTCTCCCCCAAATGTAGAGAGTGGGTGAACACCCCCTAAATCTCCTAAGGGCCTCTAAAAGGCCTCCAAATTTCTACCCACCCACCATCCATAAATGTAGACTTGACTCTATGGCCTTGTTGTCTTTCCTTGTCCCCTCATGATAAATGCATGATTGAAAGAAAAGGTGGAGTTGGGTAAAGATCATGACTTATCCAATTTCGAAGTTGAGGGCAAATGGGTCATAAAATAGGTTACCAAGGTTACTAGGGAATTAGGGACATGCTCAAAACCTTCTTAACCCATAACCCTATCCATAAGGTACTTAAATTATGCCAAAAATGACCCTTAGAACCCCTTATTGGCCTCTAGAAGTGACTAGAACAAGGATGAATTAAAACAAGCACATAACAAGTGTCAAATGACACTAACGATTACACATTACATACCCAAGGTCATGTCCTAGATGACAACAAGAAATTAACTAATAACACACCTGCAAAGATCCACATTTACAAGGAGTTCACATTACAACGAGGCTTTTAATCCCGTATCAGATTAAGCTTTGGCTTACTCAATTCACATTTGTTTAACCTTGGTTCTCCGATTAATTCCATGGTTCTCTTACCTGCACACTCCTCAATGCAGCATCAATAATTCAAGGAAGAAAAACCAATACGAATAAACATATAAGATATAACATCTTCAATTTAATCAAAATTCAATTGCTTAGTTCAATTTCATAATTCAATTGCATCTCTAATGCCTACTAATCTTGTAATTCAATTGAAATCATGATCATCAATAATCTAACATCATCACAAGGTAATCATCAATTACTCATAACATCAATGTAGCAAAGATTTCTAACATGATATTCATTTGCAACATAGAATTCGATTGCATTCTTACAATCGCTTTCTCATAATTCATGATTCAATGCATACATCTAATCACTTTCATATAGTGCATAATTTAATTGCATATAATTTTATACACATAAGTTATAATTTCTACTGTGTACTCAAAGTCACATAAAGTACAATGCCCGCATATAGATCATAATCCAAATTCAAGCTTGTAAACATATAGAATACATTCATTATTTCAACTCAATTCAATCTACATAATTTGATTGCATAACTTCATAGTACTCCTAATCTCAAAGATTCTCAATTTTCCTTAGCATGATATTTAAGATAAATCGATGGTTCAACATTGGTAAGGGGGTAACCATAACAATCAGGTCCTATAAAATTCTTATCACGAGTATGATTAAATTTCCTAATCTAGGAAAACAAAATGCAGAATAATCCTATTAGTCTAGGATCTAACAAATCCTTGTTCAAGGTTCTAAGAATATCACCAAAATGTCACTATGGTATAACCATATAATACATCATCAAAACATTACTCATCCTCCTTGTAGGAGTTACTAGAATCATCACATCAACTTATTAATTTAATCCAAGATAAACTTAAGACTTAACACATACTAATTTGGCATTTACATCTCGACTACTTGAATCTAATCCTTTCGACAAAAGTACTCAATGGAACCTTAATAGTCTAGCTGGATCTATGATTTGCAGGGTAACATACTGCATCCAAGATTCACTTACACAATTAATAACCCAAATATATCACCTCTGTCATTGCGACACTTAGTTGATAGGTACTGATATGAAAGTACAATATATAGGTCTATCCTAAGGTACAATTCCGTTAGGGATTTACCAATCATCCAGATACTACAACACCCCTTAATCCTCTGTCATCAAAGTGTCAAGGAAAAGGTGGAAACAGGTTGGGCCTTACATATGAGTTCACAATGGATGAGGAGAAGTTCAATGATGATAATGGAGAGCTAATGGAGGACAGAATTTCCCAAGAGGGTATCATCATCGAAGATTTCATTGTAGGATTTATTTTCTTCCTCTTCAGGGATATCTTTGATTTCTACAAGGTCATCCTAGATATTCAAGATGGTGATGTTGGGTAGATTAGTGTCCCTAGTTGTGGTATTGGGTTCTTGTATGCATAGGTGAGAGGTATTAAAGCCAAGGCCTTCATGTTAAGGATTTTTTGAGGCCTCTATTGGATCTTTGCTACCACTTTCTTCTAGTCCTGGACCAACGCCTTGATATTTCCATTGCTCTGTAGCATATTTTTGCAATGAAGGATATTTATATTTAAAGTTTTTGAGGAGCTCAGTGTCAGGAGGTGGGGATCTTTGTATAGCCAACTGTTAATGTCAAGGTCCATCTCTAGACTATTTATGATTCCATGGAAAACAAAAGTTAATGGCCCAAACTACTTGATTTTAGGATCTACTAGAGTAGACTTTCTTTGGTGGCTTGGGCACCCTTGTGTATGTGGATCAAAAGGTAGGGCCCCTACTCCAAATGCATCATTTAAGATGTACTCACTAGAACCCTAGTTGTTGATCTTGACGGAAGAGAGGGTGGAGGCTAAGATAGTTTCTAGATCTCTATGGGATTGGGATGAACTGGAAATGGAAGTGCCAATATTGATTCCAGGACAATGGGTGTAATGAGTGGAATGATGCTTCCAAACACATGTTAGTATGTGAAGGGCTGGGGATTTGCATGGATGGTGATCTCAGTGCCTTGGTGTGGAAATTTGAGGGACTAGTGATAAGTAGATGGTATGTATTTTATAGAATGAATCCATGGTCGGCTGAGTAGGATGTTATGAGGTAGGTCTAGATCAACAACATGGTAGATGGTGTCTTGAATTGTTGGGCCCAACTTGATGGGAAAAACAATGGTACCTTCTGAGGTACGCTCCAAATTATCATAGGCATTGATGCTAATGACATTATGTGATATGTCATCCTCTATGAACCCCACTTGCTGAATGAACTTTAGGGTACACAAATTTAGGGTTGATCCATTATCTATCATGACCCTTTTGATGGAAAAGTCTTTGACCATGATGATGATACAAAGATAGAGATTGTGGTCAGGCTCAATAGATGGTATGTCAGAAGGCTTGAAGGAAAGAGCACAAGATGTTGATAAGTGTCCCACAAGGTTCTTAAACTAGATGGTATTAATGTCCATGGGGACATGTCCTTTTTGGAGGGCTCAGTTGAGTATCTCTTGATAGATGAGTGAAGTGTCGAGAAGGTCGAGGATGGATATTTGGTTAGGTGTATTTCCAAGGTGTTCTAGAAGGTTATATTGTGCATTATGTGTAGGTATTGGATTAGCACTGACGAAAAATATTTGGCCTCTTTGTGTGGTAACAACACATTGACTATCTACTCCCTTGACATGGATGACATTGATAGTGGGCTCAACTTGGGTTATGCATCCAAAAAATTTGTCATAATTGATGTAGGTAGTAGTATAGTCTTTCTGGTTAGCGTGGTCTCCTTGTTTGGCTTTTCCTTGATTCTAAGGTGGAGGATTGGTATTGACTTGCTTCTTCCTAGTGTTGTGTTGAGGCAATACATTTTGATAGATTTATAGATTGGCATTTAGCGAGGGTTGGGCTGGTGTGTCCACTTGGATCTCTTTTCTATCAATGAGATCTTGGATATAGTGCTTCAATTTAATACACCTGAGGGTAGTGTATCCTTTAACACAATGATAGTCACAGTACTCATGCTCTTTGTACCATGTTGGCTTGGGAGTTGCATCATCGAATTGTTGAGTTGGAGGATAGGTAATTAGATTTGTTTTAGCCATTTGATGGAAGATTACATCCAATGGTTCACCAAGAGGGGTGAAGGTTCATTTTTTATAAGTTTGGACTCGAGGCTAGTTTCGAGTTGGAGTAATGGATATGGAATTACCCTGATTTTTTTGGGTTTTATTGGTTTTCTTGTTGTTGATAGTGTTGCATAGGTTGTTGATTGATTTGAGGTTGTTATTGTTGATATGCAGGATTTGGTGTAGGACCGGCCACAACAATTTGGACATATTTGGTGTTTGTGAATCTTTTTGTGATAGCATTCTTGTTCCTATTCTAATAGAAAGGTTTTCAATTACTAGGTTTTCTATGTAAATAATCTTTGTAGTGTCAAATGGTGCCTTTATCTAAGAGGCCTCTTTCGATATCTATGTGTTTGCCTTTGATGTCTTGATAATTTTGGATGCAGTTCATCCTCATGAAATGGGATAGCTTAGGATGTAGGTTATCGATGAATATTTTAGTGAGATGTTTCTCAAGTGGTTGATATGATAACCTTGTGGTGAGATTTTTCCATCATTGCAAGTAATTAGCTAGGCTATGACCTACTTTCTTCATTGAGTTGCAAAGGTCTAACAAAGATAGCTCATTTTCAACATTATGGGCATACTGAGTGATGAACTTCTTAGAGAGTTCACCAAAGGTTTTAATTGTCCCATAGGGTATCTTGTAATACCATTCAATAGAAGTCCCTCCCAAGCTCTTGGGGAATAGGCAGATGATGAAATTGTCACTATATGCAACCCCTTGGCAAGCCATATAGAATTCTTTGACATGGATAAGTAGCTCCCCTTTCCCGTGATATTTGTTGAGCTTGGGTGTCTTTAAGTGTTTAGGAAAGGGGATTGTTGTGATTAATCTATTAAAGGGATAGGCATAGACCTCGCCAAACTTGAAATCCTTTCTCTTTGTTGTAGCCTTAAGCTCCTTGAGAGCGTTCTTCATCTCTTCCCATTCGGCATTGATTGGAGTTGGAGTGGGTACTCCCATCGAGAAAGGATCTAATGGTGCTAGTGAATATGGATGATTTTGTGAAGGATATTGCAGAGTAGGATATGCAAATTGCATGGCAAGATAGGCAAACTGAAATAGATTTTGCGGTGATAGCTACTAGGGAGGATGTTTTTGCTGAGGTGTGGGGGTGTATTTCTATGGAAGGTATGGAGTTTCTTGTTGCTACTGCGGTATGATGGGATGTTTTTGCTGCAATGGATAGGATGATGTTTTTTGTTACTGGGGGATAATGGGATGTTGTTACTATTGTGCTGGGAAGTATTGGTGTTGTGGAGGAGGCTGATGGAATGGCATAGCTTGTTGATAGGATTGGCCTTCATGTAATTGGGTTTGGGCTTGGCTAATATATGTGGGATGCATTCCTAGATTGCTGAGTGGTAGAGTGGCTATTTGGAAGCTGGTGGTAGGAGGTGGTTATGTGAGGTAGCTGGCGAGATGGGTGGAACTCTGTTGTTGGGGTGGAGGAACTATTTGAGAAGCAGTGGGTGGTATAGATAGATAGTTGGTATATGTGGGAAAAGATGAAGGTGGAGGGGGTTGTGATGGTTTATTTTGTGTTTCTTACAGAAAGTGGCTTGTTGGTTTATGAGAATGGATATGTGGGATTGGGTTGGTATACCCAAGGCATTCATTTGGGCTTGGGTGAGGCCCCATCAAGAGCTTGTTGGTGTGGAGGATTTTGAACATGTAGGTGTGATGGAAGGAGTTTGGGATGTAGATGGAGGATTTTGAGATCCCATGAAGGACATTGCTATTGTGAAAGCCACATGTTGGGCTTGTATGTTGGAAATTGATGCGGGAGCATCCTGGGTGTAAGAGAAATCTTGCATCACCCAAAAATATTTTTGGTTTCTTTTCAATAAGGGATATCTTGTGCAGAGCTGCTATTTATGGAAACTTGCTATTTTTAGTAACTTGGTCATACGATCTCAAAATGTTTTGATTTCACATGTGAGGGTTCATCTTAGTCATATCAACTTGCCAGTAAAGTTTCATTGCTAGATCAAGTCTAGTTTTGAAGATATTAAAAAATTTCAGTATTGGCAGCAAGGTACATAAACTTTGAAGTCAGTTTTGAAGGCTTTAGAGGCCCCGAATGAGGTTGAAACTTTGGCTAACTAGATCTTGTGCAAATCAAGCACTGTAGAACTCTTCGCGCCCTTTCTGAATTAGGGTCATAATAGTCAATCGGGTCAATGGGTGATGACTTATGGTCTCCAAAAGTTGGGCCACCTAAAATGGCAAAAAATAAATTTTCTTCAAAATATATGTTTGGGTTTCAAAAGTTATTTTGAAACTTTGATGTAATAAATTAAAAAATAAAATAATTCTAAGTTTGGTCAGCCCTAAGGGCTAAATTTTTGGAACCTTCTCAAGTGGTGGAAATTGTCTATATAAAGAAGGCCCATAGTGTTGTCTAGGGCAGTTCTGGGTATATCTAGGTAATTATTCGAGGCTTTATCCTACAGAATCTTGTAAGGGGAATGCCCATGTGGCTTTGCATATTATAATTTTGAAACTTGGATTTCCACATTTGTGGAGATAACAAGAAGCCCATTTTCTGTTCTTGCAAATTGTTGTTGTTTCTCTATTTATGTTATGTGTTTGTGGTATTAAGGGGATCACCATTCATCAAGTGGTATCAGAGAGAGAGTTCCTGAGTGTGTAAATAGATTGCCAACTATGAGGCAGTTTGAACTAGGACCGTGGTTAGGGTTCTAGCGAACAGTGCAAAAATGTCTCCACAAAGGGAATGTGGCAGAAGAGCTGGTGGTGTAACACCTAAGGTTAGAGCACTCCAGAGACAAGCATGAGCATTACAAGAATAGATTCATAGATGAATGAATCTTAATGTCAGAGATGAAAGCGAGGATGAAGCTGAAGAAGGAAATTTTGAAGGAGAAGTCAAAATTGTGAATCAGGAAGAAGAAAGAATTTTCTGAGCCATTTCCAAGATCAGGAAAAGACCTAAGATTGAGGTTCCTACATTTTTCAAGAAATCTTAACCCAGAGGAATTGATCGATTGGATCAATGAATGTGAAGAATATTTTGAGTATGAAGATATTGAGGATCCTGATAGGGTCAAGTTTGCAAAGGCCAGACTGAAGGGTCATGCAAAGATCTAGTGGCAAGAGATTCAATTAGAGAGAAATAGAAGAGGAAAGGAGAAAATCACAAGATGGGATCGAATAGTGGACAAATTGAAGTGACAGTTCATTCCTATTGATTATGAGCTTGACCTACTAAAGAAAATGCAAAGTTTGAAGCAAGCAAGAAGATCTGTTTAGGAGTATACCGAGGAGTTCTATCGAATCCTCATCAGAATAGGCCATGCAGAAGCTGATAGGGAGAAAGTTGCCCGTTATCTTAATGGGTTGAGATAGAGCATTCAGGAGGAGTTGAATCTAGTTTGAATGAATAATATTGAAGAGGCATACCAGTTTTCCCTAAAAATAGAGGAAAAGTTGAACAAGAAGTTTGAGAGTAGACAAAACAGAATAGGTCATGGTGGAAGATTTGGTGGATGGTCATATGGAGGCCGGAATGAAGATTCGAAAAAGAAGGATGAGGCCAGTAGCAGTCAAAATTAGAGAGGAAATAATTCCAATCGTTTCCATGATCAGAATAATAGAGATCAGAGAGGAAGAGGAAGAGGACAAGGTTCAGGAAAAGGAAGCTTCTATGGAATATGTTTTCATTGTGGAGAAGAAGGTCATAGGGCATTTGAATGTCCTCAATGCCAAGGAAGGACAGATAGATGAACTAAAGGCTAGGCTAGAGTTGCACATGTAGATGAAGATGTTGTATCATCACATTCTGAAGATGTTGAAAGAGGAGAAACGCTAATTAACAAAAGAGTCCTACTAAGTGGTGAAAATGAACCTGAGCAAAGGAGGAGCTTGTTTCACACCAGGTGCAAGTGTGAGGGTAAGTGTTGTGATGTGATTATTGATAGTGGAAGCATGGACAATTTGGTGTCAGAAGAGATGGTCATGAAGTTGAAGCTGAAGAGACAAAAACACCCACATCCATATTGGATTGCCTAGGTATAGGATGACCACAAGGTCATGGTCAATGAACAATGCCTAGTGAAGTTCAAGATTGGCGGATACCATGATGAGGTACTATTTGATATCATATCTATGGATGCATGTCATATGTTGTTGGGTAGACCATGGTAGTTTGATAGGTGTGCTATACATGATGGTTGTGCGAATACCTATTCCCTGACAAAGGATGGAGTGCAACATAAGCTAAAGCCATTGAATGACACAGAAGAAAAGGTATGTGGTAGTGCAAGAATAACTTTTTTTGATGGAAGAAAATTCCTAGATGGTATGAGGCATGAGCATGTGTGTTTTTCTTTAATCCCAAAAGTTGGTAAAGAGGAAGTAGAAGATGTACCTATAGAAGTTGCAAATTTGTTGAATGAGTTTCAAGATATTGTATCCGATAATGTTCTTGATGGATTACCACAAGTAAGGAAGATCAGTCATCAGATGGACTTGATTCCAAGAGCTAGTTTGCCAAATAAGGCAGCACATAGAATGACACTAGTAGAAAGTGAAGAACTGAATAGACAAGTACATGAGTTATTATAGAAGGGGTTGATTTACGAGAGCCTGAGTCCATGTATTGTACCAATAGTATTAGCACTGAAGAAGAATGGAGAATGGAGGATGTGTACGAATTCTAGAGTAATAAACAAGATCACAATCAAGTATAGGTTTCCATTGCCATGAATGGATGATATGATGGACTATTTGAGTGGAGCTATGTATTTTTCAAAGATAGATCTGAAGAGTGAATATCACCAGATTCAGATCAGAGAAGGAGATGAATGGAAGACTGCTTTCAAGACAAAGGAAAGACTATATGAGTGGTTAGTCATGCCTTTTGGGCTAACCAATGCACCAAGAACTTTCATGCAGCTCATGAATGAGGTTCTAAAAGAATTTTTGGGTAAGTTTGTCATTGTTTACCTAGATGATATTTTGATCTTTAGTAAGACATTGGAGGAGCATATGATGCATATTCGTATGGTGTTTGAGAAGTTGAGAGAAGAGAAATTGTTGATTAATTTGAAGAAGTGCAGTTTTGTGAAGGAGTTAGTGTATTTGGGATTTGTAGTCTCAGCAAAAGGTCTAAAAATGGACCCAGAGAAAGTACAAGCTATCCTTGAATGGCCTACTCCAAAGAGTGCTACTGAGGTAAGATATTTTCATGGTTTGGCTAGGCTTTACATAAATTTTATCAAAAATTTTAACAGTATTTGTGGACCCTTGAGTGAAACAATGAGAGGGGATAGAAAAGAGTTCAAGTGGACTAATGGGGGACTAATGGGGCAGATAAGAGTTTTAAATTTTTGAAACAAAAATTTACAGAACAACCTGTTTTAGCACTTCTAGATTTTAATAAGGTGTTTCAAGTAGACTATGATACTAGTGGTACTATAATAGGAGTTGTTATGAGCCAAGAAGGTAAACCTATTACTTATTTCAGTGAGAAGTTAAATGATGCCAAGAGAAAATATTCTATTTCTAATTAGGAATTTTCTACTATAAATCAAGCATTAAAGAAGTGGAGACACTATCTACTTCCTAAGGAGTTTTTTTTGTATACTGATCATCAAGCTTTGCAATATTTGAATAGTCAAGGAAAATTGAATCGAAGGCATTTGAAATAGGTTGAGTTTTTGTAGAGTTATAAATTTTTTTTGAAACACAGGAGTGGAAAGTCTAACAAGGTTGTAGATTCTCTTAGGAGAAGGCAATTATTACTAACATAGATGCAGATTGAGGTGGTTGGGTTCAAGGAACTCAAGAATTTGTATCCAGAGGATCCTGATTTTGGTGAAGCTTGGAAAGCTTGTAAAGAACCTGTTACTCTAGATAGAATGAAGTGGTTGGATTTTATCATTTAGGATGATATGCTATTTAGAGGGAGTTAGTTGTGCATTCCACGAAGTTCTATGAGGGAGAATCTCATCAAGGAAAAGCATAGTAGAGGATTGGCTGGACATTTTGGTCATCATAAAACCCTTTCTTTAGTTAGTGAGAATTATTATTGGCCATAGTTGCAGCAAGATGTCAAGAAGTTTGTAAAGAGTTGTAGAGTATGTCAGATGGTGAAAGGAGTGAAGCATAATAAAGGGTTGTATTAGCCATTTCATGTACCAGAGAAACCTTGGGAGGATATTAATATGGACTTTGTTCTTGGTTTACCGAGGACTCAACGGGGACATGATTCAATTTTTGTGATGGTTGATAGAATTTTGAAGATGGAACATTCCATTCCCTGCAAGAAGACTAATGATGTTTTTCATGTAGTAGAATTGTTTTTTAGAGAAGTAGTGAGACTACCTGGTTTGCCAAAGACAATAGTTTCAGATCGAGACACTAAGTTTGTTGGGTATTTTTGGCGTACATTGTGGAAGAAGTTGAAGACATATTTGAAGTTCAATTCATCACATCATCCATAGATTGATGGACAAACATAGGTGGTGAATAGAAGTTTGGAAAATTTGCTGAGATGTTTGGTTGGAGATAAGCCAATAGGATGGGATTTGATTTTACCACAGGTGGAATTTTCATACAATAATTTTGTTAGTAGGAGCACTGGTAAATAACCATTCCAGATTATATATGGAAGTAGTCCAAGAAATGCATCTAAGTTGAGAAATATAGATAAAGGGGAAATAAGTAATGTTGAAGCTAAGGATTTTGTAGAACATTTGAAGAATATCCATGAGGAGGTGAGGAAGCACATTACCAAGATGAATGCACAGTATAAGGTTAAGGTAGATGAGAAACGGAGGCATAAGGAATTTCAAGTTGGAGATGAAGTCATGGTTCATTTTTGAAAGGAGCAATTTCTAGTTGGTACATATAACAAGTTGAAAATGAAGAAGTTTGGGCCATGTAAGATACTGAAGAAGCATGATTCAAGAAATGCATATGAAGTAGAATTGCCTATTGAGCTAAATATTTCATAAGTATTTAACATTTCAGATTTGATAGAGTATCAAGAGGGAGGTGTTGAAGATGACATCACAATAGCGCAATGGAGTATTCCAGCAACTAGTTCAACTACCAAGGAGATTGAGGACATACTGGATAGTCATGTTGGCAGAAGTACCAGGAACAGGACATATGAAGAATATCTGGTCAAATGGAAAGGATGACCTATTGAAGATTCATCATGGCTGACAAAGGAGGAGGTTAACCATCTTGGTTGTCCTCTTCACACCTGAGATGCGACGGGGTCACTTTTCAAATTACCTTGGGTTTCTGATGCAGGAGCATCTTGAGTGTAAGAGCAATCTTTCATCACCCAAAAATATTTCTAGTTTCTTTTCAATAAGGGCTATCTTGTGTAGAACTTCTATTTATGGAAACTTTCTATTTTTAGTAAGTTGGTCATACGATCTCATAATGTTCTGATTTAACATGTGGAGGTTCATCTTAGTCATATCAGCCTGCCAATAAAGTTTCATTGCTAGATCAACTCTAGTTTTGAAGATATTTAAAAATTTCGGTATTGGTAGCAGGGTACAGAAACTTTGAACTTAGTTTTGAAGGCTTTAGAGGCCCCGAATGAGGTCAAAGCTTCAGCTGAATAGAGCTTGTGCAAGTTAGGCACTGTAGAGATCCTCACACCCTTTCTGAATTGGGGTCATAATAGTCAATCAGGTCAATAGGTGATGACTTATGGTCTCCAAAAGTTGGGCCACCTAAAATGGCAGAAAATAAATTTTCTTCAAAATTTATGTTCAGGTTTCAAAAGTTATTTTGAGTTGACTTTGATGTAATAAATTGAAAAATAAAATAATTCTAAGTTTGGTCGGCTCTAAGGGCTAAATTTTTGGAACCTTCTCAGGCGGTGGAAATTGCCTGTATAAAGAAGGCCCATAGTGTTGTCTATGGTTGTTTTGGGTAGATCTGGGTAATTATTCAAGGCTTTTTCCTACATAATCTTGTAAGGGGAACTCCCATGTGGCTTTGCATATTGTAATTCTAAAATTTGGAATTCCACATTTGTGGAGATAATAAGAAGCCCATTTTTTGTTCTTGGAAATTGTTGTTGTTTCTCTATTTCTATTATGTGTTTGTGGTATTAAGGGGAGCACCCTTCATTAGAAATAAAGGTGGATGAGGAATGTACGTAGAACAAGGAATGCTTGGATGAAAGCTTACTAAGAAATGGGAGGCAGAACTTGTGTTTCCTTTCGAGAAAGGTGATGTTGATGTGGAAGCTTTCTGGGTGAAAGAGGGGAACAATTGTGTTGCCCCCCAGAAAGGATGGTATTGATGCAGAAGTTTACTTAGTAAAAGATGGGAATGATTGTGTTCCCCCCAAAAGGATGATTCTTCCTAGGAGGCTTGGCTCATAAAATGTAGAGGAGCTTCTTGTGTGGTGGTTTTTGTGGGAGGTGGAGGTTGAGTTTGTTTGAAGCTTTGGTCCTGAGTGGTAGCTTGAGATGTTGTAGATGATGGTGGCATTCCCATGATGGAGAAGGGATTGGATTGTGTTGTTGTTTGTATTGTGGGACTTGCAAAGCTGCTTTGCAAGAGATGGGGGATAGGTGAGGCTACCTGAGATATTTCCAAGTCAAGATCATGAATTTGTTGTATGATGGTGGCATATGCTTCAGCGGGGATATGGATGGGTTTTGAGGGGTTGAATTTTTTAAGGTGTGGAGGGATGGGAGTACCCTCTTGCACAATTTTTTCCAATATAGCCCATTTATTTTGATCAATGATTTCACTTACCATTTGTGCATGCCCAAGATGACTCATGAATGCTTCCATAGAGAATGAAGTGGGGGTTCAGTTGGACCTTCCCATACATTCTTGACCTATGGGGGTTGAGAATCATAGGTCACCATCATGCTAGTAGGATTGTTGGGATTAGATGAACTAGTGGCCAAGTTGGGATCCATATTCCTTCTCTTCCTGGCTCACATCTCAGCAGGCATGAAATACAGACCTAAGGATGAAGATGTTGATGATGGGTGAATGCAAGATGTTTCTAAGAAAACTTATAAGGATGGTGGATGCAGATCTAAATAAATTTAAGGATGGTGGATTAGGATAAGCCTATGAAAAACCTAAGGATATGATGTAATGATTTAGCTCAAATAAAGGATGGTGGGATTCTAATTGGTTTGAGGACGATGGAAGATTCTGGATGACAATTCTGGTGGATGATTACTAAGTGTTGGCAATGAGTTGCTACTTCCTGATGTAGGATCAAAGAGGATATGGATTATCAACCTAAGATATATTGGTGATCTTTGGAAGATGGCATCCTTGCCAGTGTATGCCAATTTCTTGCTCGAGATGATGAGGCCTAAAAAGACAAGTACAAGATGCCCTAAACAATGCTCATTCAAAGGGTAGTGTTGGGTAGATTCTAATTTAGGATAAGGATTGAGAAACTCAAAATATATGATACTAAGTGTTAGGATTTGGTTCAAGGATTCTGGATTCTAACTTGGATGTTGGATTTTGGATTTAGGGATCAAGGATGATGGGATGAGGTAAGGATTTGGATTTTGGATTTCTGATGGAGGATGATGGAGGATGACCAAATGATGCTATTTCTAGAGGATAAATTAGTATGCAAGGATGATCTATGATGCATCTAAGGATGAATAATGATGCAAAGATGTAGCTAAGGATGATCTAGGATGCAAGGATGCAGAGTTAGGATTATGGGTTTTTGAAGGAATGATGGATATGTGATGAGCCAAACTAGTCCTCACTCTCTAGGTTGACAAAGAGATGATTGACCTAGAATTGGGCTAGAAATTGTTTTACTCTTCTGTATAACCCACATTTTCTAGTTTCTCTTAATACTTGGTTTTTGCTTGGATTGCCTTTAGGGAAGGTTGGTGATCTTTTAGGTCTCTTTCTGCAATCTTATTCTCCCTGATAAACATGGGAATTTGGTAGCTTGGCTTTCTTATGCTTGATGGAATCAGACATAGTTTAGAAGGTTTTGGAAATTGGATCTTCTAAATCAATGCTTTGGTAACTTGATGTTTTGATAGGTTCCTGATTTGGCTTCCAATTTTGATCTATCTCCAATGGAAAAGGACAAAAAAGACTCAAGAGATATTCTGAAAGAAATCCTAAAAAGGAGAAGGCAACTCTGTGGGATACAAGCAAATGATGACCACTGATTTCGATAGTGTTTCCAAAAATGTGTATGTTCTGACAGATGTTTTTGCACTAATTTTGAAACTTTGAAAACACTTCAAACAAGAACTATCTAGAGACAAGATAGTATCAAAATCTTTGCCCATAACTTGGTATCCCAAAAAGGAATACATATGGTGAGTAATCTTCAGGTAATCTAGGAAACCACTTGGATTGGTCCTTGCACAAAGATTTTGATACCTTCAGGAGTAGATCAGGAAGCCTCTATTTAATAGGTGTCTAATTTAATCTTTGGTATCCTCCCAATTGATTTGTATACACATAACTCACTTAAGAGCCTAGTTGATCATGCCCAAATAGTAGGAATATTCACCTAACTCAAGCTACCATCAACACGCATTGCCCAAGCTTGAGGGGATGAAATGAGAGTTTTCTCAGTGCTTTATTTATATACCAGTTGGGGAAGTACCAATTTGAGGTCATTCTCCAAAGAGGAAGCACTTTTCTCTTTGGGTAGGTAGAAGTAAAACAAATGAATTTTTCCTAGTTCCATTTGTTTTACATCACTTAGTCTAAATAGGTTTTGCAAAATTTGAAAGACTCCTAGAAACACATCAAAAAGAGTGCATTTCCAAATTGATTAAGTGTGTTCTATACCAATAACTTCAAGAAAACATGTTTAGGATTTTATTTTTCTTTCCTTGAAACTAGAAAAGAAATCTCTTAGAAAGATGTTGCAAGTGTTTTATCCTTCTGCATTCGAGATTGAATTTTCCCTTTAGGATCCTATTTGAAATTTGATTTGAGAAATGAAATTTCTTTTTTTTCACTTTGTGAATTCAATATTGTATATCTTTAGGACTCAAAATAAATGACTTTGATATTGAATTTTCTTTATTTCTTTAGGGCCATTCAAGATTTGGTGTTTAGTTCAAAATTATGAAACCTTTCCTAGACTTGCACTTTGAGACTTGCATAAAACTTTCAAAACATTCAAGATTTGTAAATGAATTTCATTTCAACCAAAAAAAAATCATCAAGATTGGTTTAGGAAACTTTAGGATTGATTTTAAATAGCTTAGAAAAGATATGCAGATTCTAGTCCCTTTTAAGCACTCAAAATTTGAAGTGTTCCTAGATTGCATGAAACCCTAAAATACTTAAGTTTGGATGAATAAAGTTCTTTTTAGACAAAAAAAACACATTATGAGTGATTTTTTATCACTTTAGGATTGATTAGGATTATTTTTGAACTATTTAGGAAAGATATGCAGATTTAGTCTCTTTTAAGGCATTCAAGAGTGAATGAAAGTTCATTTTAAGCCCAAGAAATGAGGTTTTTTAGTTCCTAAACATAAATAGAGTTAATGAGCCTTAAAATTTTATTTTTTGGTGATCAACTTTCCTTCCAAGGAGTACCTCCAAGAGCATGGAGTTAGAACCTGCAAATTTGAAGTTTAGGGTCACTAGGAGGCCTAAATGAGCCCTCAAAACCAATGAAGACCAAGTTTAGGGCTTCACAAATTCCCTTTTTTTCCCATATGTAAATCCATGACAGGTTATTCTATGCTTAAAATTTTTAAAATTTTACATAGGTTCCCATATGGCAAAACAGGGCTTCCCATATGATAATTCATGCCAGAAGGTGGGAAAAAGGCCTAAAAATACCTTTAAAAGCCCATAAAAAAATACACATTCTCTAGTAAGACACTTGGGGGGTTCCCATATAGAAATTCATGCTAGGTAATGAATGTCATATGAATATGCCTCCAAAGATGCCTAGGATGTCCCAAAAAGTGAGTTTTTTGACCAAAAATCTTTAAAAAGTAGTTTGAAGAGCATGGTGGGGTCCCATCAGGCATGCCAAAATGTGATCAGTGAAAACCTAACCTATTTGAAACATGCATAGATAATAAAACATTAGTGAGAGAATCATATACCTAACATATAGAAAAACTATTTGTGAGACACCTCCGATTGAGCTTAAACGGGAGCACCCTATGACCATTTAATTTTCTCTTAGAATAAGGGTGTGGGTGTTCTCTCAAAACACAAGGAGCATGTCCCCAATGTACTTAGTAAATATTAGGATCATTTAGGAACCATGGATACCCCATAATGGCACAAAACTGGGTATGGCGAACCTATTTCACCCCTAGAGTCCCAAGAGTTAGGAATAAATCAACAAGAAATTTGGCATGTAGATGCTTTCTCCAAAATATTGTTAGATCTTCTTTCTCTCTTCTTCTACTCTGATATTCATTTGATATCTAATCCTTTGATATTTTATGATAACATCTCTCTCCACTATTCTTTACTTCAATCTGCATCTTCTCATCTGTATCTCTCTGTCTATATCTTACCTTTGCCTTTGATCTCCTCTTATAGTTGCTTGCCCTGATTAGGGTTTCTCAAACTTCCATAAACCATTTTTTATAATTTCATGTCATCCTTGTTCATAACATTTTCTTTTCTTTTCATCTCTAACACTTTTTGATAAACTTTTCTGATAACCCTTCCTTTTTTTCAATAACACTATCTGATAGTGTCTATGCCAATATGTCTTTCCTTTATTCATCTCTATACTTAATGTTATTTTCCAAAAATGAAAATATTATAAAAAACATCATTGATTAAATTTTAATTATCTTTAGAGTATTTTTTCAAATAAAAAAGTTTGATTGAGTGATTGGTATAGGTTGATGATAGGAAGATTAGTTATTGTGTTGTCATTGATGTCAACTTAGTAGTGTGTTGATTGAGAGTGAGTTGATAAGTGTTTGAGTTGTTGAATCTAATATGTGGTGAGTATGTGAAGGCACTAGAGTGTGTGGTTGGAGAGGAAGACTTAGTGATGTTTATTATTTCTATATGTATGACCATAGTGGCTGGAAATAAGTATGTAGAGAGTTATGATCGATAATATAGCAACATGGAAGATTGAAGAAAAAATGTTGAATGATTTGATTGTTTTATCAAATTAGTATAGATCCAAGTGTTTTGGTTGTGATATGATTATTTAGGCTTGGATATGTGATTGATACCATGATATCTATAGGATTGGAGTACTACAAGGCATTGTTTCAGTTGACATAAGATCATTTTGTGCCATACTGAAAATGTTTGAACATGTGTTAAGCAGTTGGTGTTAGATCAGTGAGCAGTGATGATGCAATAAGTTGTAGTGGATGTTTTCATGATCAAGTTGAAAAGGTGACATGGCATAACATATTTATAATTTTGATTTATTATTTCATTATTTGAGGTGATCGGATCTATCAAGTTTTGAAATTTTGTTGGGGAAGTCAAATAAATTTTGACTGTTCTTGTTTTAAATTGATGTGTGATGGATCTTGTGGCCGACTTGAATTTGTAATTGAATATTATAGATTGATAATATGTTTCAGGGTTCAAGGATTGATAGAGAATAATTGTAATGAATTAAATTCAAATTTAATATGCTTTTAAAAATAGCTAATGCCCTAATGGACATGTAATGTATTTATATGTAAATCAATGAATTGTGCAAGTGTAGATTGTAGATGCAAAGGTGTGGTCGAGTGAGGTGTGAAGATTGTCCGTGAGAGGCAAAAGTGTTGTGCTTAATTGGATTTGAACAAGAAGAGGAGAAGTGCTACACCTAGATCATTGTATTTTTTGAATCCTAATAGGTTATGCAAGAAAATCCCTTAATCAGGTAGATCCTAACAGGTCTTGATCAAGTAAATCCTTTAACCAGGTGACTCTTTAATTAGGGTTTAAATCCTTTAAGAAATTTAATCCTAACATGGATAGAGGTCAATCCATTAATCGAGTGACTCCTAAAAGGGTCTAATCCTAACAAGGAATCATTGTAAGCTCCTAACATGGTTAGATGTTTAACTAGTCATACTTTAAAAGAGTGAAAATTATTAGTGGGTGCTAATTCCCATCATGGTTTTTCCCTCTGATCAAGGGTTTCCATGATAAAAATATTAGTGTTATTGTGTTTCATGTTTGGATGGTTTCATTTTCTTCATTGTTCATTGTTGCATAAGGTTTAAAGTTGATGAATGTTGTTAATGTTATTGAAAGATCTGTGAAAAGTTCTAATTTGATAGATTAATAATTCACCCTCCCTCTTAGTAATCTTAGACCTTATAATACTAACAATTTGTATCATATCCTAGGTCCTCTTTGTGGTAAGCTTAATAGCTTAAGGAAAATATCCAATTATGAAGAAGGAAGGTCTAAGTTTACAAGAGACAACTACATCATATGGAGTAATCAGATGAAGATATACCTAAAGGGTATGTGGCCACAATTCTAGAATCATGTTGAGACCAAATATGTTTCTCCTATCGGGACTCTTAATTCATATCAACTGAAGGAAAAATAGTTGAACATGCAAGCACTGGAAGTAATTTCAAGTACCTTGTCTAAAGCCGAATATATTGATATTCATGGACTTGAGACTACCTTTAATGTTTGGGAAAAGTTGAATCTAATCTATGGTGGAGACAAACATGTTAAAAAAGCTAGGGTTTCTAATCTAAAAGGAAAATATGATGACATACAAATAGTGGAAGGTGAAAACATTGCTCAATATGGACAAAGGATAAAAGAAGATGTTGGTTCCAACATAAGTGCTAGAGGAAAAATTGAAGAAGAAGATGTGGTAATTAAAATGTTGAGAATATTGCTACCTTCTTATGCCATTAGATTTTCTACTATACAAGAATTGAGTACATTTGTTACTATCTCTATTGATGGATTGATTGGTAAGCGCACTGCTTTTGAATTAAGTAACTATGATAATAATATTCCTAAAGTCAAAGAAAATTTTAAGGCCTCTTTGTAATTATAATCAGAGAAGAAGGGAAAATAGATAAGTCATGAATCTGCCTACATGAAAATTTATTATAGGGAACTTGAAACTATCTTGGATGAAGAGAAGAAGCAAGAAGAACTTGAAGCATTACTTGCAAGAAGATTACCTAGAGGTTCTGGTAACTATAAAGATAAGTTACCTTTGAAACACTTTTCATGTAACAAGATATGACATATTGTTGCCAAGTGTCCTAATGGTGAACAAAAAGAGAAGACCCAAAGATTCAAGGGAAAAGGGAAGAATTTTTTTATGTTGCAGTAGATGAAGGTGTAATTGCTGAAGAGTCGGAAGATAATGAAGAAGAAGAGATAGTGTTTTTTGTAATGAAAGAAGATACCGCTAAAGGATAAAAGGAATTGGTTTCTCACATGGAACATAACAATGAGTGGGTTATTGAAAGTGGGTTCTCACATCACATGATCGGTTATAAAAGTAAGTTCATAAAGCTAGATGAATTTGATGGTGGTGTGGTCAGGTTTGGTAAAAATACACTATTAGAATAATTAGGCCCTAATATTATTGAGGGGGGGGGGGTGAGTCAATAATCTACCAATAAACATAAATCTCATATGATAAAACTTATTCTTCAAAAATTTACCACATGCATGCAATAAATAAATTTTACTTGTGATAAACATACATCAAATTAAGAATCCACACAAATTCAACACATAACACCAATGTTTTTATTGTGGAAAACCAACTTGGGAAAAACAAAAATGAGGATATCTTCCACTAAGAAAAATGTACTCTTCTAGAGCACACCTGGTTAAAAGATTAGCCCTATTAAAAGCTTGTAATGATGTGATTAAGAATAGACCCTATTAAGAGCCACCTTGTTAAGGGATTCACATCTAGCCCTATTAGGAGTAGCCTTGTTAGAGGACTTCAGACACTAGCTAAAGTACCAACCTGGTAAAGGATTTTACAAGAATATCTATTAGGATCTACCCAATTAAGAGATTTAACTTGCTCTAACAATTATGGAACAACAAGAATAATGATTCGATAAAACAACACTTCTCCTATACTAGTACAAATCTAGTTCAATCTCAATATCTGATTCACATGTAGGACATCCAAACATTCTAATCACTCATGTATTCATGATCTACCTCTTCACTTCTCCTAATACATCAAATATATAGAAAATATGTTTTTCACTAACTAGGTTGGCTAAGACCCATATTATATTTGAATTCCATCATTACAATTAATTCCTACTCAATCCTTCAACCTTAAAATGTGTTACCAATAAACAATTATAATTTCAACTTCATGTTGGCCTCTAGATCCATTGCACCATCGATTTGACAAAGAAAAGGTCAAACATATTACACTTCCCTATGTTCATGCACCTCTTAATGAATTATCAATCAAATCAACTAATAATAATCATACCTAACATTCCATGTCATCTTAGACATGTCATCACATAATTTGGAATACTTAACCATCATCTCAAATTGATTTGCCATCACTAGTTAAGGATATAACCGATTTTTCTTCACTATTCTTTTCTTTCTTCATTGTCCTAAACCTCATAATTCTATAACTATATCCAACGATCATCAATATTGATGTGATTGCAAAAAAAATCCAATAATGTCATTAAAATCACACAACTCAGACTACAACACCTGATTCCATATCTGTGGGACACAACAATCAAATATTTCTTCTTTGTTCCTTCATTACTAAACTGATTTCCTTTCTTAATCACACTAGCTCTAACTTGCATAAAAAATCATCATACACATGTGTGATCATAGATATATAATTTTACACACCTCTAGAATAGATGTTCCAAAACACACACCATAATTCACAATATAACTCTCAATTCATCTTATCCATCATAACTTGGTATATCAAGACCATGGTCAACCAAGAACACCTAAGTTGACATCAATGATAACAACATAAATGGAAAAACACATCATCAAGCCATCAACATACTTACTTGTCTCGTATGAATCAATTATACCAACAACCTCACCCTTTGGCATTGATGGAAACACACCAATCAATACCAAACATGTTCTTGAACCACAACACTTTGAATTCATCTTTATCAGATGGCAACACACCAAATGGAAACATACAAGCTTCTATCTCCCTATTTATCTAATCTTCATAGTTTATCTCTCATTTTTATACTCTTCTATTCTCCCCCTTACTTGGTAATCATCCTCTTATTTATTCTCCCCTTTAACAACAATTCAAAAGGTTCCATAATGCTCAAGACTTCATCTATCTGACTGCTCCCCCTAAGGAGTAGTACCCTTTACATCAATCCACTAAAAAATAAAATAGTAATACCCACTAGATTGATATAACATTTGCATCTTAATTTTGCCTAGGTAGGGGCATGACCTCCAACTTACCTCTAAGATACTCAAAAGTATTCTTAGGAAGTGATTTGGTAAAGATATCTACAATTTTCTCTTTATTTGGAATGTACTCCAACCTCACCACTTTCTCTTGCACATGTTCTCTCAAGAAATGATACTTAATAGCAATGTTCTTAGTCTTTAAGTTCATAACTAGGTTCTTGAAAATATTTATAGCATTGGTATTATCACAATAAATTATCTCCAATTCTATTACCTTCTCCTTAATCCCTTCTAGGATTTTCTTCATCAAAGATACTTGTGTGCAATTGATAGATGCATCCACATATTCTACTTCAACAAGGGATTGAGATATACAATTCTATTTCTTTCTTGTCCAAGACACAAGCCTACCACCTAGAAAGAATGCACCACCACTTATACTCTTTCAATCATCAACATTACCTACCCAATCAACATCAATAAAAATACTTAGAAAAAAATCACCTTCATGAGAATACCATAATCTATAATACATAGGTCTTTTAGATATATAAAGATTCTCTTCAATGCAACCATGTGTGACTTCTTCAAGTTT
Source organism: Chamaecyparis obtusa (assembly GCA_027943335.1). Taxonomy (NCBI): domain Eukaryota; kingdom Viridiplantae; phylum Streptophyta; class Pinopsida; order Cupressales; family Cupressaceae; genus Chamaecyparis; species Chamaecyparis obtusa. The sequence continues at coordinate 2,195,615 of BSBK01003560.1, read as the reverse complement.
TACTTAAACCTTACAACTATACCAACTACTTTCACAATATCTAATCTTCTGTGCACAATATAGTGTACCTTCCCTATCATGGACCTATATAAATGGAATCAAAAGACTCAGATTCATCATCCCTAAATAGTTTATAACCTGTAATCATAGGAGTACCATCTGGTATAGAATCTTCCATGCCAACAATCTTCAACACCTCCTTCACATATTTAGATTAACATATGTATATTCCATTGTCCAACTATGATACCTGCAATCCTATGAAGAATTTTATTTATCCTATCATTGACATTTAAAATTCTTTTTTCATCTCATCAGAAAAAGACATACTCATCTCATCACCACCACCAAAAATTATGTCATCAAAAAAGACTTAAACAATTAATATATTTTCACCTTCATCCTTTAAGTAAACAATACTATCATCAAAAGTCCTATTGAAACCAATCCTAATGAGATAAGAGAGAAATATTCCATACCATGATCTAGGGGCTTGCTTCAAACCATAGAATGTTTCTTGAAGTTTGCATACAATGTTTGTATCCTTGGTTGATGCAAATCCATCTGGTTGCTCAATGTAGACCTCTTACTTTGGAATTCCATTCAAACATGTTGATTTTACATCCATTTGATAAACTTTGAATTATTGAATGCAACATAAGTAAGTAGTATCCTAACACCTTCCAATCTTTCTATAAGAGAAAATGTCTTACCATAATCCAAGCCTTCTTCTTGTGTAGAACCTTTACACACAAGTCTTTCTTTGTTTCTAATAACTTCACTATCCTCATTTAATGTATTCCTAAAAACCCATTTTGTACCTATCACATTTTTTTCTTCTGGACTTGGCATACGAGTCTAGGTTTCATTCTTCTCAATATAATCCAATTATTCATGCATTTCTCTCACCCAGTCATCATATTTGACTACTTCCTTTACTATTTTGGGCTCAAATTGTGACATCAGACATGTGCTTTCTCTAACCTTACTTCTTGTCAACACACATGTATTCTTATCACCAATTATTTGATCAGAAGAATGATTCATTTTCACATATCTTGGGATTAATTTTTCATACCTAGTAACTTCTTCTTCCAGTTGCACTATTTCTTTCTTATTGTTTTGCTTTACTAGTCTAGGCTCTTCTGGTTCAATAAACTCTATTCCTTGATCATCTTTTGTATCCTTCTTGCTTATTTCCTCATATTTCTTAGGAAATTCATCAATCTTGACATTAGAAATTTCAATCATTTTATTAGTACTTTTATTAAAACATTTGTAAGCATTTCTCTTAGTTGAATAACCCAAAATTATGCCTTCATCACTTTTGGGATCAAATTTTCCAAAAAAAACATCTCTTTTTATATAACATTTACTTCCAAAATTTTTGATGTAGGAGCATCCCGGGTCCTTGGCAATCCTGTGTCACCAAAAACATATTTGAGTTTTTTTGTGTTGCTTAGTTCCTACTTTGATCGAGTGGTTTGGTGTTTCTTGGTTTCCTTTGTTCACCAGTGTTGGTCAATTATCTCTCTGGCACATAGTGAATTTCTCTAGCACTAAGTTTCCTCGCTTACAGAGTTGTTTGTCTTGGATTTTTTTTGAGGCTGACTTGTGCATTTAATTTGGGTCATGGATTTAATGATGGTATCCATCATTGGGATGTGTGTGGACCTAGATCTAGTCATCCCATCTGTTGATTGTGGATTTGAAGGCCGACTTGGCTCGAGAGCCTCTTGTATAAATGTAGTTGTTTGGTTAGAGTTTTAGTGAGTCTAAATAGAAGATAGAAGATATAAATTTAGAGATGGTTTGCAAATCCTTGCATGTTTGATGACTTATGTACTTGATTGTAATATTTGGCCGAAACTAGGAAGACCTTACAGCCCGACATGTATGAATCAATTTGAAGATAATATAACATAGCTTCTGCATTCTCTCTCTCATTGTTGCATGTTATTACTTCCATGTTTTGTTTTTCAAGGTGGATCTAGTTAGGGTTGTGCCTTTGGCCCCTCCCCCTTAATCCTACCTTGCACTAGGTGGTATCAGAGCAAGGTGAGATCTGGATCTAGGTTTGTGAATCTAGGTTTGAAGGTTCCTTCTTCTGAGGCCCTAGTTGGTTTGTTGTGGGGTAGCAGATTGCGATCTGACCTGCAATTATAGAGGGTTTTCAAGATGGTTCGTGGGAGGTGAGATATGAATCCAGGATTGGAAAACATGCTGAGACAACTTGTTGCTAGGCTTGAAGCTATTGAAACAGCCCAGAGATGATGAAGACATCTTGAAGATGTTAGTGATGATGAAATTGAGGTGGAACAAGGTGATGTAGAACTTGCACCTATGATGGATCAGGGTAAGGAAAGATTCTTGAAGGCTTTGACAAGTTTGAAGTCTACACCACACTTTAATCCTACTGAGTATGGTGGAAAATTTGATTCTGATGAATTGGTGGACTAGATCACTGAGATGGAAAAGTACTTTGAGCATGAAAATGTACTTGAAGAAAAGAAGGTGAAAATTGCAAGCACAAAGTTGAAAAGTCATGCATCATTGTGGTGGGAGCATCTACAGCTTGATAGAAAGAGGAAAGGAAAAGAAAAAATCAAGGTATGGAGTAAAATGGTGAATAAATTGAAAGGAAAGTTCTTACCTTGTGATTATCAAATTAACCTAGTTAGGTGAATGCAAAGTTTAAGGTAGAAAGATAGCTCAGTAAAGGAATATACTAAGGAATTCTATATATTAGGTATCAGATTTGGACATGATGAAGATGATGTGGAAAGAATTACTAGATACCTGAATGGTTTGAGAGTTTCCATCCAAGAAGAAATCAGTTTGGTCAAATTGGAGAACATTGAAGAGGCTTATCAATTTGCATTGAAAGCTGAGGAGAAATTGAATAAGAGACATGAGAAAAGACAAAGAGGTAGAGGTGGTAGATTCCCTAGAGGAAGAGGTAGATCACATGCTAAAAATAGTAGATCTGAACCTGAAAAGATAACTCTGGATAAAGGCAAGACCAAGTGGAAAGGTGAAAGTTCATATAGAGGCAGAGGCAGTAACTACTGAGGTGGTTATAATAGAGGTGGTTTCCTAGGAACTTGTTACAATTGTGGACAAGAAGGACATAAATCATTTGAGTGTACACATGCAAGTAAGAAGGTTGGTAACAATAGAAAGGCTTTGGTGCAAGAAGAGTCACCGAATGAACCTGAGAAACAAAATAACTTGATGGTAAGGAGAGCACTTTGGAATGAAGGTAAAAAGGAAGATCTAGTAAGGAAAAGTTTTTTCAAGACTAGATGTAGAGTTTCTGACAAAGTTTGGAAGGTAATCATTGAAAGTGGTAGCTCAGAGAATCTAGCATCTGAGGAAATGGTCACAAATTTATAGTTGAAAAGGTTGGAACATCTAAAGCCTATCAAATTTCATGGATCAAGGATGAGCATACACTCTTGGTAAGTGAACAATTTTATGTGAAATTGAAAATTGGAAAGTACTATGATAAGGTGTTGTGTGATATCATGCCTATGGATTGTTGTCATATTTTATTGGGTAGACCTTGGCAATATGATAGATAATATATGATGGGAGATTACATAAGTATACTATTTGGGCTTATGGTAAAAAACAAATCTTGTTACCTTTGATGGAAGAACCTGTTAGTAATGTTTGCACATCTGTGAAAGTTTGATTGATGGAAGGAAGAAAGTTTGTTAAGGATTTAAAGAAGAATGAAGTATGTTTTGTTGTGATTCCTAACAAACCAAATAAGAAAATAGAGGATAATGTCCCTGAGGAGATTGATAAGTTACTCACCGAGTACAGTGAAATTATTTTTGACAATGAACCTAATGGTTTGCCACTGAAGAGAAGCATTGATCATTGCATGGATCTTATCCCTAGAGCTAGTTTACCAAATAAGGCACCTCATCGGTTGACACCTACCGAGAATCGGGAATTGAATTGACAAATTCAAGAATTGTTGCATAAAGGTTTGATCAGAGAAATTTTGATTCCTTCTACAATACCTACGGTATTGGCACCTAAGAAGAATGGAGAATGGTGAATGTGTATTGATTCCAGAGAAATCAACAAGATAACAGTGAAGTATAGGTTTCCTATACTGAGAATGGATGATATAATGGATAGTTTGACTGGAGCAAAGTATTTTACTAAAATAGATTTGAAAAGTGGGTATCATCATATCAAAATCAGAGAAGGTGATGAGTGGAAGATTGCTTTCAAGACAAAAGAAGGTTTGTATGAGTGGTTGGTTATGCCTTTTGGTTTAACTAATGCACCAAGTACTTTTATGAGGTTGATGAATGAAGTTTTGAGGAAATTCTTAGCTAATGGTTTGAAATTAATCCTAAAAAGATTGAAGCTATTCTGAATTGGCCTACACCTGAGAATTCTAGTGAGGTAAGATCATTTCATGGTTTGGCAAGTTTTTACCAAAAGTTCATAAGGAATTTCAGTTCAATTTGTAATTCTATGACTGAAACTATGAGAGGAGACAAAAGAGAATTCAAGTGGACACATGGAGCTGATAAAAGTTTTGAGACTCTGAAGCAGAAGGTTGTTCAATTTCCTATTTTGGCATTGTTTGATTTCAATAAGGCATTTCAAGTGGAATGTGATGGAATTGGAAGTGCAATTGCAGCTGTGGTGAGTCAAGAAATTAAACCTATTGTGTTCTTTAGTGAAAAGTTGAATGATGCAAAAAGGAAATATTCTGTGTATGATCAAGAATTCCTTTGCTATTATTTAAGCACTGAAGAAATGGAGACATTATTTGATGCTGAGTGAATTTGTGTTGTATACCGATCATAAATCTTTACATTATTTGGGTAGTCAGAATAAGTTGAATTAGAGACATATGAAATGGGTTGAGTATTTACATAGTTATACATTTGTGATAAAGCATAAGAGTGGAGTCACTAACCGAGTTGCTGTTGCATTGAGTAGAAGAAGATCCTTAATGACCAAGATGAAAATTGGAGTTCTAGGCTTTGATGACATGAGAGATTCTTATGAATTTGATCCTAATTTTTCTGAGCCATGGAGAAAGTACACAACACCTATTCAAGATCAACATAGTACTAAATGGGATGAATATTTTATGCAAGGAGGTATGTTGTTTAAAGGTATTTAATTGTGTATACTGAGAGGAGCAATGAGAACTAATTTTATAAAGGAGAAACATAGTAGTGGTTTGGCTGGACATTTTGGTATTGATAAGACATTGAATTTGCTTAAGGAGAAATACTTTTGGCCACAGTTGTATAAAGATGTTTAGAAATTTGTGAAAAGTTGTGGAGTTTGTCAAGTTGCAAAAGGAGTTAATCAAAATACTGGATTGTATACACCAATTTTTGTACCTGAGAAACCTTGGATTGACATCAATATGGATTTTGTTCTTGGCTTACCAAAGACAGTAAGAGGTAATGATTATATATTTGTTGTTGTGCATAGATTTTTTAAAATGGCACATTTTATACCTTGTAGAAAGAAATCAGATGAAGTACATGTAGCAGATCTTTTCTTTAAGGAAATTGTCAGATTGCATGGATTACTGAGGACTATTATCTCTGACCGAGACAGTAAATTTGTTGGATACTTTTGGAAAACTCTTTGGAGAAAGTTTGGTACTGAGTTGAAATATAGTTCTACATTTCACCCACAAACAGATGGACAGACATAAGTTGTGAATAGAAGTTTGGGTAATCTTTTGAGATGTTTAGTTGGAGACACACCGAGTAATTGGGATTTTGTGTTGGCACAAGAAGAGTTTGCATACAATAATTTAGTAAATAGGAGTACTGGAAAAATACCTTTTGAGATTGTAAATGGCATACAATCGAGAGGTATATCAAATTTAAGAGACATTGCTGATGAAAGAAAGAGAAGTGTTGAAGGAATAAAATTTGTTGAGTACATGAAGACATTGCATGAAGATGTGAAGCTTAAGCTGGAAAAGAGTAATTAGAAATACAAAGACAGAGCTGATAGATCAAGAAGACATAAAACTTTTGATGTTGGTGATGAAGTGATGGTTAATTCATTTGAAGAGAGGCAGATTTCCTGTTGGAACATATAGAAAGCTTAAGATGAAGAAGTTTGGACCTTGCAAGATTTTGAGAAAATTTGATAGTGGAAATGCGTATGAGATTGAGTTACCTGATGACATGGATATATCACCTATATTCAACATTGTTGATTTGTATGAGTTTCATGAACCTGATGAAGACATGACAGTACCGATGGATTATCCCAAGAAGTAGAACGATGAATTTGAAAAGATTTTGGAGCAAAGAATTGGCAGAAGTACAAGAGGAAAATAATATATGGAATATTTGGTAAAGTGGAAGAATAGACCGATTGAAGATAGTTCATGGATTTCACAATCTAAGTTGGATGCAGCTCCGATCATACCTATTTCATGATTCTGAGAATCATTTCAAATAACCCTAGGTGTCTGATGCAGGAGCATCTCGGGTCCTTGGCAATCCTTTGTCACCAAAAACATATTTGAGTTTGTTTGTGTTTCTTAGTTCCTACTTTGACTGAGTGGTTCGGTGTTGCTCAGTTTCCTTTATTCGTTGGTGTTGGTCAGTTATCTCTCTAGCACTTGGTGAATTTATCTGGTGCTCGATTTCCTTGCTTACTAGGTTTTTTGTCTTGGATTTCTTTTGAGGCTGACTTGTGCATTTAATTTGGGTCATAGATTTAATGATGGTATCCATTATTGGGAAGTGTGTGGACCTAGATCTGGTCATCCCTTCCATTGATTGTGGATCTAAAGGCTGACTTGGCTCAATAGCCTCTTATATAAATGTAGTTGTTTGGTTAGAGTTTTAGTGAGTCTAGATAGAAGATAGAAGATAGAAATTTAGAGATGGTTCATAGATCCTTGCATGTTTGAGGACTTCTATACTTGATTTTAATATCTAGTCAAAACCAGGAAGACCTTACAGCCCGACATGTATGAATCAATTTGAAGATAATATAACATAGCTTCTACATTCTCTCTCTTGCTATTGCATGTTGTTGCTTTCACTTGGTGTTCTGCAAGGTGGATCTGGTTAGGGTTGTGCCTTAGGCCCCTCCCCCTTAATCCTCCCTTGTGCCAATTTTTGAAATACTTTATAGTAGGAGAATGACCATACCATAATTCATAGAGTGTTTAGTTAGTTCCCTTCTTCACTTACACCCAGTTCAAAGTATAAATAGTAGTACTGATTACTTATCTCCAGTAGATGGTACATCTCCCTATATCAACATAGTCCTTACAACATCAAAAATTATTTTATTATTCCTTTCTGCAACACCATTTTGTTGAGTTCTCAGAGTAGACATCTATCTTTTTATACCATTATCTTCACAATACTTCATAAATTCATCCGATGTGAACTCGCCTCCTCTATATGATCTTAAGCACTTTAGAATTTTTCCTGATTCCTTCTCCACCAGTGCTATGAAAGCCTTCAACTTATTGAATGCATTAGATTTATCCTTAAGAAATGTAACCTACATCATTCTTGAATAATCATCAGTAAATATGATAAATTATCTATCATCATTATAACTCTTTTATCTCATAGGTCCACACAAATCAGTATGTACTAAATCAAGTATATTCTTTGATAAATAAGATTTTCTTTTGAAAGATGTACTAGTTAACTTACCAAGTTGGCACTCTTTACACATCAGCTTATCTAGTTTCACAATTTGTGGCAATCCTCTTATTGCATTAGTCTTGCTTACCTTTACCAAGCTATCAAAGTTTACATAGAAGAAACTTCTATGTCATAACCAACTATCTTCAATCCTAGCAACCAAACAACTATAAATTATATTGTTCAACTAAAATAAGTTACCTCTAGTTTGTCTTCCAGTAGAAATATCATCAAAACTTCCAATGATCCTGCACATTCTTCCTTTAAACTCAAGTTGGTATCATTTTTCATTAAGTTGACCCACACTCAAAATGTTATGTGTTAGACCTTCAACATAATAGACATCATTTGCAATTCTTTTTACATTAATGAAAACAATACCTTTACCTTTTACTAAGTAGGGTGACTTTTTTCCAAATCTCACAACACCACCATCATATTCATTGACTTTAATAAACTTAATTTTATCACTAGTCATGTGATGTGAGCACCCACTATCTATGACCCAGTCTGATGCAAGAGCATCTCGGGTCCTTAGCAATCCTGTGTCACCAAAAACAAGTTTTAGTTTTCTATGTTTCTCGATTCCTTCTTTGATCAAGTTGGCTTCGTAGTTTCTTGGGTTCCTTCTTTAACCGAGTTGGTTGGTTAATTCCCTGGCACTCAGTTATCCTTTCCTAGTGCTTAGTTATCATTGCTTACCGAGTTGTTTCTCTTGGTTTTTTGTTGAGGCTAACATATGCATTTAATTGTGGTCATGGATTTAATGTTGGTATTAATCATTGGGAAGCATGTGGACCTAGACGTAATACCCCACTAAGGTTCCCTCAGCACAAGGACATAAATAAGACAACAAAACATGTAGAATTTCTTTTTTTTTAGCAATAAAGTAGCATAATATAATCTCATTGGTATTATGTAAATAGAAGTCAAGACAACCAATAGATCATACTACTTTTCATACTCAATTAACAATGATTATCACTACATACCTAAATATCGCTACCTTGTTTTTTTTCATTATAACCACCATATCCAATACCTGTATCTACACACATGTCTAAACAACTAGGTGCAAAAATTAGATACATGATCATAAACAAACACTTTATTAATATCTTAGCAATGTGAATCATTATTGAGAAGATGTAAAATAATTACATTTAAAAATTTAAGACAAACCCTATGGGACTAGACCTAAGCCTTGGGGGCTCATCACTAATGGCCTTGCCTACGTTCATGCTTAGAGACTTCGTAGTTTGACTCTTTTAGTTTCAAACTATCTATCCATAAAATCAAGAAAGCGGGTATGCAACCCCTTATAGGGTCATATTCCCTAGATAGATTTTGCGTCGGCTGCTACCCACTTAGGTGAGAGAGAGAAAAATTCCTACAATTAATTGATAAATTGACACCAATTCCATAGCTCACAATAGATTTTAACCTATGCTAATATAGCATCCTAGAACCTCCTCAATCAAAGTGCTCACTAAAACATATCCCACCCAAAATAGAGAAATGATACATAATCGACTCCTAATGTAATAACAAAATTTAGAACATTAATAACAATCATCATGAAAGACATCATTTAGTAAATTATGATCATCCCAATCTCTAAGGACTTGTACAATCCCATGAAAACATAACTTAGGCTCAATCCCTCCTCTATTCCTATTGATCAACTTAATTATGATTAATGCAACAAAATGAATAGTAGGTTATCCAAGCTTACACTTAATTGATTTAAGGGAATGAGGACATATCATCAATTGCACATCCATGGCAATAAGCATCTTCAAGAAGGCATAACACACATATAATTGTCCATTCAAATTCATAACTACTAATATACATAGATATACATATATACAAAAATCTCTTAACCTTGCAAAAACATTAAGCATAATATAACCTTTGGATAATTTTTAATTGATTTTCCAAAGTTTCATGTCAAATTTAATGCTCAATTACTAGAAAAGCCAAAATAACTCATTTTTCTCTAGAGTTAATCACTTATAATCTAAAGTACTACAACTATTAGAAGTTTGAACCACCTCAAACCCAATTAATTAAAAACAAAATGTAACAATAATAGACCCCATAGTATAATACAAACTATCCAAAATGCCAACATTCGAGCTACATGAATAATTATTTGAGATAATAAAACATGATGTTATTGTTCCATTAAAATAATCAAATATGAAAATTACATTTCTATCTTAACATCATTCATTCATTATAGTTATAGATAAACCACTTGGTCTCAAGAATTGATGAGGACTAATATTAAAATAAATAAATAAGATTTGATATATCTATATTTGAAAATATAAATAGCTACTAGTTATAATAGTTTACTAAGATCAATTATTAATTAATAATCAACATTCTTGCCATAACTTTCCAACTAATCCAAGCCAACCTACTGATTGTATAACTATTAACTATGTGAATATATATATCCTTGATCTGATATAGGTATGAATATAGGATAGAAAGATTCAATCTAATTTAAGTATTATTAATGATATATGATGCATGCTTGTAAGGAACATGCTGAGAATAATATCTAATATAATCTTTAATTTTATAAGATTAAGAAATAGAAATCTGTAATTTGTATGATTTTAGATAAACATCAACTCCAGTAAACACAAATACTTAGTCCTATCTTTCATAATTTTAGTATTCTAGGATTTTATTTTATATTATTTTCATGGAGGATCTTATATAACAAATTCAAATCACTATAAGAATTCAAAATTTGAAGGTGTCTTAGCAATATTGTACATAAGTTCAAAATTATCAATTTGAAAGATTCTCCATAACTCTGACAAACTCAATTTCATTTCTCAAGATCTACCAATGATTTATTTGTATCAAACATCTAATAATAAATTAAATTTATGCTACTATGGATGCATTCATGAAATAAATAGAGTTAATGAACATGGAATAGAAGGTTAAATTCTTACCCTCCATATAAAATAAAATCCAAGGTTAGGAAGCATATACCATATCACCATCCAATGGGTTAAATAATTCTAACCATTCAAAAAAAAACATAAATGATAAAACATTTATATGCCATAAGATTATTGTAGCGTATTTGATTATAAAGAACCACTTTAAAGAATAAGAGTGTAAATTAAGTGTGTCCAAACCTGGCAATGATTACAGAGTCATCTCGTGATGCAGCAACGAATCCAAATGTATTTTTCCCTTTGCTTAAAATATGAGTTTACACTCAAACCTCCTCCTATGAACTGCAAATGAATGAACACAGAAGAAATTTTAAAGCTGAAAATCTCATATTTCCATTCTTGCCTTTACGCTTTCGCCAATCATGAAGACTGTGTTGGGTTGCCCCTCCTTCACAAAAAGAGGCCTTCCATCCGAATATAATAAAATCCATTTCACCAAATACTTGCCATCCATCTAGAATCTCCATCCTCTCCACAGATCCCCCATTTTTATTTTATATAAAGCTTCCCCAGAATGCAACCATCAAAGGTTTTTTGTTCCTTCATTACCTTTTCCGATGTAACCGTAAAGGTAACCATTTTATAAAATTTCTAATTGTGCCACTTAATAATTCTTCAACTATTAGCCACACCTCTAATCATTATCAACAAAATCAAATGATACCAAATCTAAGGCACGATACAATAATTTTACAATACATTACTTTGGAATATGTTCTTTTATCATTCTGCACTGTCTCTTAACTGTGCATGGAATTGATTTTAAGCCATAGTTTTATGCCAAATCCTCATAGAATTATGTAAAACAACATCCCCACGTGAACCTAGTTTTCTTAAGTTTAACCCCAAGTTTTTATCTTAAGGAAAAGTATTTTCTTTTAGAAACTTCCACATATCTTTCTTTCCTATAAGTTTCTTTACATAAATTTACATACGTTTATAAAATGGAATAGTTTGTTTATAATATTTTCTTTTGATTAAGGAATATATATAAATAAAATAAAACAAAAACATTTATTTTATAAGTAATATATTTATATAATTAGATAATTTCTTATTAAGGTATGTAATTTTGATATAGGATAGGATAGTAATTTAATGATTATTAATATTGTGAAAATTCCTTGTGGTTTTATTTTTATATTTTTTTGAATATTATAAATGAATTAATAATTTTGTCAAAATAAATAAGTCAAAATAAACATTTGCATTTATCTCATCATTCTTAATTTGATAATTAGTATGGTTTCCAAAATAATACATTTATTTATCAATTGCTAAAATAGAAATACCACATAAAATTAAATAATGTATTTAACTATCATAAACTCTACATAGATGTGCATCACAATGATTAGAAAATATGGATGGTTTACTTACCTACATCACTCTCATTGAGTTACTTACCGACATTAGTCTTCAATGATTTAGAGTTGAAGAGGCACTACATCCTCCTCCCCTGAGATTAGACTTACTCCTGGAAGTCAGAAGACTAAAGTAGAAACACATCATACATTAGTAAAGAAACATCCTTAAATCAACATCAAAGATATACCTATTCCTAGGATCCAAGTGCAAGATAGAATAATTGTCATGATAATGGTAAGACATAACACATACACATCCAAGACATTTCATATTCTTACATTGGATTTTTTAATTTCCTTAGAAATATATCAAAATTTTCTAATATTTTTATCAATATCTAGAAGCATTCATTCATATACTATAATTTCCATTTCTTTTCAGATTTCCATGACACAATTATCAATCCAATTTCATAAATCATAACGATATCAATATTTAAGAAGATAGTGCTACATTCTCATTTCAAAATTAAAACAATAACCATACTCTACACAAACATACCAGTCAACATCACTGGGATTACACGTCACAAGGCTTAGGAGTAGCCACCTCTCAGGACAAGCTCTCACTTTAGGGTACAATACCAGTCTCATCTATATTTGGAATCCATAAACAATAGTCTATGATCATAATCCATAATCCATGCCTCACTCAGTGGTTTGATGGGGTTTTGGGCCATACACACAATTAGCCCTCCATATAAGACCACATGTCCTACTCCTTGTTTATGTAAGGTGGTTAGCCTCCAAGGAGTAGACACCACACATAGGTAGGTAGTGAATACTAGCTTCATAAAAGCCTCACATACCCCCATCCTCAAGGGTACCCTACGTCTACTTCCTCGTATACACTCACCAAGTCCACATCATGTGTCTTTAGTGAGGAATCACGACACAACACAAGACCAACATTTGAAAATCCAAAAGAAATTAGTTTAGCCACCAAAGTTCATAAATAATAGAAAGTGAATTATCAATCTCAACAGAATAAGAATCCAAGATGTTGCAACAATAAATTATATGCCAGATAAATTTCACAAGTCGTGGCTAAAATTTCATAGGAAAAGATGAGAAAATTACTGGTCTACACAAATAAAGATGAAAATCACCATAAATTGCACATCACATCACTTTGTGACTATATCTAGTCACCTCATGAGGAAGGAGGGAACAACGTCTAGCTATTGCAATAGCCCTTCATGTGGTTGGGCCTAAGAAACACTACCCACATGGCATAGGGGGTTCACCTCAGCAACACCCCTACATCAGATGGTGGAGATTAAGCATGCCAACACACCCGACATGACCATACACCAAGTGGAGTAATCACACTTTGGTCGTATGTCGCATGGTAGTGTTCCTCATGGAGTAGGCACACACAGGACACACCCCACATAATGATGTCTCTCATAGATCATCATTGTAGCCAGAGGTATACATGGCTAGGGCCCACCTATATGCCTATCGTGTCTACTAAACTGAGCATCTATGGGTGCCCCTCTACAAGCATGCAAGCATCACCAATTCACTTTGCATCAAGTAGGGGAAAAAATACATACATATACTGCCCCTTCACATAATTATGTACATGGCATTGTGTTCTCGAGCTTGGCTTGCTACCATCAACAACACGGCATCATCACCTCACACTATATCGAAACATTAGTGGGGTGTGGCATCATATTCATTGCATTATGTCAGAACATGTGCGAATATGGTATCCATCACAGCATGGGCTAAAAGAATCTCCCTCCACATGTTGGACCACATAGAAATGTACATATCCATAAATCATATATCTATCCATAGAATCTCACATTAGGTATTGGAATTATGCTCAAGAATTGTGGGAATTAGGCTAACACTTATGAACCACACATATGGGTTCATCATAAGGGGAAGTATTTGTTTACCTCCTCCCTTGGGTAGTAGAAGCTAAGGTCACTTCACACCGCCATTACTCGTATGCCATCCATTCTACCCAAGGAAGTGGCAATGATTATAGTATACTACCCCTCCACATACTGAGTTATAGGGGAAGTCATTTATTACTTCATCTCTTAAGTAGTAGAATCTAAGGTCACTTTGTGCCACCATTATTTGTACACTGATCATTCTACTTGAGAAATTGGTAACAATTACTATCCCTTTTGAATTATAATTAACCCACGGGTTGGTACTCAGTGGGGTTAAAAAAAAGAAAGAAGCACATAAGTAGTATGGTTCTCTCATACCTAAACACAACCATAAATCCCATAGATAGGTTCTTTATTACACCTTCACATGGCACACAAAGCAATTACTGGTTTTACACAACACCCAACAAAAGCACTTGTACTGGTTTAATCACATTGACGAGGGAATACATAATAAAATTATAAGTTATCCATAGTTTACCGCTCCATCCTTTCCATATTCTCATTGTGTCCACATAGCATATCATACTCATGGAATCATTATTTCTAATTTTTACTTAATCCAAGACATAAAGGATATACAAAACATCATCTTTTCAGAGTACACTGAATTCAGCTAGATGTTTCCCATAACAGAGAAGAACAACACATTTAGCCATAAATGTTGCATAAATAATCCATTTTTATTTAGGGGTTAATTTATACTTCACATAAGATCTCTTTTCTTTTCTCAAGTTACTAATATTAACCAACATAATAATTTCATTAACTCATCAAGAATCTATCAATGTAAGTCAATGATTATCACACCTAAAAACATGTTTGCAACTTAATAGATTTACCTAGGCATTCCTATTTCACCCAATAGTTCATATTCATCTTTTACCATGTGAAGGATAAACAATAAATAATCAAGGTAATAAAAAGATTGCATGAAATTCATTTATTCTTTCAATATTTGCATCAATAAACCCTTATCAAAACATTTAATAAACATGCATAATATACATGCAAAAATAATGATTTAAATCATATACTTGTATTTTTTCTTTAACTAACACCCTTTGATAATTATTCATCAAGTAGAGAAGAGAGGGAGAAAAGGTGTTTATTTTTTTTATTTTTTTATTTTTTTCAATTAGCATTATCAAACAGAATATACTACAATTTAGTTGTTTAAACATGCAATAGAAATACATTCAATCATATTATGTATAGCTATTTGATAATAACAAGATATCAACTATCAATTGCTCATAACAAACAACGTACACTACAAGAGAGAATACACATTCAATCAAAAATACGATTAAGTTTAACAATAGATAATATAAAAAAAGAAACAATGCATGTTCAGAGTCAATAGGAAGTTATAAATCTAGGAAGATACACTTTGAACTATCTACAACATAACTCAAATATAAATCAAGAAGATAAACTATGTAATAGTAAGGAGGCAAAGAAGAAAGTGATCTGAAAATACTTATCAAGAATACATGGTAGACGCATAAGTCCCAGAGCTCCCAGTGTAGAAACATGGGCTCTAATACTAGATGTAATGCCCCACTGAGGTTCCCTCAGCACAAGGACATAAATAACACAACAAAACATGCATAATTTCTTTTTTTAGCAATAAAGTAGCATAATATAATCTCATTGATATTATGTAAATAGAAGTCAAGACAACCAATAGATCATACTACTTGTCATACTTAATTAACAATGATTATCACTACATACCTGAATATCACTACCTTATTTTTTTTCATTATAACCACCATGTCCAACACCTGTATATACACACATGTCTAAACAACTAGGTGCAAAAATTAGATGCATAATCATAAACAAACACTTTATTGATATCTTAGCAATGCAAATCATTATTGAGAAGATGTAAAATAATTGCATTTAAAAATTTAAGACAAACCCTATGGGACTGGACCTAAGCCTTGGGGGCTTATCACTGATGGCCTTTCCTACGTTCACACTTAGAGACTTCGTAGTTCAACTCTTTTAGTTTCAAACTATCTATCCATAAAATCAAGAAAGCGTGTATTCAACCCTTTCTAGGGTCCTATTCCCTAGACATATTTTTTGTCGGATGCGACCCACTTAGGTGAGACAGAGAAAAATTCCTATAATTAATTGATAAATTGACACCAATTCCATAGCTCATGATAGAGTTTAACCCATGCCAATATAGCATACTAGAACCTCCTTAATCAAAGTGCTCACTAAAACATATCCCACCCAAAACATAGGAATGATACATAATTGACTCCTAATGTAATAACAAAATTTAGAACATTAATAACAATCATCATGAAAGACATCATTTAGTAAATTATGATCATCCCAATCTCTAAGGACTTGTACAATCCCATGAAAACATAACTTAGGCTCAATCCCTCCTCTATTCCTACTGATCAATTTAATTATGATTAATGCAACCAAATGAATAGTAGGTTATCCAAGCTTACACTTAATTGATTGAAGGGAACAAGGACATATCATCAATTGCACATCCATGGCAATAAGCATCTTCAAGAAGGCATAACACACATATAATTGTCCATTCAAATTCATAACTACTAATATACATAGATATACATATATACAAAAATCTCTTAACCTTGCAAAAACATTAAGCATAATATTACCTTTGGATAATTTTTAATTGATTTTCCAAAGTTTCATGTCAAATTTAATGCTCAATTACTAGAAAAGCCAAAATATCTCATTTTTCTCTAGAGTTAATCACTTATAATCTAAAGTACTACAACTATTAGAAGTTTGAACCACCTCAAACCCAATTAATTAAAAACAAAATGTAACAATAATAGACCCCATAGTATAATACAAACTATCCAAAATGCCAACATTCAAGCTACATGAATAATTATTTGAGATAATAAAACATGACGTTATTGTTCCATTAAAATAATCAAATATAAAAATTACATTTCTATCTTAACATCATTCATTCATTAGAGTTATAGATAAACCACTTGGTCTCAAAAATTTATGAGGACTAATATTAAAATAAATAAATAAAATTTTGATATATCTATATTTGAAAATATAAATAGCTACTAGTTATAACAGTTTACAAAGATCAATTATTAATTAATAATCAACATTCTTTCAATAACTTACCAACTAATCCAAGCCAACCTACTGATTGTATAACTATTAACTATGTGAATATATATATCCTTGATCTGATATAGGTATGAGTATAGGATAGACAGATTCAATCTACTTGAAGTATTATTAATGATATATGTTGCATGCTTGTAAGGAACATGCTGAGAATAATATCTAATATAATCTTTTCTTTTATAAGATTAAGAAATAGAAATCTGCAATTTGTATGATTTTAGATAAACATCAACTCCATTAAACACAAATACTTAGTCCTATCTTTCATAATTTTAGTATTCTAGGATTTTATTTTATATTATTTTCATGGAGGATCTTATATAACAAATTCAAATCACTATAAGAATTTAGAATTTGAAGGTGTCTTAGCAATATTGTACATAAGTTCAAAATTATCAATTTGAAATATTTTCCATAACTCTGACAAACTCAATTTCATTTCTCAAGATCTACCAATGATTTATTTGTATCAAACATCTAATAATAAATTAAATTTATGCTACTATGGATGCATTCATGAAATAAATAGAGTTAATGAACATGGAATAGAAGGTTAAATGCTTACCCTCCAGATAAAATAAAATCCAAGGTTAGAAAGCATATACCAAATCACCATCCAATGGGTTAAGTAATTCTAACCATTCAAAAAAAAAACATAAATGATAAAACATTTATATGCCATAAGATTACTGTAGCGTATTTGATTATAAAGAACCACTTTAAAGAATAAGAGTGTAAATTAAGTGTGTCCAAACCTGGCAATGATTACAGAGTCATCTCGTGATACGGCAACGAATCCAAATGTATTTTTCCCTTTGCTTAAAATATGAGTTTACAATCAAACCTCCTCCTATGGACTGCGAATGAATGAACACAGAAGAAATTTTAAAGCTGAAAATCTCATATTTCCATTCTTGCCTTTATGTTTTCGCCAATCATGAAGACTGTGTTGGGTCGCCCCTCCTTCACAGCAAGAGGCCTTCCATCCAAATATAATAAAATCCATTTCACCAAATGCTCGCCATCCATCCAGAATCTCCATCCTCTCTGCAGATCCCCCATTTTTTATTTTATATAAAGCTTCCCCAGAATGCAACCATCAAAGGTTTTTTGTTCCTTCATTACCTTTTCCGATGTAACCGTAAAGATAACTTTTTTATAACATCTCTAATTGTGCCACTTAATTCTTTAACTATTAGCCACACCTCTAATCATTATCAACAAAATAGAATGATACCAAATCTAAGGCACGGTACAATAATTTTAAAATACATTACTTTGGAATATGTTCTTTTATCATTCTGCACTGTCTCTTAACTGTCATTTAAACCAATTTGCATGGCATTGATTTTAAGCCATAGTTTTATCCCAAATCCTCATAGAATTATGTAAAACAGCATCCCCACGTGAACTTAGTTTTCTTAAGTTTAACCCCAAGTTTTTATCTTAAGGAAAAGTATTTCTTTTAGAAACTTCCACATATCTTTCTTTCCTATAAGTTTCTTTACATAAATTTACATACTTTACTTTTATAAAATGGAATAGTTTATTTATAATATTTTCTTTTGATTAAGGAATATATATATAAATAAAATAAAATAAAAACATTTATTTTATAAATAATATATTTATATAATTAGATAATCTCTTATTAAGGTTTGTAATTTTGATATAGGATAGGATAGTATTTAATGATTATTAATATGGTAAAAATTTCTTGTGATTTTATTTTTATATATTTTTTTGAATATTATAAATGAATTAATAAATTTATCAAAATAAATAAGTCAAAATAGACATTTGCATTTATCTCCTCATTCTTAATTTGATAATTAGTATGGTTTCCAAAATAATACATTTATTTATCGATTGCTAAAATAGAAATACCACATAAAATTAAACAATGTATTTAACTATCATAAACTCTACATAGATGTGCATCACAATGATTAGAAAATATGGATGGTTTACTTACCTACATCACTCTCATCGAGTTACTTACCAACATTAGTCTTCAATGAGTTAGAGTTGAAGAGGCACTACACTAGATCTAGTCGTTCCTTCCGTTAATGGTGGATATGAAGGCCAACTTGTTTCAGTAGCCTCTTGTATATAATGTAGTTGTTGGTTGTAGTTTTTAGTATCAATTTTTAGGTGATAGAAGATTAGTAGTATCAATTAGAAGTTTGAAGGTAGTTCTGAATCCTCACATGTTGGAGGACTGTTGTATTTGAATTGTTGTATCTGGCCCTAACTAGGAAGGCCTTACTACCTGGCATGTATGAATCTATTTGATGAAATATAAGAATATCTTATGCATTCTCTCTCTCACTTTGCGTGTTATTACTTTTTTGTGTGATCTCTGCAGGGTAGATTTAAATTAGAGTGTGCATTTGGCCCCTCTCTCCGCTCTTCCTTGTGTCAGGTGGTATCAAAGAGAAGGTTTAGATCTGGATCTAGATTGGTAAATCCAGGTTTGGGGGTTCCTTCTTGTGAAACCCTAGTTAATATTGTTGTAGGGTAGCAGATTGTGATCTGACCTACAACTGCAGAGGGTTTCGAGATAGTTCATGGGAGGCAAGATGTAGATCTAGGATTGGCATACATGTTGAGACAACTTACTGCTAGACTAGAAGCTATTGAGACAGCCCAACATAGAGGAAAACATCTTGAAGATGTTAGTGATGAAGAGATTGAAGAAGAACAAATGTTCCAAGACCTACACTTGTGATGGTTTAGGGTGAGAAAATATTGTTGAAAGCTTTGACAAATCTGAAGTCTACCCCACATTTCAATCCTCTTGAGTATAGTGGAAATTTGGATTTAGATGAGTTGGTGGATTGGATCACCGAGATGGAAAAGTACTTTGAGTATGAAAATGTCCGTAAGGAAAATAAGTATTGGAATTAGGAGAGATAGGTACTGAGAGGGGAGGGGTGAATCAATGCCTTCAAAACTTTAGTTGCAAAACTTTCTGATCTATAACTGAATACTATGATAACCGATCAAAATAACTTGAATCTAATTGCATAAATCAATCATCTAGCTAACTTAAGAAAGTAAACAATATGAAATCAATATGACAATCACATAACACAAGTATTTTGGTAACGTAGAAACCCCTGTTAGAAGGTAAAAACTACGGTGGGGATGACACCCACAAATTCTTCACTACTACAAATAGAAAAGGTTTTCCTGTTAAGGCTACAAGTTTTGATCACTTATTGTGATCTTACCCTGTTAGGAGTAACATATTAGATCAGGTAGATCTACCTAGTTATAGGATTTAACAACACTATATGAAGTGTGTACTCGGTTAACAGATTTCACAAAAACTCTATCACAATTATTAGAAAGTAATAGGTAAACTATCTGCTAGTTGACAACTCAATTGTCTGAAACATATCTATAAGTGCTTATCAAAATATCACCTTATCTGTGATGGTTCTCTGCTCTGTTCTGCTTGGTAGCCTTGTCTAATTCTGTTCAATCTAAAAACCTCTATACTTTGTTCTGCTCGATAAACTAATTGTCTTAAAGATAGGCAATTTCTTCAAGTGCTCCGTGATTCATATATATCAATTCAACAACCCCATAAAATGGTGCGAACATATACAATATATAGTGTTATGTTTTTGCTGCTTAAAAAAAGATTAGGTTACAAAAGAAAATCATAACCCTAAGATCTATGATGCAAAATAACCTAGATCAACTAATACAAATAAGATAAT
This sequence comes from Chamaecyparis obtusa, assembly GCA_027943335.1. Lineage (NCBI taxonomy): Eukaryota > Viridiplantae > Streptophyta > Pinopsida > Cupressales > Cupressaceae > Chamaecyparis > Chamaecyparis obtusa. The sequence continues at coordinate 2,174,761 of BSBK01003560.1, read as the reverse complement.
CATTGCATTTAATGAATATATTTTACAATAAATGCTCCTCGATCTTGGTAAACCATTTTACGATCTGTTATAACTATTTGCATAGAATAATGTGCCATTTTAGATTACTATGTCATTTACTGTGATCATTGGTAAACACTATATAATCTGCTCGGTGTATACTAAAATGCTTGGTGTTTACTGACCAGCGGTTTTAGTGTCACTGGTGCTCGGTTAACTGTGTGATACTCGGTATAAGGCTTTACCGACTGCTCTATCTTACTTCTAGTTACTGACTGTCTCAATGTAAATAACCGACCGACCTGTTTACTGTCCTTTGATACTAATTACAACCAAAAATGCTCAATAGAGATTAACAATCTCCCCCTTTGGCATTAGTATCAAAACTTCATAATGTATATAGACAAAAATGTTTCTATATATCCCTTATGTCTCTTCCATATACATATCCACTACAAAAACTTCTAAGTACAAAAGTAGTCCCCTTCGGTGCATGATCCGGGTATTATGTAATATACATATCAAAAATATATTATTTGGCATATACATGTTTTCCCCCTTTTTGATAATAATGCCAAATTCCAAAAAGTTAGGTAATGTATACTTACATCTTATCAAAAATGTGTTGATGGGTTTTCTTCACAGACTCCAAGAGGTTTTCCCATTCCTCTTTCAAGTTGGTAAGAGCAATTTGCTCAAGACCGACTTGTGCATGCATGTCAAAGATATTTTCCAACACCGAAATCTCTGGTGTTGCCACAAGTTGCTCAGCTTTGACAATATGTGTTTCAAAAATCTTTAGGTAAGGAATGAGTACTTTCTGTAACTCTGTGACCTGATCGGTGATGTGCTCTTCTTGTTTCCTTAAGTCTGCTATCAGCTGTCGGAGTTCCTGAACTTAGTTAATGTGCTTTAAGGAAGTAGTGGGCTCGGTGATAGTTGCTTGTGTACTTTCCTTGATTTCTTCTTCTAAACCTTTTATCTTTTCACTGATTTCAATAGTGAAGGTGTTTGTAGTACAAAGCTTTATTATAAGTTGACAGATTACCTGGGTGATAGAATTTACCTCGGTAATGAACTCAAATAATTTCACCTTGTTGAGTACCACTTCAGTGCTAATCCTTTTTGCCAATTTGTGTTGAATCTTTGACTCTACCTATTCTTCTATTCTTTTGTCTGTATCTATATCAAGGGCATTGATTCTATCAATGAGGTTGGCAAGTTGCTCTAAAATAGGAGTATTCTCATCAAGGTTTGTTTTTGGTACTATCTGTTGAAGAATATCCCTTACATCATTTAACACTTCTTTGCATTTGTGTTCTTGCCTCAATTTTTCTTGTGCCACTTTCCTTGAACATAACTCCCCATACCGACTTAGTTCCTCAGGGTTTAGAGTCCTTGGGTCAAATTCAGGTATAATGATAACTTCATCAATGGTGACCAGCCCTTTGGCTTTCTTCTTTTTCTTCTTCGGGGCTAGAGGTGACTTCTTTTCACTTACAACAATAGCTTTTTCTTCACTCCTCAGAGTATTCTTACCAGTGGACACTATATCATCCTTCTTTTTCTCCTTGGTAGATTGAGTGGGAGTCTTGGTGGTAGTGTCAGGTTGGTTCACCTTAGTTGACTTGGTTTCTTCAGGTTCCTTGGATTTTGTAGACTGTGCCTTTGGTTTGACATGCTCATTTGTATCTGTAGGTTGCTCAGGTGCTTGAATCTTAGTTGTATCTTTGGTTGGCTCAAGATGAGAGGCATCAGGTTGTACTTGTGAAATTATTTCAGCGGCCTCTACAAGTACAAGTAGTTCACCTGGTAGAGATGTACACACATTGTTAGTGTTTAATGCTTCATCTTTGTATTGTGTAATTATTACATCTTCATCATCCTTATCATCAGGATCACCGTTAGTGATGTCCACAATGAGTGCATCATCATTGGTTTTCTTTTGCAAGTGGATCTTAGCTTGATCTGGTGCATCTTGTGAAACTTTGATTTCTTCCTTTTTCTCGGTGATATCAATTACCTCAGTAACTGATATACCGGTGTCTTCTATTTTCTTGCCTTTATTATCATCAATGAAAATACTTTTACCTTTTGAACTGTGTCTCTTTTTAGAAAGTTTCAGATATGCTTCATGTTCAGCTTTCTCTTCTACTTTCAAAATTGATGTCCAAAGAGAGTCACATATGACATCCATATCATCTACATTTTCAGCCATAATCTGCATAGCTCTATTCTTGACTAAAAATCTAGGCTGATACCTTGTCATGTATTCACTTACCTCAGCATAGCTAAAGTGTGTGGTTGCATGCCCTAGAGAGAGTTCTCTTTTTCTTTTCTCTGTGTCTAAAGCAATAGCCCATCTTTCATTTATTTTATCATCAAGTTCCTTCGGCAGTTGACATGCAAATTCCATCAGTACTCTTTTGAACTTGATCATCATTTGAACAATAGCATGTTCTATCTTTGTCTTGTCCTCAATTGACATGTTGTTGAATTTGCCTATGCCTGGATCATTAAGATTTACATTCTCAATAATATCTTCAATTATTTCTTCTATGGTACTATCCCTGTTACAAACTAGCTTAAATTGATCAGGATCATTTTCAGTGTCAGTCTCCTCTATGTCTTCCTTACTCCTTATGTATTTCCTCTTTTTCTTTGGTGGTTCAGCCACCTTCTTGTTCTTTCTCTTGATGTATTTCTTTGTCGGTGTGGCTGCTCTTCTTTTTGCAACTTTTTCTGCTTCTTCTTTCTGCTCGGTTGATTGGGTTGTAGTTGTTGAACATGTCCTCATTCTCTTAGGTTCAGGTAGCTGAGTATCTTGTTTATCAATTGTAGGAAGTTGATATTCTTCTTCATCATTGGTGGGAGGAACTGGTGTGTTATCCTTTTCTTTGTCTGACTCGGTCTCCTCACTGTCATAGGGTTTGTCAGCCAACTGTAATTGACCTTCAGTTGCTTCATCAACCAATGACTCCTTAGGTGAGTTAGATGTAGTTCCATATTTTTATATGAGATCCTTTTTCATTTTCTTTTCCCTTCTTGACATTTTACCGATCTCAATGTCCATTGAGATTCTAGACTTAGCTTCCTCATACACTCCAAACCTATTGGCAGTGATGTCAATCAGTAATGCTAGCAATGCATTGATAGATTTCAAAGTGAAATCATGATTCATTTCATAACCCATTGGTGCTAGCCATTTTATTCTCAGTTCTATTGCCTTTATCATTGAGTGGTCTGTACTTACAAAAAAGCATATGTCATCTTCAAATTTTCTTACTAATTCTTTTGAATTCTGCTTCTTTGTTGCATTCTTGTTTGAAATTCCTTGAAATATGCATGGAAATCCTTGTTCACATTGTCTCCTAGACTTCTCATCATATCACCGATCTGAGCAGTTATCGGTCTATCTGATTGCCAGTTAACTTTTCCAATACCTGGTACAAATTTTTGTAAATAGAGGAATGTATAGACAAGCAGTGATCCGTACTTACATGTATTGGACTTCTTTTCTTTTATTGTCTTCATGTTGTCATGTAGTTGGTGTAGTAGTAGCTTGGCAAGATCAACCTGGTGATCTTTCTTCACAATTTTGTAAGCCATGTCCACGGTGCTGCAAGGTACACTATTCAGTTTGCTTGATTGAAATATCTTGTACCTAATGACATGAGCTACAAATCTTACCACTAGATCTTTGATAGTTGAAATATTTAGTGCCCTACCATCCCATTGATCTCTCATGTTCTTTTCTATGTAAGGACGAGATGAAATTTGAAATGCTTTGGCTTTGTCAGTTGTAGGGTACCCAGTAACCCTACTGATAATCTTCTTGGTGACCTCAATTGGTTTGTCTAGCCAAAATTTTCCATCATGGAATCTGCTAAGCATGATTCATATCCAGTCATTGTGAAATGATTGCGGGAAGTATGTGAAACAATGTAACCCTGATTCCTCAATCTTTTTATGCTCGAATTTGATCTTACCATTTGGTCCACAGACTTGTTGATAAGCTACTATGGTCTCAAAGTCACATACTTCACCGATCTTGTAGTGAATGTAAGCCCTAACATCTTCTATTAACAAAACCTTATCAGGAATACTAGAGAATGTGCCCATATCATCCGTTTGTGCTACAACCTTAGGATGAGGTTTGAATTTTTCTTCAGCAAAGTGTGCCCTAACAATTAATTCCACTTCCTCCTCAATGTTCTGTGACTTTCTCACGGTTGAAGATGATGCGATAAATTATTTCTAGGGTTTTGGCAAAAAATAGATAACCAGTGTTCGATAGGTAGATGAACTTACTTGTTATCATCGAAGAAATTGTCATTGGTTTGATCTAGTTGCTTTGAATCTATTCTAAAAATTTTAGCTCAAACTCTTCTCTATTAAAATCTCCTTTCTTCAAAATCGTGATGTAATAATGAACTCTGTTTCCATGTATATATAGGGTTTTTCGATATTCCCACTCAAACTTTGATGTATCAAATGCACGACCTAACTTTCAGTACGAAATGGCTATCTGCTTGGTAATGTCTACAATATCTTTTGCTTGGTTAATATAGAGTTTCTTCATCAGTTTGAACTATTGTTGGTTAACCTTGTATAGTGATTACTGATGGGTAACCAACTCATGTTTCTTCTTTTACCGACTAGATAACATTTGCAAACTTATAACATATAAACCATAGTGCATCTTCATTCATGCAGATTTGGTATTTGTACATCATATATAAGGAACTGTATGTAAAATGTGATCATTTAAAATGTCAGTTCCTTACATACCTTTGTCATCTTAAGTGGAGGTACCGATGTCACCCAATCTAGTGGATGAGGTTTCATTGACAGTGTTACTTGAATCAGCATTCTCATTGGATGCCATCTTCCACATTGTGTTCCTTAACTTTGTAATTTCTACAATGTTATATCCACTCTCAAATATATGGTTTTCATCAAGTGCTCGGTCTCTGCAGTTCTTGCTTACATGACCGACCTTGTGACAATGCATACATGCCATTCCTGCATTTGTCCAGTTACTTGATTGTCCAATCTGACTCTTTCTGTAACAGTTTACTGCAATATGTCCATACAGACCACATGTAGTACAATTAGTCCATGTATTATAATCCCAAACATATGAGTTACCTTGTCTGTTCAGTTGATATGGCTTTTGTTGTAGTTTCTCTTTAGGTGTCTAGACCTGCTTCATTTTTGCCTTACAGTCTCTTGCAGTGTGTCCATACTTATTACAAATATAGCATATTTTCTCTTTAGTAGTGTTATTAGCAATGTCATTCTTCTTTTCTCTGCATTCATAAGTTGGATGTCCAAACTTACCACAATAATAACAATATCCATTGAACTTAGGAATGACAGGAGGTTTACCTTGTGCTTTGCTTCTGCACACATTAGATGTATGTCCTGGTTTTCCACAGCAGTAGCATGTCAACACTTTAGGTTTTTGACTTTGATTGTTGTTGACTTCTTTAGCTTGTTGTGATGAATCTCCTTCACCAGTGTAGCCTATACCAGCTTTGCTTCCGAATCTCCTCTGATTAGTCAGAAAATCATCAATCTTTTTAGAGCTGTCCTTAGCTATCTTCATCATCTCATTATGTTGCTTTTGTGTTTTTATTTCATTTCTCAGTTTTTCATTATCTTCTCTAAGTGTTGCTACATCTTCAAGTCTTCTTGATAATTCTCCATTTACTTGGTTCATTTCTTGATTAACTGTCATCATTTGATTTGATACTTGGAAGTGACGATCAGTGAGTCTCTGGATTTCACTTTCTTTTGCTTGAAGTTGTTCAATCATCAGTCTTCAGCCTTCAATAGCTAGATTTTGATCTTGTTCAGCTTGTCTACCATTGTTCATGATTTCCACCATTCTCACCATTTGACATTCATGACCGATTTGAAGTGCTTTCACTTGCTCGCATAGATGCTGATTCTTTTCACATAATTCATAGATTATGCTTTCGGATCCGTCAGAGATGCTTCTAAAGCTTGATCCAATATGATCAAATATGTCATCAATAGGTTCTTCATGATAGCTTATTTTGTCCTACTAAATTGCAAGGTTCTTTCTTTCAACCAGTAATTTCTTCAGTTCTACCTTGGCTTGTTTATATTGTTCCACAAACATCTACATTTGTATCTTCTAATTCTCAATAGTCTTGTCAAGTTTGTATCTCTCCATGACTTAGATCTTTTCCCTTCAATGGTTAAACTTTTAAACAAGAGAATCAAGCTCTAATACCAATTGTTGGAATTAGGAGAGATAGGTACTAAGAAGGGAGGGGTGAATCAGTGCCTTTAAAACTTTAGTTGCAAAACTTTCTAATCTATAACTGAATACTGTGATAACCGATCAAAATAACTTGAATCTAATTGCATAAATCAATCATCTAGTTAACTTAAGAAAGTAAACAATATGAAATCAATATGACAATCACATAACACAAGTATTTTGGTAACATAGAAACCCCTGTTAGAAGGTAAAAACTACTGTGGGGATGACACCCACAAATTTTTCACTGCTGCAGATAGAAAAGGTTTGCCTATTAAGGCTACAAGTTTTGATCACTTCTGGTGATCTTACCCTTTTAGCAGTAACATATTAGATCAGCTAGATCTACCTACTTATAGGATTTAACAACACTATATGAAGTGTGTACTCGGTTAAGAGATTTATACAAAGACTGTTAAGTCTACTTTGTTAAGAGATTTCATAAAAAATCTATCACAATTATCAGAAAGTAATAGGCAAACTATCTGCTAGTTGACAACTCAATTGTCTAAAACATATCTATAAGTGCTTATCAAAATATCACCTTATCTGTGATGGTTCTCTTCTCTATTCTGCTCAGTAGCCTTGTCTGATTCTATTAAATCTAAAAAACATTGTACTCTGTTCTGCTTGGTAAACTAATTGTCTTGAAGATAGGCAATTTCTTCAAGTGCTCCATGATTCATATATATCAGTTCAACAACCCCATAAAATGGTGCGAACATATACAATATATAGTGTTCTATTTTTTCCGCTTAAAAAAAAATTAGGTTACAAAAGAAAATCATAACCCTAAGATCTACGGTGCAAAATAACCTAGATCAACTAATACAAATAAGATAATCATTGCATTTAATGAATATCTTTTACAATAAATGCTCCTCGATCTTGGTAAACCATTTTACGATCTGTTATAACCATTTGCATAGAATAATGTGCCATTTCAGATTACTATGCCATGTAATGTGATCATTGGTAAACACTGTATAATCTGCTCAGTGTATACTGCAATGCTCGGTGTTTACTGACCATCAATGTCGGTGTTACTGGTGCTCGGTTAACTGTGTGATGCTCAGTATAAGGCTTTACCGACTGCTTTGTCTTACTTCTAGTTATCAATTGTCTCAATGTAAATAACCGACTGACCTATTTACTATCCTTTGATACTAATTACAACCAAAAATGCTCAATAGAGATTAACAAGAAGGTGAAGATTGAAAGCACAAAGCTGAAGAGTCATGCATCCTTGTGGTGGGAGCATCTGCAATTGGATAGAAAGAGGAAAGGAAAAGAAAAAATCAAGGTATGGAATAAGATGGTAAATAAGTTGAAAGGAAATTTTTAACCTTGTGATTACAAGATTAACCTAGTTAGGTGAATGCAAAGTTTGAGGCGGAAAGATAGATCGGTAAAAGATTATACTGAGGAATTTTATAGGTTAGATATAAGATCTAGACATGATGAAGATGAAGTGGAAAGAATTGCTAGGTACCTGAATGGATTGAGAGTTTCCATCCAAGAAGAAATCAGTTTGGTTAAGTTGGAAAACATTGAGGAAGCTTATCAATTTTCCTTGAAAGTTGAGGAGAAATTAAACAAAAGACATGAGAAAAGACATAGAGGTAGAGGTGGTAGATTTCCTAGAGGAAGAGGTAGATCTTATGGTGAAAACAATAGATCTGACCAGGACAAAACAAATCTGGATAAAGGCAAGACCGAGTGAAAAGGTGAAAGTTCAACTAGAAGAAAAGGAAATAAGTACTGAGGTGGTTATAGCAGAGGCAGATTCTAAGGAACTTGTTACAATTATGGAGAAGAAGGACATAGATCATTTGAGTGTACACATGCAAGTAAGAAGGTTGGTAGTAGTAGAAATATGTTGGTGCAAGAAGATTCACCGAATGAACCAGGGAAGGAAAATAACTTAATGGTTCAGAGAGCACATTGGAGTGAAATTAATAAGGAAGATCTAGTAAGGAAAGATTTTTTCAAGACTAGATGTAGAGTTTCTGATGAAGTGTAGAAGGTAATTATTGATAGTAGAAGCTCAGAGAATTTGGCATCTGAGGAAATAGTTACAAAGTTGCAGTTGGAAAGGTTGAAACACCTAAAACCCTATCAGATTTCATGGATCAAGGATGAGCATACACTCTTGGTAAGTGAACAATGTTATGTGAATTTGAAAATTGGAAAGTTCTATGATAAGGTGTTATGTGATATCATGCATATGGATTGTTGTCATATTTTTTTGGGTAGACCTTGGTAATATGATAGACATGTTATATATGATGGGATATTGCATAAATATACTATTTGGGCTGATGGGAGAAGACAAATCTTGTTACATTTGATTGAAGAACCTGTTAGTAGTGTTTGTATATCTATGAAATTTTTCTTGATGGAAGGAATAAAGTTTTCTAAGGATTTGAAGAAGAATGATGTATGTTTTGTTGTGATTCCTAACAAATCAAGTAAAAAAATAGAGGTTAGTGTCCCAGAAGAGATTGATAAGATACTCATCAAGTATAAGGAGATCATTTCTAATAATGTACTTGATGGTTTGGCACTGAAGAGAAGCATTGATCATTGCATGGATTTAATCTCTAGAGCTAGTTTACCAAATAAGGCACCACATCAGTTGACATGACCACCGAGAATCAGGAACTGAACCAACAAATTCAAGAATTGTTATAGAAAGGTTTGATTCAAGAAATTTTGATTCCTTATGTAGTACCAGTTGTATTGGCACCTAAGAAGAATGGAGAATGGTGAATGTGTACTGATTACAGAGCAATAAACAAGATAACAACAATATATAGGTTTCTTATACCGAGAATGGATGACATAATGGATAGTTTGATTGGAGAAAAGTAGTTTACCAAAATTGATTTGAAAAGTGGATATCATCATATCAAAATCAGAGAAGGTGATGAATGGAAGACTGATTTTAAGACAAGAGAAGGTTTGTATGAGTGGTTGGTTATGCCTTTTGGTTTAACTAATGCACGGAGTACTTTTATGAGATTGATGAATGAGGTTTTGAAGAAATTATTAGGTAAATTTGTGATTTTATATCTTGATGACATTATGATATTCAGTAAGACTAGAGAAGAGCATTTACTACATGTTAAACAAGTGTTGTAGAGATTAAAAGAATAAAAGTTTCTGATAAACCTGAAAACATGTTCCTTCATGAAAAAGGAGATTTTGTATTTGGGATTTGTGATTTCAGTTGATGGTTTAAAGATGGATCCTGAAAAGGCTGAAGCTATTTTGAATTGTCCAACACCTGAAAATGCTAGTGAGGTAAGATCATTTCATGGTTTGGAAATTTTTTACCAAAATTTCATTAGGAATTTTAGTTCTATTTGTAATGCTATGACTGAGACTATGAGGGGAGATAAAATAGAATTCAAGTGGACACATGGAGCTGATAAAAGTTTTGAGACTCAGAAGTAGAAGGTTGTTGAATTACCTATTTTAGCATTTCCTAAAATCAATAATGTATTTCAAGTTGAATGTGATGCAAGTGGTAGTGCAATAGGAGCTATGTTGAGTTAAGAAGGTAAACCTATTGCTTTATTTAGTGAAAAGTTGAATGATGCAAAAAGGAAATATTTTGTGTATGATCAAGAATTCTATGCTATTGTTCAAACCTTGAAGAAATGGAGACATTACTTGATACCAAGTGAATTTTTGTTGTATACTGATCATAAGGCTTTACAGTATTTGGATAGTCAGAATAAGTTGAGTTAGAGACATATGAAATGGGTTGAATATTTGTAGAGTTATACATTTGTTATAAAACATAAGAGTGGAGTCACTAACCGAGTTTTTGATGCATTGAGTAGAAGAAAATCTTTGATGACCAAGATGATAATTGAAGATCTTGGTTTTGATGACATGAAATCATTATATGAAACTGATCCTAATTTTTCTAAGCTATGGAGAAAGTGCAGAGAACCTATTCAAGATCAACCGAGTACTAAATGGGAAGACTATTTCATTCAAGAAGGTATGTTGTTTAAAGGTATTCAGTTGTGTATACTGAGAGGATCAATGAGAACTAATTTGATAAAATAGAAACATAGTAGTGGTTTGGCTAGATATTTTGGCATTGATAAGCCATTGAATTTTCTTAAGAGGAAATAATTTTGGCCATAGTTGTATAAGGATGTTCAGAAATTTGTAAAAAGTTGTGGAATTTGTCAAGTTGCAAAGGGAGTAAGTCAGAATACTAGATTGTATATACCAATTTCTATTCCTGAGAAACCTTGGATTAATATCAGTATAGATTTTATTCTTGGCTTACCGAAGATAGTGAGAGATAATGATTCTATATTTGTTGTTGTGGATAGATTTTCTAAGATGACACATTTTATACCCTGTAGCAAGACATCAGATGAAGTGCATATAGCAGATCTTTTCTTTAAGGAAATTATCAGATTGTATGGATTACCGAGGAGTATCATCTCTGATCGAGATAATAAATTTATTGGATACTTTTGGAAGAATCTTTGGAGAAAGTTGGACACCGAGTTGAGATATAGTTCTATGTTTCACCCACAGAGTGATGGAAAAATAGAGGTTGTGAATAGAATTTTGGGTAATCTTTTGAGATGTTTAGTTGGAGATAGACCGAGTAATTGGGATTCTATGTTGGCACAAGAAAAGTTTTCATATAATAATTTAGTGAATAGGAGTACTGGGAAAACACCTTTTATATTATTAATGGCATACAATCGAGAATTATATCAAATTTGAAGGATATTGCTAGTGAAGAAAAGAGAAGTGTTAAAGGAGTAAAGTTTGTTGAGTTCATGAAGACATTTCATGAAGAAGTGAAACATAAGTTGGATAAAAGTAATCAAAAATAAAAAGATAAAGCAGATAGATCAAGATATAAGACTTTTTTAGTTGGTGATGAAGTAATGGTACACTTGAAGAAAGGCACATTTCCTGTTGGAACATATGGGAAGCTAAAAATGAAGAAATTTAGTCCTTGCAATATATTGAGGAAATTTGACAGTGGAAAAGCTTATGAAATTGAGTTACCTAATGACATGGATATATCACCTAAATTCAACATTGTTGATTTGTATGAGTACCATGAATCAGATGAAGAAATGACTATATCGAATGATTATCCTAAGAGACAAATAGAAGAAGTTGAGCAAATATTGGAAGAAAGAGTTGGCAGAAGCACAAGAGGAAGACAATATATGGAATATCTGGGAAAGTGGAATAACAAATTGATTGAAGATAGTTCATGGATTTCACAATCTGAGTTGGATTCAGCTTGGGTTGTACCTGTTGCATGATTCAGAGAATCATTTAAAATAACCCCAGATGTCTGATGCAGGAGCATCTTGGGTCCTTGGCAGTCATGTGTCACCAAAAACAAGTCTGGGTTTTATGTGTTGCTCGGTTCCTTCTTTGACCAAGTTGGCTCAGTATTTGTTTGGGTTCCTTCTTTAAATAAGTTGGTCGGTTAATTTCCTGGCACTCGGTTATCCTTTCCTACCAAGTTGTTTCTTTTGGTTTTTTGTTGAGGTTGACTTGTGAATTTAATTATGGCTACAAATTTAATGTCAGTATCGATCATTGGGAAGTGTGTGGACCTAGATCTGTTTGGTCCTTCTATTAATGGTTGTTCTGAAGGCCGACTTGTTTTGGTAGCCTCTTGTATATAATGTAGTTTTTGGTTGTAGTTTTTAGTATTAGTTAGAATTTTGAAGGTAGTTTTGAATCCTCACATGTTGGAGGACTGTTGTAATTAAATTATTGTATCTAGCCATAATCGGGAAGTCCTTACAATCTGACATGTATGAATCTATTTTATGAAATATAAGGATCTGTTATGCATTCTCTCTCTCACTTTGTGTGTTACTACTTTTGTGTGTGATCTTTGTAGGGTAGATTTGGATTAGAGTGTGCCTTTGGCCCCTCTTCCTACTCTGCCTTACATCATAGTCATTATTCTACATGATATGTGAAACAAGTATTTTTTCACCTTCTTTGTCTCCTATAGGATGATCTTCCTTTATAGAAACAAAAATGATTTCCTCTTCATTATTGTCATCAAATTCCCCATCGGTTACACCTTCATCCACATCCATATAACATTGCTTCTTTGGCTTTCCTTTGTACTTCTTGTATTTTTCCCTATCCTTTTTCTTTTCTCCAATAGGACACCTAGCAACAATGTCACCAATCTTGTTATAAGAGAAGCATTATAAAGCTAATTTTCCTTTATGCTTACCTATTCCTCTAGGTAACCTCCTTGCTATCAATGATTCAATTTCTCCTTGTCTTTTCTGATCCTCCAAAATAACATCTACATCTCTGGTGAAACTAGACAAACTATCAGACTCAGTCATCAACTCTTTGCCTTTTCTTGTAGGGACACTTACCATATAAGCCTTAAAAGTAGTTTCAACCTTTGGAATATTGTTATCATAATTATTAAGCTCAAAAGTAGTAAGATTACCTATTAATCCATCAATAGTCACCTTTTCAAATGTTCTCAGTTCATTAATTTCCAACACTCTAATGGCATAAGTAGGTAACAAGGTTTTTAGCATCTTACTTACCACAACTTCTTCCATGGTTCCACCTGCACCTCTGATTGCAGCAACAAAATCTTTGATTCTTGCACCATACTGATAATTTTTTTCTCCTTCTACCATTTTCATGTCATCATATTCTCCTCTAAGACTTTCTTCTCTTTCCTTTTGAAAATTCTTGTCACCTCCATATATTATTAGTAATGATTATCATTCCACCATTTGAGTTTCACCTCAAGTTTATGTTAAAGCTTAGTATATTCTGGCAATGTGATAATCTTGTTGGAGAAAAATATCTAAAGTATCACCTCATATGAATCTTCCAAAGGTGTAAAATATATTTTAGGCTTAGGTTCCCATGGGGGTCTAGTCTTGTTAGAGCCATTAGACTTTGTAGCCTCTTGTTGTCAAGTTGTTAAGATAGCACTAGCCAAGTTAAAGATGGGCTCCTTAGGTTTATTTTCATCGACAATGCCATTGTTAACCATATGTTTTTTCTTGTTCCAAGGTTTTCTCTTGTATTTTTTGTATGCATTAGTGGTGTTTGATTTTTCTTTGCTCAAATTGATTTCACCCTTTTTGACCAAGACATCTTCTATTCAAAAAGCACTTTCAATCATGTCATTAAAAGTGAAGAAAACTTACTTTCTAAGATCATAGTGCAATTCAGGAATAAGATTATTGAAAAAGATGTCAATCTTTTCATTTTTAGGAAGTTGTCATGGCTATCTTGAATGCAACTTTCACCATATTTTCAAGAATGTGACAAAGGGTTCGCCTTGTTTTTTCTTGATATTGTGTAAGTCAAGCAATCACTGAATGTTGAATATTGTAAGAATAATGTTGTATGAATCTTTGCACAAGCTCATCAAAAGACTTAAGTGGAGGTGTAATATTTTTAAACCATTCCATGGCTTGGCCACTTAGACTCCTAGGGAAGATTTTCATAATATAGGTATCATCGTGCATGAAATCCATACTTAGAGCACAAAATTATTTGACATGGTCATGTGGATCTCCATTACCATCATATTTGTCAAATTTAGGCATCTCAATATCCCTTGGAAAATGCATCATGTACAAAATCTTGTCAAAAGGTAATGCACATATAGATTCCACTGAAAATAATGATTTAGGTTTTTCTATTTCCTTTCTTAAGCTTGATATTTCATCTCTCAAACTTTGTATTTTTTTCCTAGTAACTTCTAAATCAAAGGGTTCTCTTTTCCTGATTAATCCCTCAACATAAAATTCATGTGGAAGCTTCAATCCTCTAGAAGCTAAGTGTAAAAAGTATTGGTCACCATTTTTTTCTAATTTCTTCAATATAACATTTTGGTAACAATCATCTTGTTGAAAATTTAGGAGCTCTTCTTCAGTAATTTATTGCTTTGTATTGTTACCATTTCCTATGCTAGAATGTGAAGATCTCAGAGGTGAATCATATCCATTGTGTCAAGATCTTGGAGGTGATCTTGGTGGTGAATTATTTCCATTATTTCCATTGTAGAAATTTTTATTAAATTATTGAGCCAATAAAGTTGTTTGTTCTTCCATGTAGGCTTTTCTTTCTAATTACATTCATCTTAATATTTCATTTTGCTCAAAAAGATTATTGAACTTTGTGTTATGATCTTCTCTATGCATGATGAAAGATAAAATATTTTCAGATTTTGATGAGGTAATAGGTGTCTCACAAGTGCTATCAAAAGTAATTCCAAAAGGATCAAACCAGATTCTAGTATTTTCTTCTTCCTTGTCAAAGATAACTTGAGGGTCTTTGTTGTGATGACGCTGGTGCCTAGTAGGAAAGGGTAATTTGTCAAAGTTGATTGGTGGTTTCTTTCCTTGATAAATTTGGTATCTAGTTGTTACTGGCATGAATACAAGTGTAAATATCCAATTAAGATGACGCAAGACAACTTAATGTCCACCTTAGAAAAGAAAAGTGTTCACTTGTCCAAAAGCAAGAAGAGAGAAAAAGAGAAAAAAAGATGACTTGTCATGAAGTGCCCAAATTGCGAGTAAGATCCCTGGGTATGACACTTTCAATTTGAGTCAAAAGATAAAGCCAAGACAAGATAAGACAATCCAAGAGAAATTTGAACAAGTGAACAACTCTACTAGTCAAGAATATAACCAAGGTGTTAAAGTAATCCGTTTTAGCTAAAAATAACTCATATTCTGTCAATTTCAGACTAAGAGACCAAAAAGAGTCAAATATAAGCTCCCTAAACCATCTAAGAGAAAATTTGGACCAAGCCCACTCGGATCAAAATCTGGGCAAGACCTCAAATAACCAGGTGACACTTAGACAGAAGACAAAATCCGTACAGCATACCCCAGTGAATCAGGGTGACACTTTAGTACAGTGTGATACTTTGTATATAGGTGGGATGATATACCCCAGTAATGTGGTGTGACACTTCTCTGAACTGTAAATGACACTTTAAAGTGTCATGTGATATTTATCACTAAAGGAAGATGATATTTAATCAGAAAATAGTGAAGGATCAGTTTTGACGTAAAATCTTAATTTTGATCAATTGTTTTGACTAATCCAACAAAGTGACAATGTGTATCGGCACGTTTAACAATAATTTTGATATTTTCAAAACAATTATAGTACATGGAGTAGTCTTAAAACAATAAAGAAAGGGACAAAGCAACCTTGCATGATATAAATATTTGTGAGGTGTCAAAGGAAAACTCTATGAATAGAACCGTAATGTGTGCATTCAAATAATTTCCACTGGTCTTGCACAAATTGAAGTCACATCAAGAAAGTTATACGTAAGGTCAAGAGGGAAGTGTTTCAACCTTTTCCCACAACTTGATGTTCTTATCCCCACAGTTAGGTGGTTGAGTGTATTTTCCTAGGACTATGCAAGTTATGGATCAATTGGAAGATAACAATGCTTGAATTGCACGTCTTTCCATATTTCCATATTCAAGCTTTAACATCCAAGGGAACACATATGGTGAGTGTCTTGGAGTGATCTGGGTAGTCCACTTGGATCAATCCTTGCACAAAGGAAGTCACATGGCCAAAATCATCAACATCTAAGTTCTAGGTTCTTAATAAGGGTCTTCATTCATGACTACCTCGTGTATTTCTACAAGCGGAATTAAGGCCTATAGCCCTATAAGCACCCAAAATGCATAGTCTTACAAACAATATTTAGACCTATCGACCCTACACAAGTTGAATGTACTTCCCTTGTAAACAAGTTCCTAGTCAAATGTAGTCTCGCTTAGCAAGATTTAGGCAACTAGGCTCTACACATGAAGAAGCATTAGAAGTGGAAATAGCCATGTCTTCTCTCCGTTGGATTGAAGGAAGCATTTGTTTATAGTGGGGTGGTGCAGTCAAGTTCACTTGTTCCCCACTTGGGTTGTTCCGAAAAGATTTCTCTTTTGGAAGGCCCTCTAAAGGTAAATGCAAGAAAGTAAATAGATAACTAATAGAGATCTAGATTTATGATTTTCTATAAGGAAAAGAGCATACTCTCCTACTCCATTGTGTCTTCCAAACACACCAAACACATGTTCATCTATCAAAAGAACATTAATTAAGTTAGGTGCCTAAAAAATCAAGTATATGCAAGCACAATGTTTATTTGTATCTCCCAAGGAAACCTACAAAACCACAAGTTAGTAGTTTTTGCAATGATACTTCTTTGACAAGGGATTCCTATAAAATCACAAGTTCTTTGCAAAATAGACAATATTTCAGAATGGTACAGCAAACCTTAAAGAAGTCATGCGACACTTTGCCAGAAGCAATACGATATTTCTCTGTATGACAGAGCGATATTACAAAAAGTATAAAGTGTCACCCAATAGTATTAAGAAATATCTCACAAGTATATGATGAAATGTTGTATGACTTTTTGAGTTGTAAAATAGAAATGACGAACCTGCGACAACATAAATTTGGAAATGCAAAAAATGGAGCTAGAAAAGCATATCTAGCCCAACGGTGGGTGCCAAAAATGTGTGATAAAAAGGTTACACACTTCTATAAACCATTTTTCTTGATAGAATCCATGAAAGAGGACATCCCAAAAGGTGGCTTATAGCTTCCTTTCTATGATGTGCAAGAATGTAAAAATTATGGATAGTGGCTCTCAAATGAACCTCAATAAGAAACCCTTACAAGGTGCACCATAGGATGGAAGATTTAAAATTATAATGCAAGCATGAGAGATCTAAATGAAATGTAGGAGATAAGTTATAATGTAGATGCAAGAATAAGAAATAAAATATAATCTAACAAGATTATAATGCCTCCTAGTTAAGCTATGTGATTTAAGCTAGATGCAATAAGGAAATGCTAACCTAGAATGCAAGTAAACTAGAATTCTCTTAAGAATTGAAAAATGCCAAAGATTGCAAAATCAAGATTCTAAAATGAAATATTAAGACTATTGATTGACTAACTAGCCAAGAAGGAAAAGAGAGTCTCCTTTTAAAGAATTTAGAAATGAATGGACGGTCAAGATTAAGAGGCAAAATCAAGTGGATGAGAATGGTTAGGTAGAAATGAGTGGTGAGGATTAACAGGAAAAAAACATTCTATTTTTTTCTCTTTTTTCAAATTAAGAAATTCCTTTTTCATGTGCACACATAAGATAAAGTGGATTTTCTTTAATTAAAAGGGGACATGTTCTTTTAATCAAATAAGACTTTGGATAAAGTGGTCAAATTTTAAGATATCAAATAAATTGATAAAGTGATGATTTGATCAAGAGATAAGATTGATTACAAATAAGATAAGATCTAGTATTTTTAATGTTTAATGTTAGAGTGGCGCTCAAGGTTTACTAGACCATTTTTCGGTGATCACAAAAATTAGTGCATTTCATGGAAAAAGGTAAGAGAACGTAAATTAAGAAATAATATTGTTGCATTTGTTAAAATTATAGTGATGCATATGATTGAGATCCTTGATGGTTCACTATTTGGTGTGATTGGGTATGTTCTCTAACGTTGTTGAGATGTTGTGTTCCTCAACACCATGCGGTGGTTACTCCCTCTTATGTGACTAATATTGGTCACAATATTTTATGAAAGTATTTCATGATTGGTGATTTATTTTACTTTCTTGGTGGATTATTCCACATGTTGTGTGGGCTACCATTGAATTTTTGGTCCTTCTTATGCTAGGATTAGTCACTAGAACTTCCTTATCTATCTATTTGTGACATTCACCACATTTGATCTATTGTTGAAATGAGCTCATTTTGGGGATTTTTTATTGGAATTGGCTATTTCCCCATTTGGGTTTTCCCTTTTTAGTTTCATGGTGACTATTCCAAATGTTTGGAATTGCTGCCCAATCTTGTGTTCTATGACTCTATCATGTTCAATGCAGACCATAGATAGTTTGTGCAAGGGAGAACAACACAAAGAATATACTATATTTATGTTTGCTAATTACCTATAACATGTTAATGGGAATAACTAGTCTTATTTAATTTTGAGAAAATCTTGTTGTGTACATGAAAAGAAGTCCAAGTTGACCACTATGTATATGAATGATAGCGCTAATGGATTTAAGAATTAACAAAATTGTAAATCTTCCTTTGTATGGATGTTAGTAGTTGCATTGTACAATTGATGAGTAAATGTATACCATGTTAATGAGATTAGAAATTTTATGCTCCTTTTTTGTAAATTATTAAGAGATGGATAGTTGATTTTGGTAGACCTCATTTTGTGCATTAGTTAGATTCTTTATATATGTCATTTTCCATTAATGTCATTGTCTATTTTATACAGTATTGGTTGAGCTTGAATACTTGCATTGGTTTTTTAGTACGTATGCTTAGTGAGATTCTAGTTTTCTCCCATGTTGTGATTTTGAGATCTTGAGTGTATCATTTCTTGGCATTATTATTTTGGGTGGTTGGGTGTGACCTAGTCCACCTATGGTATTTAACTCTTGTGTGGATCTTAGACCATACCTTTCCTTTGTGCTTGCCTATTTTCGAGTAATTGTGGACATGTTTGATGCACTACTATTTTACTTTTTGTTGTTGGTGAGTGTTCTTTGGGGCCACTTCTATTATGGGTTATCCAACTCCTCTTTGGGTTGGCATAGTGTGAGGATATAGAGAGCCTCCTTTTAAAATACTTGACACTCCCTTGGCATTAGCTCTGTATGATTATATATATGTTGTATTATATTAGTTATGTTATCTCTTCTTGGTGAGACTCCCTGTCAGAGATTAAGCTGCCAAAGGATTATTGGTGGTGTGATATTCCTAGCCTTAGGCTAGAAGGACACAGTGTCTATGGTTGTATCTTACTATCCAGATCTTGGTGGTAAATTTGATTGTAGGATGATACTCACCATTTGGACTCATCGTCACCTTATAGAAGGTGAGACCATGGTATAGTTGAGTTAAGTGACCCTAGTTTCTAGCTATAGTTGAGCTCTCAACATCAAAGAAATCATATTTCTCATATGCTTGGTGTTTAGTTGGGATTTGAGTATCCCTTCATGTGGAAGGAGTGCACAATTGAGCCTTCATAGTATGAGTCATCTTGGTTTTAAGAGGAAACTTTTTGTGTTTGTATCTCTTGTTACCCCCGAGTTGGATGTAATGTCCCTAATAGAAGTAAAATTGTGATAGACAACCCTCCCTATTCTAGTTCTTGGTTGAGTTAGTGATATTTTGGTTGGATTAAGTACGCTCCAAGAAAGCATGGTAGTGCTTTTCTATCTTTTGGGATGACCTTTCCCTGGTTCTTAAGATGTTACTTGAGATTCCTCGATGCCTTGGTCTTAGAGGAGGCCCTAGAGGGAATTTCTTTGTGGTTAGATACCTAGTGATGAGGTAGAGTGGCTTTTGTTGTGCCTCATTTGGTAGAGATTGTGGCTAGAAGTGTCTTTCCTAGTACATATTGTGTTCCTTGTTCAAGGACCTTGAGAGAATTTCTAATGCTCTTTTAGTGTGTGTTAGTCCTTTCAGCAATTGTGAGACTGATTGGTAAGGAATTGATGTGGTTTAGGTAGACTTGGGGAGGATTCATATGGCTATTATGTGTTTAGATTGACTTTGGATCTTTCACTTGGTGTGCCTTTTGGTTTGACTTGCAGGATTCCAAGAGTAAGCCTAGTCTTTGGGGAGGATGATTTAATGCCTCTCTCATTTGCATTATGCATGACATGTTGATGGATGTTCCTTTGAATTTACATGCTTATATTATGTGATTATGCTGAGCCTGTGTGAGGTTTGTACCTTTGGGGTGATCTTATTTATGATGTTGTATTAGCAAGTTGTTTATCCCCTTATGCCTAGTTGTTTATCCAATTGATAGCAGTATTCTTCAACTCCTCCAGGTCTTTGTCTTTCATGAGAGATTTTTTCTTGGTGCTAGCTCTAGTTCTCTTTCCTGGTCCACAGGTATCATCAACAACTTCCTTATCCACCTCGGCACCCAGAGACTCCTTCTCCTGCTCCCACTTACCAACCAAGATTTTGACATGCTCAGCTGACACTTTCAGAATCTTGTATCTCTAATCCCCCATTCTTTTCATATTGTCCTCCACCTTGGTCATTTTGGTCTCCATCTCCACCATTATCTATTACATTATCAATGTGAGACATCCTCTTCTCTATGACATGAAATCTAGAAGTAAAGGAATCCTTCAGGTTTTCGGCACGCTCAATGGATTTAGTCATCTCCTCCAAACTCTCTAGAAAATATTTATCTTTACCAAACCCCATATCCTCAAAAATTTAGAGGCATTTGTGGAGGTCCTTCATCTCTTCCTTAATATGCATGTTGTCATTGATGATACCCTCAATGGTGTTATTGAAGCTTCTCACCCCCAATTTACCCATTGTCCTGAATCTCTGCATCCTTTAGCTGAACATCTTTATCTTTTCCATTATCTTCATCCTTCCAACTAATAATCTTGGCAACCCTATCAACCTCCTCCATTTCAATGAAATTTTCCTCCTAGGTAGTAGTATTATCAGAATGAGTTTGGTTTTGAGGAATGTGAGCTTTCTTTCTAGTCTTACTTTTCTCATCCTTGTCTAATTCAGAATCACCCTCTTCTTCCTCCTCCGAAGAGGAATCCTCAATAATGAAGGCTTTATTCCTCTTAGGCTTAGAATTAATTTTTGAGGTGGAAGCCTTGGTCTTTTTGTTAGGAGGACATTTTTCATTTACCTTTTTTATCTTTAGAGGAGTCCATCTCAGAGATGGAATAACTCTTTGAATTAAAAACCTTAAAAAAATAATCATCAATCTCATCATCCTCTGACTTAGAATTCAAAGATAAAGAGTGAACAATCTACTTGGCTTTTAGGTGGTCATTAATGAGAACCATCAAACCCTGGTGCAAAGCATGATCCCCTTGGGGATTTTTCCTTTTATCTTTCACAGTCACATTTATAGAATAGAGTAAATAATGAGGCAAAGAGACCTTTTCCCCATGCCAGAAATGATTAAGAAGGATGAAGTGGTAACCATTAGCCCTAGTGTATCTACCATCTAGTGTAATATATCTCATAATAGAAAAAAAAACCTTTCTCCATGGATTATAGATTTTTTTAGGAGAGAAGTGTTAGAAGAATTTACCAATTTCTTCCTCTCTTTGTTTTTCTTGGGGAAATGTTTGACAAAAAATTTCATCAGCTTCCTATCCTTATAAAACTTTCTTCCCTCGCTCAACATACCAATAATCTTTGACATTAAGGCATCATCAATCTTTATAGTTTGGTCCCCCATTGTTAAGCTTCCCTTCTTCCAATGTTTAAATAAAAATGTGTTTATGGCATAATCCCTACCATGCACCCTTTCCATAAATAGAGAAAGACCTCCTATCTTGAGAATGTCCCAAACTTCATCCTTGTTCCTCCAATCTTTGCAGGAAATCAGCTCCATCCTCTTTTTGTTTCCTCCCAAGTTCCTCTTCCAATTTCTTCACTTAGGTTTTTTCCTCTTTGTAGATATTTGATGAATGTGCAAAATATGGTAATGCAAAAAAATGCCCAACAAAAGCAATAAAACCCAATTGACCTAGAAAAACATGTGAGATAATAATGATGCAACGCTTTATATTATAATCCATTCTTAAAAAATAATGATCCTTTATACCCTTAGTCATGTCATAATTCATTATTTTGATCTAATTTTGACACATTTCATACTTTTAATTTTATCCCTAAAGAGTAATGATTTGACATCATATGCCAGGCTGTCTTCTCTAATCCAAGTCCTAAAATCATCACTCATCACAACCACATTGGCAGCCCAATCGGCCACACCATTTATCTCCCTATAACTATGGGTTATAGTGCACTTATCAAATTTAGCAATAATATCCCACAAGGCTTTAATAATATTGTTGATTGTCCATGAGGGATCATAATTTTTTGTGAGACAGTTTATAATATTTTTATCTAGTCCCCCTCCACCCATAAATTTTTGCGATTCCATTTATTGGCTAGGAGAAGATCATGGAAGGATGCCATGGCTTCCACCATATGATTGGTTTGTGTTCCAAGAGGGACAATGATAATCTCTTTACATTTACCTTCCTCATCCCTAAGAATAGCACCACAACCAGTGGGTCCAAGGTTACCTTTAGAGGCCTCGTCAAAGTTGATTTTCATCTATCCCTTAGGGGGAGCTTTCCATATAGATTCTTCCATTTTGGTGACTTTATTATTCTCCTTATTTCTACCATGTATTTTCTATTTTTCAAGAATATCCACATCCACTTTCTTAATAGGCATTCTATAATCACCCAGGATTCTAATATTTTCATGAATATCTCTTTGAATCTTTTGGAAAACAACTTGAACCGGAGAACTCTTATCTCTAAAAATTATTTCATTCCGCTCCTTTCATAATCCCCAAAACAAATGTGGCATAGAAAATCTCTAAAGATTCATAATAACATGGTTTTTTGAGGGGGGGTGCCAACAAGAATAAAAGATCTGCATATCCTTAGGGAAAACCTAGGTCATCTAAAACAACTCTAACATTTTGGACCACAAAGAGACAACAAAAGGATAGTGAATGAACACATGTTCCACCATCTCTTCCTCCTAGCAACAAAGAGAGCATCAGTTAGGGATATTAAAGCCCATGCACTTTAGCTTATCATTTAGTAAGAACTTTATTCTTTATTAAGATCTAGAATAACATGTCAATCTTAGGAGTAAGACCCTTAATCCAAAAATTTTACCACCAAGGAGGCTCTTCCTAATGTTGGAAACTGCAACTGAAACAATTGTTGTATTGTCATTGATGCCAAACCTTAACTGGTAAGATAGTTGCTATCTAAGAAAGTACTATATATATTGATTGATGAAAAGGATTAGGGAAAGGGAGATAACAAGAGAACCTAAGGAAAGGTTGAGTTATTTGATACTTCAATGGGTACTTGATTATTTGGCACATTGATAAGATAATGTATTGTTTATCTAAGTAAGAAGAAAGACTGAAGAAGTAGGCTTAACCGAGTAAAAGTGAAGAAATCTAGTTTAAGCCAAGTTATGTTAGTGTCGACCGAGCGCCAGTATATACTGATTAAATTTAGGGTTGACCGAACATCAGTTTATGCTAAGCGACAAGAAATTACCAAGAAAGACACTGTTAGCTGAGGAAGACAGTTTGTAGAGGTGACTGAGTTACGTAGTGATGATCGAGGAGATGAACATAGTATTGACCAAGTGTCAATAATTTACATTTGGAGAAAGAATTCAGATTCCTAGCCGACATAGTTGAATTCTTGGGTTATGTAAATCATGTTGACTTTATTAATTGATTGTATGGATAATTTAATGCATGGTAAATCATTTTATTATGGATTCAATGAGAAGTTTGAAGATGTATCTAGAAGGAAGGATGAAGAACTTAAATGTAGGAAGGATTTGATGAATCTAACCTAAACCTAAGATCTATAGAGGAGATTAAGTAGCAAAAGATGGATCTACCTATTGAAGAGGTATAAAGGAAAACCTAATTGTGAGGTTACAGCGTGTGCTAAAGTTGTTGATGTTATTGACTGGCAAGTCTAAGAAGAAGGCTGAAGGTGAAGTTGTGAAGGAGTTGATCAGATTTGTGATTACTTGAAGTGAATTCTGAGTAGATCAATGGTGGAGATGGAAATGGAACTTAGTCAATAAATCAGCATATATGTGTGAATTGGATCTGTTATTTGCAAAGTGAGTTGTATGTTTTTCAAATCAGAAACTACTACTAGTTTCTAATCATTGTATCAGTCTAAATCCTTTAATCAAGGTTGACCTAACAATCATTGATTAAATCCTTTAATCAAGGTGGCATTCTAATAGAATGTACTTAATGTAGACACTAAAATGTGCACTTCTCTAAATCATTGCTTCCAAGAGAATCCATGGATTGGAAACCTTGAGAAATTGATTTAGAGCTCCCTAGGCATGGAGTGCAAGGGTTTTAAGAGTGCTCTTAGCTAGAGCTATTAAGCCAATAACCTTGCTAGTAAACCATGCAATGGGAGATTCAAATGAAGACAAGGGCAAGAATGCCAATATCCCCAAAAATTAAATGGAAGTGCAAATGCAATGCAACTATGCTAGAAATGGAAATGCAATCTAAGCTATGAAAGGAAATATGCAAGCTATGCTATGAAAGGAAATATGCAAGTATTACAAAGCCTCCTAATTAAGCTACATGAAGTAATCTAAAGCATAAAGGAAACTAAGCTAAATATGAAGCTATGAATGTCATGATAATGCAAGAAATGAAACTATGATAGCATGTAGATGCAAAAGCCAAGAATGCTCCAAATCTTCAAAAGCTCCAAAGTGACCTAGAAAACCTGCAGCATAACATTAGCATAAAAAGTTGGGGATCTAGAATGAAGAAGAGAGCTCTCCTTTTATAAGAAATGAGAAGGAATGGACCATGGAGATTAAGAGGCAAAAGATTTAATCAATGGTGGAGCATCAAAGAGGAGCAATCCATGTGCACAAGTATCCTCCAATGAGAAAATAAGAGTTGACTTTTGTGCTTTTTCCCTTTTTGTAAAATAGGAATAATGTTTTATTTGTGCAACTTAGGAGAAGAGGAAAAGTGGGAGGCTTTTTATTTAATTAAAAGAGGAGGAAACTCCTTTTAATTAAATAAAGACTTAAGATAAGATGGTTAGCCCATACAAAATAATCAAATAAATGATAGAACTAGGATTTGATCAAGAATAAGCAATTGATGATTTTAGCAAATAATGCTAGCAAGGGGCTAATAGTCTAGGGGACTATTTTTAGATGATTAAATTTGCCCCTCTTTGACTAATGTGTGATCGATCTGGGAACACATTACATCAAAGAATAGATCAGCCAAGAAGGCAAGTAGAGATTTGACTCCAAAGAATGAAGTGCAGAGAGAGAAAATCCTGCATGGCCAACCTGGTAGTGACAGTACTGAACACTTAGGAAAGAGATGGACAATATCAGAACTCGAGATGAGAACTAACATGTCAAGCATAAAGATAGATCGATCAGAGAAAATGGAATGGTCAAGCATATGCTCTGGAGAATAGCCAATATAATGTGATGTGTTTGCCCCCTTAGGATCAAAAGCAAAATCAGGTAGAAGGAATGCATAAGAAAGAGCAATATGATCAAATCATTAGAAATCATAATCAAAGATGAAAGATAACAAAATAACCATCAAGCAGTGAAGATATGCCACAGTCAAAACCTTAGAGAGAGATGAAGGAAATGAATGAAAGACTAGAAGGGTGAGAGAGATGGAGATGAAGAAAGAAAAGATTCCCCAGTGAAGATCGAAGGATCAGGCCTCAAAAGGTCAGCCAACTACAAGGTGAACGTGGATTTTGGTTTCGATCCTGAAATGAAGAGAAAATGGTGTGATATGAAAGACAAGAAGCAAAAGACATGATCGGGAAGAAGTGAAAGGTGAGTGCAGTTGACCGACAAGTCCACAAAAGATGAAAGGAGAGCTCTCTCCATATGCAAGATGCAAGACTAATCTATCATGAACTTAAGAATGCAAGCTACTATGAAAAGTGGTTTACTTGCAAGGTCACAAAGCTTTTAGACTCTAATATTCATCATCGAGCATTATTGGTAGCATCGCAAGATCATACAATACACACTAGTATAACTATGTGGATCTGAATATGATCTATATCAGATAGGAATGTGGAAATCCCACCTAGGCTCCAAAGACATGTAGGTCAAGATGACTAGTGCAGTGAGATTCCCTAAGTTTGATATAGCAAGATTATGCTCACATCGAGACACAAGAAAGTCAAGATGACTATAAGCATGCACTTGTGGAAACAGTCAAGGATAACACCTTGTAGACCCTAATGTCAAGTGGAACAAGCATAAATGCTAATGACAATGAGGATCAACAAGATATGCCCACAAGTAGAAAGAAAATAAAACATGTCCTCATGCCCTTAGTCTTCTAGCTATGCATCATTGAAAACTTCTTAGGGAAAGAACACTCATCAAAAAAATCATCATAGACACCACACAAAAAAAAAAAATCAAACAAGTCTCAGCGAGTCGAGTGCTTAAGTGCATGTGTGTAGGTCATAGAGTCAAACTTTGAGTATCGCATCTGCTAGTGAGAAATATTGCATCATTCGAGACTGCGGATAGGATATCTGATAAGTGTTGAGAAACACTCAATGCTAGGAAAGTCTTGAAAAACACAATTGGGGTGGTGTTGAAAAACATCATTGGAACCAAGAGGCCCAAGAAACCCAAACGCACAAAGAGACCCAAGATAAGCTTAGAACAACGTATGCCCCCTAGACTAAGACAAGAGTCAATTCCAAGCTAGGAGAGGCAAAGCGAGAAGTGGAGAGGATGAACGCCATGCAAGACTAATAGACATAGGTGCAAGGGTCTCAAGCAACGCCTATTTCCAGGTTTTCACCACTTGATAAATTTTTTCAGGACTTTTTTCAATTTTTTTTTGTATTTTTGCTACCAAGGCGCTTGTTTCCAAGTTTTCACCAAGGAACTTTTCCTATTTTTTTTTAATTTTTTGAATTTGTTTTTTTTTTGGTGAGACATCAAAGCGCCTATTGCTAGTTTTCACTAGGATGCTCATTTTTTTAGTACTTTTTATGCTTTTTAAGATTTTTTCAGCATCATATATGAATTTTTTTATAGTTTTTTCAAGATCAATAAAAATATGTACAAAAGAGCTCAAGAATTGTAGGCATAGAACTTTTGCAATTGTAGAACATTGATAGGCTTGATAAGCTCTACTTCTTCTGATGTAGATAACTGATAGACCTAGGACCCAAATGCTACTACTATGATGATAGAGGGACCTGACCAATAGGAACCAGCCCTAAGCAATTTCCAAGCTAGCACGAGATCATTAAAGTGTGATCTACATATACCGTCATGGACTTCAGCTAGCACTTTATCTGACTCCTCTATTTCTAGACACCACAGGAGAGTTCCATCTAGACCCTTCCTATATAAGTCACCAGAGATGAGGGTAAAGCATGAGGTGTTATGGATGAGAGTTTCAAGGATAACGTGATCTTGAAAATAGGAAAAGATGGTGGCATTATAGGAATTATGGGCAGGATAGCGTAATTCTTCCACCAGGAACTTGAAGTGGGATTTATGCTTTTGCATTTGTAAATGGATGCCAAAGGAACCAAGGCATTAGCAGCTTTGATTAGAGTGCTAGAAATGTGCTGAAATATGACAGATGTGAAAAAGTTCACCATGTTTCTGTAGAGAATCAGCTTGTCATCTTTTATTTGATAATCATCATTTTTTAGCATGTTTTTATTTTTACTCTTTTTAGGTTCAGATACTACCACAATGTGGTTTTCACCATCCAACCATTTCTCTTTGCTTTTGATTTGATGATTGAGATACTTGATTTATGATTCAGTCCTTTTTGTTGCTAGTTCGCTGGTGGAAGAAGTAATAGGTTCAATGGCATGTTGATCCTGGGTGGACCAAGCTATGAGATCTAATTTTGTGAGATGAAATGAAGTGACTGGTTCAATAGCATTTATGTGAGGGATGTCATCTCTGGTGATGAGAGAGGTTGAGCCTATAAGGTCAGCTCCAAAAGTGTCAAGATATAGACTTGTCATAGAAGGACCAGCGTGGTCCACTAAACCAATACATGGATTAAACTCATCAGACCCTACATGAGACTCATCAACTACGTCAGGTTGGTCACCATAAGTATGAACCACATCCACTTCCAAATCCACTATGGAAGATCCATTAGAGAGAGTATCCCATTCATATTCATTTGAATCTGTTGTTACGCTTCTACTGGGATGCTTGCACCAAGAAGGTTTAGGACCTTTAGAAGTAGAAGCTTCAGCATCATTATGTGTGAGATCTCCTCTTTTCATTAACCAAAAAATATTCCTAGGTTGTCAGCTTCTAGGTGTAGCGGCTTCAGCTGTGTCCTCAGTAGGTATGTGTTCTTCTCCCCAAAGGAGTGAAGTAGAAGGAAGAATGTCTCCCATTTGAGCCATAGTGTGTAGTGGTGACTCATCTATATCTGTGTCTAAATCACTAATTATGGGAGAATTTCTAGAACATGTAGGGAGGTCATCATCGGCACCATATCCTAGACCTGTTGTAATCTTAGAGGGTCGGCCATTAGTATGACTCAAAGGCTTGACTAGGGCATGTCCATTATCATTTATAGGTCCTTGACCTTGATAGCCCATTTTCTACAAAAATTTATAGCCTTTACCATAGCACTTAGGAGAAATAGGACTAGCAATAGTGGTACTATCTTTTTTGTCTCTCTAGATCCATTCTCTAACAGCTTGTTCTTCTCTTTCTACCTCTAGGGGTACGGATGCTTGGACAAAATTGCCAAAAATTGTCATGGTAGAAGCAGAAGGCTTCATCTTATCAGAAGGTCTCCCATATGATCTAGGAGAAGTAGGCATAGCAGCAAGGGAATCCAGTGTGTATTCACCCATACCAAGGCTCGTCATCTTAAATGTTTTCTCAGCAGCAACTAGGGACATAGTAGGATCATTAGAAGGTTTGTTATGAGGAACAAACATTTCAGAAATAGCAAGAGCATTAATAGCAATCGAATGATCCCCTAGAATAACAATTTCAAATCCGTTATGAGGGAATTTGACACACTGATGGTATGTAGAAGGAACAACTTGCATGTCATGGATCCAAGGATGACCCAAAAGGATGTTATAAGCAAGTGGGATGTCCAATACTTGGAACATAATATCTTTCATGACAGGGCCCACTTGGACAAGTAGCGTGACAAGACCTTTGGAAGATCTTTCAAATTCATCATATGCCTTTATAGTAATTTTCCATTTAGGATCTACAGCAAATTCTGACAAACCTAGTTGTTGTATGACATTGAAAGAAACAATATTTATCCCAGCACCATTGTCTATCAGGACTTGATGGACTCGAGTATGGTAGACCATAACTTCAATATGTAAGGCAAGATTATGAGGGTGACTAATAGATACATCATCTTCTACAGAAAAGGATAGCTAATGAGGTGATGAGATGTGGTTGACCATAGCCTGGAACCTATCTGGGTCAATTTCATTAGGGACATTAGCTGTACGCAAAGCCTTTTCAAGGATCTCCTTGTGCAAAGGGGATAACTCAAGAAACTCAAAAATAGATATTTATGATGGTGTCCATTGCAACTGATGGACAAGATCATAGCTAGACAAAGCTAGAGGAGCTACTGGTTTGGAAGATGAAGCTTGTTTAGGATCAGGCGCAGTTTTAAGGACTAGTTTAGCTTGCCCCCTAGTAACAACATTTAGTGCCTCACTTCGGGAAGATGAACTACCTCATGTTTGCAAGACCAACTTTGGCATACCATGATTGGCTTTATTATCATCTTAAGGTCTCATCATAAGAACACTCTCAACGGGATCTACCATGTTGATCACAGGCAAATCAGAAGTATATGTATAGTTGATCTTAGCATCATGATTCTTCTTATGTGTTTGAGAGGATTCCCCCTTGTCATACTTAGGTAGAGGATCTTTGAAAGCTGTGTGATCAGAATTTCTAACTAAGCCATCTATGAGAATTATGTTGTCATCAATGAGATCTTGTATAGTATCTTTAAGAGTGAAACAATTGTCGGTCTTATGTCCCTTGTTTCTGTGATAGTGGTAGTAATGATCCTCTCTCCACCAATCAGGCTTAACTAGAAAATCATAGGGATGAGTTTTCTCAGGAAGTGTAAGATAATTATTGGCAACCAAAGTCTTAAGAATCACATCATATGGTTTAGCCAATGGAGTATAGACCCATCATCAGAAATTCTTCTTTGGCTTATCTACATTCTAAGGCTTGGGAGCATTTTGAGCGTTGGCAGCTTCTTGTTGTTTTGCTACGTAGATGGCATTGGAGAGGTTGAAAGTGGGCTCTTTAGCTTTAGGGAGATCTACAACCCCATCATTGACAACATACTTATTCCTATTCCAAGGTTTGTTATTATCCTTGCCATTGCCTCTAGTATCTTTATTAATAACAATATCCCCCTTTCTTATGGCCACATCTTCAATCCTATATGTGCTTTCAACCATGTCATTGAAAGAGGAGAAAAGTTGCTTCCTTAAATCATAATACAGTTTTGGCACAAGAGTGTTGACAAAAATGTCAATCTTTTCTCGTTCATCTAGCTATCGAGGATATCGAGAATACAATGACCTCCAACGTTGTAGGTAAGTGGAAAATGGCTCACCTTGATTTTGCTTTAGATTACTGAGATCTATCATAGTGATAGGCTATTGGATGTTGTATGAATAATGCTGGGTGAAGTGCCTAACCAACTCATCAAAAGTTTTAAGAGGTGGTGTCAACTTTGCAAACCATTCGAGAGCTTGTCCTCTTAAACTTCTAGGGAATAGTCATAAAAGAAATGTGTCTTCATGAATGAAGTCCATGCTAAGAGTGTAAAAGTGACGCACATGAGCATGGGGGTCACCGTGTCCATCATACTTGTCATATTTGGGAACCTCAATATCCTTAGGAAATGGGACCATGTATAGACTCCTATCAAATGGAAGAGCACAAATAGATTCTACAAAGGAGACCTTTGGAGGCTCTCTTTCTATTGCCATTTGGGTAAGGCATTGATTTGTCTGACGTAGTTCTTCCCGAAGGACTTCCAATTCAGTTGGTACTCTTTTTTAGACAATTTGTCTAACATCATAGTCGAGAGGAAGCTTGTATCCTCTAGAAGTCATATATTGAAAATATTGGTCTCCATTGCGCTCTAAAAGCTTACACATCTTTCATTGGGAGTCCTCATCTTGTTCAAATGTAATAAGATCCTCACTAGAAATATCATCAATAGCCTCTTCCTCATGGTGAGAGGGAGGTGGTCTAGGAGGTGAAGAAGGTACAACAAAAGTTTGTCTTAGAGGAGATCTAGGTGGCATGTTGTTGCCATAATTTCCATTGGTACCAAAAAGTGGTCTATGCTCATAACTACTAGTCTCAGGTTGCTCGTGAGACATTCCTCTAAAAGCCATGTGCCTAGTAGCATCCATTATGGTTTGGTTGTGTTCTTTGTCTAAGCGCACTTGGTTGTCTTTATGCTCAAAGTGATCTTGCAAACGGTGGAATTTTTCTTGTTCACTGAGAGTGAGTGAGACACTGTCTATGTTTTTGGAAGACTTAAATGCAGAAAAGAGGAAACCTCCTTTGTACCACAGGGTAGCCTTAGAATTCTCAGAACTAGAACTAGCATTGATAATAGGCACTCGTGAGCATCTAGTGGGAGAAGTTAACTGCGTATAATTGAACGAAGGGTGACTCCCTTGTTCAAATTGAGACTGAGTTGTAACTAGCATGAAAAAGAAAGTTGTTCAATCCAATAAAATGAGACAAAGTTTCTTAGATGTTGAGATAAGAAAAAGCCAATGATGATCACTTATCAAGATAGAACAATAGAGATGGCTGGTCAAAGTGCTCAAGAACTTACAGCAGTCAATTGACACAATCCTAGATGTGAGCAAGAAGCTCGATTAGAAAGTAGCTAGATAGGTAACCGTGTTTTGACAAGTGATCAAAAGTGACATTCGATAGGCTCAAATCCAATAGTTTTAGCTCATTTGTTTCAATCTAGAACAATCCTAAGCATGTAGGTAACAAACCAGCTTCAGATAAGAACACAAAAAGACACTCTACAACAGGTTAAAATGCAAGTGTAATAGCTCTGAATTGCAACAGTAGTAGGACAGTAGAATAACTCAAGATTCTTGGTTGAAGGTATGCGATGATGTTTCAGTATCGTATGACTCTTGACCAGTGAATGTGAAAAACTTAGTTTTGAAAGCAATTTGGTCAATGTTGTAGATTACAAGTACAATTTCTTGGTTCCAAGCACAATAATATCAGGAAGTAGACAAGTTTGCAAACAGTAGGTGATCAAACATTTCATCAAACACTTGTGCAAGATCAAAAGCAACCTTGCCAAGAAAAGCAGTTGGGATATCAAAATGAAAAATTCTATGAGCACTGCCATGATGTTCGTATGTTCAAGAAAATTTGCACGGTTATATAACAACGAGAACAATTCAAGCACTTGCTAGCCTAGAAGGACAAAGGCTCAATACTTAGCAACTTGGCCCACACTTGATGTCCCATTGCCTCACACAAAATGGTTGTCCACAATAGATATTGGCTTTGTCATGGAAGTGCCAAAGACACAACCAAAGGAACACATATGGTGAGTAATTTTGGGGTGATTTGGGTTATTCCACTTGGATCAATCCTTGCACCAAGAAGCTAAGCAGAAAAATAGGGTGGCTTCTAACTATGATTCTTAGTAAGGGCTTCTGTTCATAGCACCCCTCTTGCTCCTCATAAAGGACTAGGACCTCATGGCCTCAAGAGTACCTTAAGCATTCTTGCTCAACATTTTCCTCATGGTCAAAATCCCACAAGTACTCACATCAAGCGAAGACAAGTGTTATGTCTACCAAGGTTTTGTGTCCTTGATAGCCTTGAGATTATAGTGGGTTGGAATAGCTTGGTATTAGCTTGTCCCCACTTAGGTCATTCCTCTTGATTGCTCAAGAGAAGGCCCGCTAAAGGATTCTAAAGATCTAAACAAAGAGTGGATCGACTTATGAGGTTCAAGGTTTTTGTTTCACCACAAGGGTGAAGAGCATACTCCCCTATCTCAAATTTTTCTCCCAAACACACCAACCAAATGTTCAATTACACTCTTTCTTTCAAAATCCAAAGATGGGTCAAGATTTTCTGGTTCACCACAAGGGTGAAGAACATACTTCTGCTACCACCCAAGAATTCCTACAACAAGATATTATGTTCCTATAAAATGAAACAACTAGTAATTGCCACACTTGAAAATGAAATAAACAACAAGCACTTGATTTGGTTTTTTTATGCTTAGGGCAGCCCTGCAAAAACCATTAGTAGCCCTTGTGCATTTGAAGCTTTCACATGCATTCTTTTGGAAAAATATTTCAAGCAATGAGAGCACCTACAAGCACAACTTGTTATCCCCACAATGGTTAGCACATCAAAAATTAGATAATCTACAAGGAAAATAGCTGATCAAATGGAAAAATTTGAAAATGAAACCAACATAGTTGGATTAGGCTCAGAAAGAACTTTCCAATGATATATCACACTTAAATTTTTGATACCATATGTGAAAATTTCTAAAAAATGGGTGCCAATTTTCCAGAGTGGCACGGATTCTGAAAATTCTAAAATTTTAAAAAAAATAGAAAGCCCAAAACTCAACTCACTGCCGGGTACAGGCGTCCAACAGTGTGACACTTTTAACTAGTAAAGTGTCACCCTTCTATACAAGAAACAGTCGCATGACACTGGAAAACTATCATACGACACTGTGAGATAGAAAAACAAAGAGCTGAAAATGACGCTAAACTATGACGAAAATTTTTTGAAAATGCATGAAATGAAGGACAAAACCATAAAGCTCTGCCCCACGGTGGGTGCCAAAAATGTAGACACTAAAATGTGCATTTCTCTAAATCATTGCTTCCAAGAGAATCCATGGATTGGAAACCTTGAGAAATTGATTTAGAGCTCTCTAGGCATGGAGTGCAAGGGTTTTAAGAGTGCTCTCAGCTAGAGCTATTAAGCCAATAACCTTACTAGTAAACCATGCAATGGGAGATTCAAATCAAGACAAGGGCAAGAATGCCAATATCTCCAAGAATCAAATGGAAGTGCAAATGTAATGCAACTATGCTAGAAATTGAAATGCAATCTAAGCTATGAAAGGAAATATGCAAGCTATGCTATGAAAGGAAATATGCAAGTATTACAAAGCCTCCTAATTAAGCTACATGAAGTAATCTAAAGCATAAAGGAAACTAAGCCAAATATGAAGCTATGAATGTCATGATAATGCAAGAAATGAAACTATGATAGCATGTAGATGCAAAAGCCAAGAATGCTCCAAATCTTCAAAAGCTCCAAAGTGACCTAGAAAACCTATAGCATAACATTAGCATAAAAAGTTGGAGATCTAGAATGAAGAAGAGAGCTCTCCTTTTATAAGAAATGAGAAGGAGTGGACCATGGAGATTAAGAGGAAAAAGATTTAATCAATGGTGGAGCATCAAAGAGGAGCAATCCATGTGCACAAGTATCCTCCAATGAGAAAATAAGAGTTGACTTTTGTGCTTTTTCACTTTTTGTAAAATAAGAATAATGCTTTATTTGTGCAACTTAGGAGAAGAGGAAAAGTGGGAGGCTTTTTATTTAATTAAAAGAGGAGGAAAGTCCTTTTAATTAAATAAAGACTTAAGATAAGATGGTTATCCCATAGAAAATAATCGAATAAATGATAGAACTAGGATTTGATCAAGAATAAGCAATTGATGATTTTAGTAAATAATGCTAGCAAGGGGCTAATAGTCTAGGTGACTATTTTTAGATGATTACACTTAAATCCTTTAACTAGGTCACTTTTGACACATTATTTAAATCCTTTAACAGGGTCACACCTATCAATGTGTTTGTAAGCCTTTAACAAGGTTGGCTTTTCGTAGAGCTCACTTCAGAAGAGTGAAAATATCAGTAACATGTTACAAAGTGGTTTTTTCCAAGTTTGATTTCCTCTATAAATCTTGGAGTTATACTTGTGTGAATGTTTTGATGTGAATGTTTCTATATTCTGCAAGTTAATTAACTTTGGACAATGGACTGCATGTTATATGTTTCTGATATATATACTTTAGAGACCGAGTTGTGTTTGTGATTAGATCTAATATTTTTGAAGTGTTTAAAAGTTCAATTGGTACATATGGACCTAAGAACAACTGGTTCACCCCCCCACCCTCTCTCTATTTTTCTAAATAATATTAACACCTGAGTGGTAAAAATCATGTTGATCATGGAAGCAGTAGTGAAGATACCTTTAGAATTCATCTTCCATATCAAAGTATCATCTTCCCCATTAAGGATCATCATTAATCTAGTGATCTTCCTAGAACCTAATTTTCTTACCATTCCCAACCTTCTATTGGAGACCCTTCATCATCAAGTTTCTATTGTTATCTATATTCTTCCAAATGTGTGATGCATTGGGGATAGCATCAGAAAATAAAAACTTTCTAGGGTAGGGAAGTTTCTAGAGTATTTATTTAGCCAAATTTGATTCCATTCACCATTAGAGTGGTAAGTTATCCATATCTATTTTGAAAGTAAAGAAATTTTCATCAATCTAATCCTCCTGAGATCCAAACCACCCCTATTTTTTGGCCTACACACTTTATCCCAAGAAATAAGATACATTCTCTTTCTTTCCTCATCACTTGTCCAAAGGAAGTTTTTTTGAATCTTTTCAATAGCATCACCATATTTACTTGCAATTTTAAATAAGATAAGAGCAGATATAGGAATACTCTACAAAGAAGCTTTGAGAAGATGGACCTTACCATCTTGGCTTAGGAGAGTTCATTTCCATCCCGCTAACTTTTTATTGAACTTGTCCACTATAGATCTCCAGAAGGAGTCTAGGGGTTTGATGCACAGGGGAATTCCTAGATATGTAGCAGACATAGTGGCCATCTGACATCCCAAAATTATACTAATTATCAATTGTCTTTTGTCAGGAGTATTTATAAAATAAACACTACTTTTGGCCCAGTTAATTAACTGGCCAGTGGCAAGGCCATACTTATTTAGGATATCCTTAAGAATCTTAACTTATTTAATGGAAGTCTCCCCCATAATAATCGAGTCATCAAAAAATTGTTGGTGAGAGAAGACCTGAGGAAAGGACAAGTGATGAAGCCATTTGAAGGACCCATTGTTTACCATGTGATAAATATATCTAACCATCCATTCTTCCATAATCACAAACAAGATGGGAGACAAAGGATCTCCTTGTCTCAGACCCCTTGAGGATTTGAAGAAAGGAGTGTCATTGATCAAAATAGAGAAAGTATTAGTAGAAATGAGATGCATAATCAATCTGACACTTTTAATATTGAACCCAAAAGCCATAATAATTTTTTGAAGAAGAGCCCCATCAACTCTTTCATAGGCTTTAGATAGGTCCATCTTGAGGAAAAATCCTTGCCTCTTCGCCATCGTTAAGGAGTGGATGTTTTCATGGACAATAATGATGGAATCTATAATTTTTCTCCACAACACAAAGCCATTTTGTTGGGGAGAAATGAGAGAGGGGAGCATTATGAGAATCCTAGAAGTTAGGATCTTAGAAATAATTTTATAAAAAGAATTACAAAGGATTATGAGGTGTACCAGATCTAAATAATCAGCACTAGAAAATTTGGGAATCAGAGCCAAGAAAGTACCATTAATCTCCTTAAAAATATTCTTAGCCCCGAAGAACTCCTTGACAACACAAGTGATGTCTTTTCCTAGAATGGTCCAATACATCTAAAAGAAAAACATAGGGAAACCATCTGGACCAGGGGCCTTATTGCCCTCAAAGGAAAATACTTCTTTCTTGACTTCATCCTCAAAGGGGATATTCCTAATTACGGAATTCTGATCTTCATTAATAAAATGGGGGATACATTGAAGAAAATCCTCTTGAGACTCCTGGTTCAGATTGGGATCTTGAGAAAGAAGATAAAAAAAAGTAGTTTCTAGCTTCCTGTCTAATTTTATCCTCATCATTAATCATTCCATTATTCACCTTCAAATTAGCTATTATGTTAGCAACCTTGTGTTTCTTTGTAATCATATGAAAATATCTAGTGTTCCTATCCCCCTCTGTCAACCAATTAGAATGAGTTCTCTATTTCCAAAAAATTTCTTCCTTGGAGATAATATCATGGTATGTCTTGATAATATCATTTTCCTCATCTATGGATATGTTTTTATAACCTTGAACCTAGATTTGATCTTGAATATCTTTAAGGTTATCAAGGATGGAAACTTTGGAAGAGAAGATATCTCTAAAGAACTCCTTATTCCACTTCCTTATGCAATCCTTGACATGTTTTAGTTTCTTAACCACTCTAAACATAGCAGTCCCCTCCACATGGATCTGTCACCAATATTTTATTTTATTTTCTAACTCATATGCATAGTCCACATCTTCTCAAATATGAAAGGGAAGTGCCTTCTACTTTTAATAGAGTCATCCTTAAATAATATAAGATAGTGGTCTGAACCAATTCTAGTATGAGAAGACAAAGAAAGCAAGTAATGATCATACTAGTTATTGGATATAAGAGCTCTTTCCAGACGAACTTGAATCAAATCTTGTCTAGATCTTCTATTTGTCCAAGTATATTCAACACCCTGAATATCCAAATCATGGAGAGAATGAGAGGTGATGAAGTCCATAAGTTCCAATCTTATTTCCAATTGAGAAAGGCACCCACCATACTTTTCTTTTTCCCTAAGTGTAGTATTGAAATCTCCCATTATTAACCAACTATCATCCTTAAAACTAGATCTAAGCATGGACAACTTTTTCCAAAATTTGTTTCTCCCTTTCAAATTATTTGGAGCATAGATATTAGTGATTATCCAGGAAGTACCATCTTTAATATGCTGAAATCTAATACAAGAAATGTTATTATCCTAAATATTGACATCCCCTCTATTGTTATTGAGGTTCCATAAGGTAGCAATACCACCTGATGCACCCTTTGAGTTGCCTCCACTAACCCCACCATTCTTAAACATCTTAATTCCCTCCACCTTATCTTTACTCATCTTGGTTTCTCAGATCATCTTATCATATTCCTAATAATATCTTTCTTATAAGGATTATTGAATCCTCTTATATTCCTTGATATAATTTTCATTACTTCTTTAGAGAGCACACCTCTATGATGGCTTTTTGTGTCCCATCTTCTATATTTTTATTAGCCTCTATACTTCTCTTTTTAGATTTTAGTCTTCCCATTGACCCTAAGACCTTACCTACATCTACAACCAATCTAACAAAAGATCTAGTATTCTTGGGAGTTTTTAGGCCTATCTTATCCTTTTTACCTTTAGGTTTACTATGTTTAAACTTTGGGGAGAAGGACACACAGGTATCCACGTTCTCCTTTCCCAAAGCCATGTTTATTTCAATAACATCTCCCCATTTTTTAGCTTCAAGATGGGAACTCTTCACCACATTCATAGTATTTTGAGATAGATTAGAGAAGCTAGGATCCAAGATAATACATCATTGGGCTTACTGACATGAATCTTCAAATCCCTCAGAACTAGATGTAGAATCCCCTTCCTCTTCACTTGATTCTAGGATCTCCCCTTCCTCAAGAAGATTGGACTCCTCTAAAGGGGATAGTTTTTCCCCTTTGTTACCCATCTCAAAAGAATCTTCCACATTTTGAAGTACAAGATCAACATCTTTAGGGTTATAACTTTCTTCCTCTATAATGTTCCCCTGTTTATCACATTATGGGATTTGGTATGCTTGTAAAGTTCCCTTCCTTTGGTGATCTCCTTGACATATTCTACTAGTTTGATCATCTCATTTTTCTCTTTGGCTTTCCAAAATTTTATTTTATTTTTTCTTTTTATTTTTCTTCTCCTTTATTGGTTTAGAGGGTTAACTTTTGGCCCAGTGTCTCACCTTCTTATAATGAAAACAAGAAAAAGGAATTGATTCATATTCTACCTATTGGTCCCATTTTTCCAACTTGGAAATGATTTCAATTGTATCAGGCATATCTGAATCA
Source organism: Chamaecyparis obtusa (assembly GCA_027943335.1). NCBI lineage: Eukaryota > Viridiplantae > Streptophyta > Pinopsida > Cupressales > Cupressaceae > Chamaecyparis > Chamaecyparis obtusa. The sequence continues at coordinate 2,135,712 of BSBK01003560.1, read as the reverse complement.
TGAACTACACCCACACATATTCTAGCATGAGTTGACCTTCCCTTGAGGCTATCACCAGGTCAATGGACAAGAGCTTGTCAAACAAGCTAGCTATTCCTAGAAAAATATCTTCTACCTGATATTCCATAGGAAATCCTGGAAGCTTGACCCAAACAGGAACTTACAAAAGAAATGATTCATCATTAAGATCCATATTAGGGAACCATTTTTGTAGGACTAAAGAATTTTTTCCTACCATCCAAGGGCCACCACATAGGATCCTAGATTTATCTTCTTCAAAAGAAAATGAAAGGATAAAAAACCCTTAGTCATAGCGGTTACTTCAACTTGGCCTTTTAGAGCCCACTTCTTCAAAGCATAAGCTCTGTCAATCTCAATATTAGGTCTAGGCTCTAAAAACTTCCCAACCAAATTTTTTTCCATCAAAGCTATATTATGTTCTACACCTAGATCCAAGACAAAGATAGAAAATTTACCTATCAATGGATCATAAATGTTTTGGACTTTAGGTAGTGATGACTTACCAAAAGGTTTGACCCCAAATAAAGAAGACCATTTTTTGGGCTGAACCCCTAAAGAATCTCCCAAGATGGGTCCCCCTCTTGGGTCCCCAGGTCGTAGGGAGTTCCCTGACACAACATCAAGGGATTTGTCTGATTTACCAGATGTTTCCTTATTGTCCTCTCCCCCCCCACCACCAAGATGATTTGATGCAAGGGCTCTTTCCTGTCCACAATTGAATTAAAATTTGTATTTCTCCCACCCACTCTCCCACTTTCTCTCTCACTCTCCATTTTCTCACCCCAAGCCCAATAACTTTTTTTTGTTATGAGTGGTTTAATTTAAATGTGGATGTTAATGTCTTTGGGGAATTTAATATTTTATTACCAGCTAATTTTTCATAGTTGGATTCCAATTTTGACACAAGGGAGGATAGGGAGAGGGGCCAAAGGCACACCCTAACTAGATCCACCTTGCAGAACAACACGTGGAAGCAAAAAACACAACAGTGAGAGAGAGAATGCAAATCACTTTCATATATTATCTTCAATTTGATTCATACATTCTGGGCTGTAAGGCCTTCCTAGTTTAGGCCAAATATTACAATCAAGTACAGAAGTCCTCCAACATGCGAGGATCTTCCAACAATCTATAATTTTCTCTCTTCTATCTTCTATCCCCAAAAACCTCCTCCTAAACTCTAACCAAACTACATTTATACAAGAGGCTACCGAATTAAGTCGGCCTTCAGATCCACCATGAACAGAAGGGACTACTAGATCTAGGTCCACACACTTCCCAATGATAGATACCATCATTAAATCAATGACCCAAATTAAATGCCCAAGTTGGCCTCGAAAGAAATCCAAAACAAACAACTCAGTAAGCAAGGAAATTGAGTGCTAGACAAGCATCACCGAGTGCCAGGGAAATTCACTGAGCACCAAAGAGATAATCGACCAACACTGGTAAATAGAGGAATTCAACCAACACCAAACCAACTCAGTCAAATAAGGAACTGAGCAACACAGAAACTTCAAACATCTTTTTGGTGACACGAGATTGCCAAGGACTCGAGATGCTCCTACATTAGACACCTGAAGTTATTTGAAATGATTCTCTGAATCATGAAATAGGTATGATCTGAGCTGCATCCAACTCAAACTGTGAAATCCATGAACTGTCTTCAATCGGTCTATTCTTCCACTTTATCAAATATTCCACATACTATTTTCCCCTTGTACTTCTACCAAGTCTTTGCTCCAAAATCTTTTCAACTTCTTCGGTCTGTTTCTTAGGATAATCCATCAGTACTGTCATGTCTTCATTAGGTTCAGGATACTCATACAAATCAGCAATGTTGAATATAGGTGATATATCCATGCCATCAGGTAAGTCAATCTCATATGCATTTCCACTGTCAAATTTCCTCAGAATCTTATAAGGACCAAACTTCTTCATTTTCAGCTTCCCGTATGTTCCAATAGGAAATCAACCTTTCTTCAAATGAACCATCACTTCATCACCGACTGCAAAATTCTTATGTCTTCCTTATCTATCAGCTCTATCTTTGTATTTCTGATTACTTTTCTACAATTTATGTTTCACATCTTCATGCAATGTCTTCATGTATTAAGCAAATTTTACTCCTTCAGTAGTTCTCTTTCTTTCATTAGCAATATCCCTCAAATCTGATATACCTCTCAGTTGTGTTTACATAGAATCCCAATTACTTGGTGTGTCTCCAACTAAACATCTCAAAATATTTCCCAAAATTATATTCACAACTTTGGTCTGTCCATCGGTTTGTGGGTGAAATGTAGAACTATATTTTAGCTCGGTGCCAAACTTTCTCCAAAGGGTCTTCCAAAAGTATCCAACAAATTTACTGTCTCGGTCAGAGATAATACTCCTCGGTAATCCATGTAATCTAACAATTTCTTTAAAGAAAATATTTTCTATATGTACTACATCTGATGTCTTTCTACAAGGTATAAAATGTGTCATTTTAGAAAATCTATCCATAATAACAAATATAGAATTATTACCTCTTACTGTCTTCAGTAAGCCAAGAACAAAATCCATACTGATGTCAATCCAAGGTTTCTCAGGAACAAAAATCATTGTATACAATCCAGTATTTTGACTTACTCCTTTTGCAACTTGACAAACTCCACAACTTTTCACAAATTTCTTAACATCTTTATACAACTATGGCCAAAAGTATTTCTCCTTAAGCAAATTCAATGTCTTATCAACACCAAAATGTCCAGCCAAACCACTACTATGTTTCTCCTTTATCAAATTAGTTCTCATTACTCCTCTTGGTATACACAACTGAATACCTTTAAACAACATACCTCCTTGAATAAAATATTCATCCCATTTAGTACTCAGTTGATCTTGAATAGGTGCTTTGCACTTTCTCCAAGGCTCAAAAAAATCAAAATCAGTTTCATACAAATCTCTCATGTCATCAAAGCCAAGAACTTCAATTTTTATCTCGGTCATCAAAGATCTTCTACTTAATGCATCAACAACTCAGTTAGTGACTCCACTCTTATGCTTTATCACAAATGTATAACTCTGCAAATACTCAACCCATTTCATATGTCTCTGATTTGACTTATTCTGACTACCCAAATATTGTAAAGCCTTATGATTGGTATACAACACAAATTCACTTAGTATCAAATAATGTCTCCATTTCTTCAATGCTTGAACAATAGCGTAGAATTCTTGATGATACATAGAATATTTCCTTTTTGCATCATTCAACTTTTCACTAAAGAAAGCAACAAGTTTACCTTCTTGACTCAATACAGCTCCAATTGCACTTCCACTTGCATCACATTACACTTGAAATACCTTAGTGAAATCAGACAATTCTAAAATAGGCAATTCAGCAACCTTCTGTTTTAGAGTCTCAAAACTTTTATCAACTCCATGTGTCCACTTGAATTCTCTTTTATCTCCTCTCATAGTCTCAGTCATAGCATTACATATTGAACTGAAATTCCTAATGAACTTTCGGTAAAAACTTGCCAAACCATGAAATGATCTTACCTCACTAGCATTCTAAGGTGTAGGCCAATTCAAAATAGCTTCAACCTTTTCAAGATCCATTTTCAAACCATCAACTAAAATCACAAATCCCAAATACACAATCTCCTCTTTCATGAATGAACACTTTTTCAGATTTATCAACAACTTTTCTTCTTTCAATCTATGCAATACTTGTTTAACATGAAACAAATGTTCTTCTCTGGTCTTACTGAACATCAAAATATCATCAAGATATACAATCACAAACTTACCCAAGAATTTCTTCAAAACTTCATTCATCAACCTCATAAAAGTACTGGGTGCATTAGTTAAACCAAAAGGCATAACCAACCACTCATACAAACCTTCTTTTGTCTTGAAAGCAGTCTTCCGCTCATCACCTTCTCTAATTCTGATTTGATGATATCCACTTTTCAAATCAATTTTGGTAAAATAATTTGGTCTAGTTAAACTATCCATTATGTCTTCCATTCTTGGTGTAGGAAACCTATATTTCATAGTTATCTTATTAATTGCTCTGGAATCAGTACACGTTCTCCATTCTCCATTCTTCTTAGGTGCCAATACAATAGGTACTACACAAGGACTCAAACTTTCTCTAATCAAAACTTTCTGTAACAATTCTTGAATCTGTCGATTCAATTCCTGATTCTTGGTAGGTGTCAACCAATGTGGTGCCTTATTCAGTAAACTAGCTCCAGGGATTAGATCCATGCAATAATCAATGCTTCTCTTCGGTGGCAAACCATTAGGTACATTATCAGAAATAATTTCACTATACTTAGTGAGTAACTTATCAATCTCCTTAGGGACACTATCCTCTATTTTCTTACTCAGTTTGTTAGGAATCACAGCAAAACATACATCATTCTTCTTCAAATCCTTAACAAAATTTCTTCCCTCCATCAAGCAAACTTTCACAGATGTGCAAACATTACTAATATGTTCTTCCATCAAAGGTAACAAGATTTGTCTTCTCCCATAAGCCCAAATAGTATATTTATGCAATCTCCCATCATATATAGCATGTCTATCATACTGCCAAGGTTTACCCAACAAAATATGACAATAATCCATAGGCATGATATCACACAACACCTTATCATAGTAATTTCCAACTTTCAAATTCACATAACATTGTTCACTTAACAAGAGTGTATGCTCATCTTTGATCCATGAAATCTGATAGGGCTTCAAATGTTCCAACCTTTTCAAATGCAACTTTGTGACCATTTCCTCAGATGTCAGATTCGCTAAGCTACCACTGTTAATGACTACCTTCCAAACTTCATCAAAAACTCTACATCTGGTCTTGAAAAAACTTTTCCTTACCAGATCTTCCTTATTACTTTCACTCCAAAGTGTTATCCTTACCATCAAGTTATTTTCCTTCTCAGGTTCATTCGGTGACTCCTCTTGCACCAAAGCATTTCTACTATTACAAACCTTCTTACTTGCATGTGTACACTCAAATGATCTATGTCCTTCTTATCCACAATTGTAAAAAGTTCCTCAGAAACCACATAACCACCTCGATAGTTATGGCCTTTGCCTTTATATGAACTTTCACCTTTCCACTCGGTCTTGCCTTTGTCCAGAGTTGTCTTTTCAAGTTCAAATATATTGTTTTCACCATAAGATCTACCTCTTCCTCTAGGGAATCTACCACCTCTACCTCTTTGTCTTTTCTCATGTCTCTTGTTCAATTTCTCCTTAGCTTTCAATGAAAATTGATAAGCCTCTTCAATGTTCTCCAATTTGACCAAACTGATTTCTTCTTGGATGGAAACTCTCAAACCATTTAGGTATCTAGAAATTCTTTCCACATCATCTTCATCATGTCCAAATCCGATATCTAATCTATAGAATTCCTCAGTATATTATTTTACTGAGCTATCTTTCTGCCCTAAACTTTGCATTCACCTAACTAGGTTAATCTAATAATCAGAAGGTAAGAACTTCCCTTTTAATTTATTCACCATTTTACTCCATACCTTGATTTTGTCTTTGCCTTTCCTCTTTTTGTCCAACTGCAGATGTTCCCACCACAAGGATGCATGACTCTTCAACTTTGTGCTTGCAATTTTCACCTTCTTTTCCTCAAGTACATTTTCATATTCAAAATACTTTTCCATCTCAGTGATACAATCCACCAATTCATTAGAATCCAATTTTCCACTATACTCGGGAGGATTAAAGTGTGGTGTAGACTTCAGATTTGTCAAAGCTTTCAACAATCTTTCCTCACCTTGATCCATCATCGATGCAGGTTCTACATCAACTTGTTCTTCCTCAATTTCATCATCACTAACATTTTCAAGATGTATTTATCTTCTCTGGGTTGTTTCAACAACTTCTAATCTAGCAGCAAGTTGTCTCAACATGTCTGCCAATCCTAGATCTGCATCTTGCCTCCCACGAACCATCTTGAAACCCTCTACAATTGCAGGCTAGATCGCAATATGCTACCCCACAATAATTCAACTAGGGTTTGACAAGAAGGAACCCTCAAACCTAGATTCACAAACCTAGATCCAGATCTCACCTTGCTCTGATACCACCTGATGCAAGGGAGGATAGGGAGAGGGACTAAAGGTACACCCTAACCAGATCCACCTTGCAGAACAACACGTAGAAGAAACAAACACAACAGTGAGAGAGAGAATGCAGATCACTTTCATATATTATCTTCAATTTGATTCATACATGTCGGGTTGTAAGGCCTTCTTGGTTTAGGCCAAATATTACAATCAAGTACAGAAGTCCTCCAACATGCGAGGATCTACCAACAATCTCTAATTTTCTATCTTCTATCCCCAAAAACCTCCTTGTAAACTCTAACCAAACAACTACATTTATACAAGAGGCTACTGAATCAAGTCAGCCTTCATATCCACCATCAACAGAAGGGACGACCAGATCTAGCTCCACACACTTCCCAATGATAGATACCATCATTAAATCTATGACCCAAAATTAAATGCACAAGTCATCCTCGAAAGAAATCCAAAACAAACAACTCAGTAAGAAAGGAAACCAAGTGCCAGACAAGCATTACTGAGCACCAAATAGATAACCGACCAACACTAGTAAACAAAGGAAAATGAGCAACACTGAACCAACTCGGTCAAAGAAGGAACCGAGCAACACAACAAACTTCAAACATCTTTTTGGTGACATGGGATTGCCAAGGACCTAAGATGCTCCTGCATCAAATTATTTGGAGTCAATTTATTTTATTTTTGCAAAAAAATCAATAGTTCATTTAAAACATTTAAATCACCTATTTTAAAACTCACTTTTGAAAAAATGTTTTATGTTTTGAAGGTGAGTTCTTTTCACTCACTTCTCACTTTTCTTTTGTTATAATTTGAGGATTTTTCTCAAATTTGCATTGGAGAAAATCACATATTTTCTTGTTGGGTGTGATTTGTTTGCCATATTTGTATGTGGAGCAGCTCGTTGGATTCATGTTGGGATTACTCTACTTTGCCGAAGATCTTGTGTTTGGATTCTTGAGCCTTCCTTGTATTCTAATAGGATGATTGGGTGATTCCATGGTGATCCATGCTCTTGGAAAATTGGTCAACCAATCAACTTGCTATGTAGCCTATCCTTGTGTTTACTCAGTTATGTGCCTTGAATGTTTTGGGAGTTCAAATACCCTTTTGTCATTGCTTTTATTGTAGTTGATTTTGTCTTTTGTAATGACACATTGTTACATGATGCTTATTCCATGTTTCAAAAAAAATTGTTAAGTTCATATTTAACCCTTTTGTTCTAAGTGTTCCTTAGCGGGGCATTACAACACAAGCTTTTAGATATGAGAGAAAAACACCAAAGTACTATGAACCATTATCTTCTCAAGATCATAGAATGTATAATTGTCTTCCACGACCTTTATTGTCTTCCACTACATTGTAGCACAATACCAAGATATAAATCCATCTATATAAGTTTTTTGAACACCTTCAAGCTTGACTTCAAGAGCAAAAACTTTCTGAAAAGAAAACAAAATTAGCATTATTAATTGTAATTGCAAAAACTATGAATTACACTTATTACTAAGCCACAAATATCTAGACCACAAAGGCTTCTAGATATGAGAGAAAAACACCAAGGCACTATGAAACACTATCTTATCAAGATTACATAATATATAACTATATTCCACTATCCTAATTGTCTTCCACTACACTGTTGCATTGTCCTGATACATAAATCTTCCACTATTGTAAAGGTTTTTTATATAACTTATTCCTCCAAGAATAGAAGAATACAATACTTTTGGACCATAGTGTTTGAACAACCACAAATATCTTTGAAACACAATATTTGACATCAATGACAACAAACAATCAAACATATATTTCCAACAGGGCCAACTTTAGATTTCAAATCCACATCAACTTTTTGGTATCTAGTTTTCTTCTTTTGTACCATCCATTCATATTTTTTTGTACACAAAAGAGTAGCACCGAAGGACAAGTCTACTTTTTCTGACATAGGGGTCCCATGTTTCTTCTAGAATTTCTCATTAACTTCTACCTCATCGCCAACATTTGGGGTCCTTTCCCCTTCCATACTCAGACCAAATAAATGAGTGATAACCTCAATTGCACCACCTTCCTCTAAAGTAGCAACCTCTTAAGTTCCAAGAGGAGGATCATTATCCTCCAAAGTTTTTAGGGATTTAGCTAATCTCATCAACAAGGTTGGAGGAATATCCATCCACATTTTATTCACCTTTTGAGTAGAGATAATTTCCCTATCCTACAACATACAAGTGACCATAACTTGCTTCACTTGTGTGATTGATCTTGTATTTTCAACACAATCCACAGCCTTAACTGGAGTGAAAATTGAGGATTTCATTAATTTAAATAACTCTTCTACAAAAGGATATTCCTCACTCCATCAAGTTCCTTCTAATGGCTTTCAATGCGAGGAGTAGGGCATTTCTCCTTTAACATGGGCTCTTTAACCAGAGGTACCTTATAATCAGCTATAACATGACCCAGTTTGGAATACTTTTTACAATAAACTACAACATTCTTGTAAACAAGAGCTTGGGTCCATTTCCCAAGTTTGAACTGTAAAGTAATGAAATTGGGGAGAGTATTTTTAATTGCTATAGTCACACATAATCCAACAAAAACTAACTTGGACTTGGCTTGAGTGACCACATCAAAAGTAACATATTGTAGAGGTTAGGAAATCGGAGGTATGGGCTCCCAAGGACACAATAAAATATTTGGGGTGAGAGTCTCCATGACGAGGGGTAGGATCCCCTCCATGATTATAAACCATGTGTAGGAATTTAAAATTTGAAAATAGCGAACAGGAGGTTGCAGAGCGAGACAAAAATTTAAAATCATCCCTTTCATATTTAATCCTCATTTAATCATAATAACCATTTCATTTAATTCAAGCATTTAAATAACATTTTATGGAAAAAATGAGCATATATCAAATCTTTAAACCAAATAACAAGGCATTACAAACCATAATATTCAATAAGCAATACCACAACCATCAATGAAACAACATGAAATCATATCAAAATCATTATAACCAAATATTCTCATATAAAATATAAACCAAATATCATCATATAACATCATGTCACATCAAAATAGAGTCATCATCCATATATGATCATCACTAAGACTCAAGCATAAACTGTCTTTATCATCCTAAAAAGTTAGCACCCATAATTGGATCCTATATTATGCCACGTTTTGGTGATTTTGAGATATGATGTCCGTTATGCTTGATCCTAACAACCTTATTTCTCTTTTCTTGCATTTTTTTTACATCTCAACATCCAATTCAAATTTGGTTACAATCTCCTAGGTACATAACTTTTCGAATATTTTGTACTCGCACTTTTTGGCTAAAATTTGACTCGAAGACCTATGTCATGAAGTTAGTGGGAAATTAGATCTTATGGTAGGCCTAGCTTATTTTTTAATCTCTAAATGATGGATGAAGTATATAAACACCCTAGCTCTCCTTATTTTTATATTAATTACTACTCGCAAGCATTCATGATCAAGAAACATTCAAACAATCAAGAGCAATTGAGCGATTAGATTCAAGATTTGAAGGCAAGCATCCAAGATCTAGTTTCTCTAATTCATTCAAGTCAATTCCCAAGGAAATATTCTCCTTTGAATAAAGTTTCTCTCTCATGATGGCCAAGTAGAGTAATTCTCAATCAAGAAAGAAGATCCTTCTTTCCATCCACATTTACCTCTCCTTTATTACAAGTGATTATCAAGCATATCTACATTGAAGATCTAGGAGTGGTGTTCATAAATCCATACATTTGTAAGGGAATTCTTGATTCCTATTCTACATTCCAAGGTTAAATCCTTGATTCAAAGAATATTCAAACATCTTCATGGATATGAGAAATTCCTACATCCGTCCATGAGGGTTTATGCAAGGTGACTAAAATATTCACCTATTTACCTTTTAACAAATAAAAACCCCTTTTACCCAACCTTTTCCCCATTTTTCTATGTGCAAGAATAGGTTACAGAGCTATCAAATCTTTTTCAAGAAAATCAAAGATAGTTGGAGGACTAATACAAGTTTCATTCTAAAGTGTGAGGTACATAACACCTAAAACATTTTGTAACTAAGTAAAAAATGCTTAAAATATTTTTTACCCTATAATTCTATCCCAAACTAAAAGCATAAGGTGGTACAACAATCTAGACCTTGATTTAACTCAGATCTAGTTTCTAGTAGTTAGTTATCAGTCTGTTATTTCTAGTTTTGTCTCTATTCGTCCATTTTTTCATTTACATTGCATCTTTCCACTTTTTCATTTTTAGGTTATATATTTGGCAAAAGATCACTACCCTATTTAGTTCTTAGATCCTCACTTGAACCTATTGGGACATCTTCCTTTCGAGTGTGCACGTTGGAAAAGGAGTGATCTACCCTTTTGGCTTTTTTCAGTTTTCACCATGTACATCTTTGGTGGAATCAATTCATGACATTTCCATTCTCATTTGGTATCTAGATCTTCTTTGTATCCATTCCATTACTAATTGTATGATTTAGATCTTCATGTTCAATTTGATGGTTAGATGTATTTTTCATTAAATGTGTTATTATGCTTAGTTGATTTGAATATATCTTTCAAAGTTCATAGTTACATTAGATATATTTATCTTTCATTTTCTTGTGCATGAGTGTTATTACATTGTGTACTACCTACAATATTTCAATTAGGACAAGTCGTAGACTTATGGGTTCCTTTGATCCTGATTCCTCTATGTTTCTTAGGAAACTAGATGAGACCAAAATGCCTACTATTGGCATTCCTCCTATTGTTGAGAACAAGTCTTCCTACTCTTCTCATGATAAAGACAAGACCTTAAGAGTTCCTCCTATGAAAATCCAAAATATTTCCCATGACTTTGAAAATTTTAAGCAATGGTTAGGACAAGAAAACTCCAATCTCAAGATCATCTCTATAATAGACGGTTTGAGGAAGATAATTCATAACGATGAACATGGGGTTAACATCTTGCATAGTCTCTCTCATCTCATTGATAACAATGTCAAGCCTATTAGAGATTGTGCCCAAAAAATTGGTTTCATTCCACCTACCATTAGTGTTGAGACCTTCATTCTTATTTCTACCTCAATCATACACATGTTAGCATTCTTAATCTGATTATTTCCTCTTCAAGTGCTTCATGTGTGTCCTTATCTTCATCCATGCCCACTTACAATAGAGTTCATATTCTATTGGTCCTTCCATTTCCAATAATGGTCCAAAATTTTCACACATATCTCCTACCACTCTTTCTACCGAATCTACTATCGATAGCTTAGCTCAAATTGTTTCATCTTTCCAATAACAATTGCATCCATGACTCAATCCAAGTTTAACATTCCTACTTGTGACATTGCTAGTATTTTTTCCTTAGACATCATATGTTCTCTCATCCCTTAATGCATGGGAATTACTCATTTAAAGACTTACAATGGTAAGGGTAATCATTTGACGCGTGTTAAAATCTTTCAAACATTGTGTAGTGATCATGGCTAAGTTGTTTACTAGAACCTTTCAAGATAAAGTATTGCAATGGTATTGTTATTTGCCTCCTTATTCCATTGGTTCTTTAAAAAATTTGTTAATGTTTTCATTCAATAGTTTCAAGATAATGTTGGTCATAACATTTCTTTGACTGATTTGATATATTGTAAAGAAGGTGTTATAGAAAAAGTGATCGATTTCATTGGTATATTTAAGCATTTGCATACTTAGATTTCTTATCTTGTGCCTAATGTTGATATTCAAAATATTTTCATTTTTAATCTGTAAAAATTCATTAGGGATAAGATATTGTAGTCTAAATTCTCTTCTTTTACTTAATTGTGTATAGGGCTTCATAATTATTAGCTTCAAATGAGTCAATTTTGGAGAATTTCTCTAATGGTTCCGGTTGATAAGAGTGATGTCACATTTCAGTCCTTTCAAAAGTTTCATAAACTTACCAAATTCATCAAAATCAATAATTCATCAAACCATGTTGATAAGAAAGTGGTTGTAGCATCTAAAGGTGTGGCCCCTTTGTCATCTATTTTTAGACCTAGTAATTTTACATCTCTTTCTAAAACTTTGCATAACATGATGTTAAATTTGATTAACACTAATGTTTTACAACTTCCTCCCATTAAACTAATTGGCACATCCAAACCTTTTCTTAAATCCTTTGATCACAAAGTTTTTTGTCAATACAATCATCAACCTGACCATGATACTGAGAAGTATTTCCATTTGAATTTTTTTATTCAAGACCTCATTAATTCCAATGTTATATTTGTTTAGGGTATTAATGATCAAAGAAAAAATCCATAGCACCTCCCAACCAAAACTTGTAAATTTATAACTTTCCTTTACCTTCTCATTTGACCAATATTGTTGAGTCTACTCAATCTTTACCTTCTCCCACACATGTTGTTGACTATGACGTTGAGTGTACTAAAGTCAACAATGTTGTCAACCTTATTGATTAATCTAAACCCAAACCTAAATGTGAAATTGAGCTTTACATTACATTTGATCCTAAAGAGTCAATTAAAGTGTTGGAAGATTGTTGAGCATGTCAGAGTTTTCAATTTGATTGTTTTGACATTAAGGTTTTGTCATTAATGTCAACATACTAGTCGATGTCTCAAACAGTGTGGTCAGTGCGTTCAGTATAGAAGATCTCAGTTGATCAAGTGCTATGTTGAAGATCTTGAGTTGTGATCATGAGGTATTGTTCAAAGGTATCTATAGATGGTCTACAAAGGTTCGCAAAGCTTGGTATGACAGTTTGAATTAGGTATGATCGAATTTCCTTATCTCTCTTATCTCTCTCTCTTTGATTTGACGAGGACATAAGGCACTTGGGGCCTTGATTTTTCTCTATCTCCTTCACCTTAAGAATATTGTTCTTATGCATTGATCTACTTTACCATGAGTATGAATTTGTCTCACTCTAGCTAAAGTGGTGGCTAAATGTACAGTCCTAAAAAGTTATCACCAATAATTAGATGCTCTGTTAGGCTCCATTTTGTTGTTTCGAGATCTGATATCCATTATACTTGATTCTAGCAACTTGATTTCTCTTTTCCCGCATCTTTTCCACCATCCCAACACTGAGCTCAAATTGGGATGCAATCTCCTAGGTATAAAATGTTTCAAACGCTCTGTATCCAAACTTTTTGGCCCAAATTTGGCTTGAAGCACTATGTCAGAGTGTTAATGGGAAATTAGATCTCGTGGTCAGCTTGACTTATTTTTTAATCCCAAAATAATAGATGAAGTTTATAAACACACTATCTCTCCTTATTTTGATATCAATTACTACTCTCAAACATTCATGATCAAGAAGCATTCAAGCAATCAAGAGCTATTGAGCAATTGGATTCAAAATTTGAAGGCGTGAACATCCAAGATCTAGTTTCTCCAACTCATTCAAGTCAATTCCAAGGCAATCTTATTCATTGAAGAAAGTTTCTCTCTTATGATGGCCAAGTAGAGTAATTCTCAATCAAGAAAGAAGATCCTTCCACATTCATCTCTCCTTTGCAAGTGATTATCAAGAATAATCTACATCGAAGATCTAGGAGTGGCATTCCTAGATTCATGCATTTGTTAGGGTATCCTTGATTCTTATTCTACATTTCAAGGTCAACTCATTGATTCCAAACACATTCAAACATTTTCATGGGTATGAGAAATTCCTACATCCGTCCATGACAGTTTATGTATGGTAAATCAAACATTTATCTTTCTACATACTTTTCTTTATGCAATTTCCTTTCATTTTCAAGGTTGATTCCTAAATAGGGGTTTGACCAAGGCAAACCCTTTTTGCCCAACTTTTTCCATGTTTTTCTATGCAAGAATAGGTTACAAAGAAGTCATCTTTTCTAGACATATTGGAAATAGTCAGAGGACTCTTGAGAAATACAATCAAGAGTGTCAAGTACAGATCGACTAAAATGTACTATACCATGCGAATCAAACCCAAACTTAAATCACAGTTTGGTACAATAGTCTGGACCCTGATTCAACTCAAATCTAGTTTCTACAGTTAGTTATCAGTCTATTATTTCCAATTTTGTCTCTATTTCTCTATTTTGCCTACATTACATCTTTCCTCTTTTCCATTTTCAAATTACATATTTTGTGAAGGATCGTTGCCACATTCAACACTTAGGTCATCACTTAAGCCTATTGGGATATCTTCTTTCTGAGTGTGCAATTTGGAAAAGGAATAATCTACCCTTTGCATTGCTTCCCTTTTCTATATACACAATACCATCCACATCAATAGTGATATCTACAAAGTCAAAAGAATATAATTCTAACTGAGTGCATCACATGAATAATAATACAAAAGAATAATATATCAATAATCACATAAGATAATAAGTTAAGATAAGATAAATTTATTAATGTCCTGTTGACACCGAAATTTTCAGGTTCTAAATAGACAGGATGTCAGGGAAGTATGGTGTAAATTTCAGTTTTATATCATCTGCTTATGTTGAAAAAACTAAAATAATAAAAGAGCAAATGTATTTTCATTTAGTAGGTTGTTAATTATCTTTCCATAAATGCATATTTAATTTTGAAAATAAATAATTATTGAAATAATAAAATAAGTTGAACAAAAGGCGATGAGAGGGAGTTGAACACTCGACCTCTCAAGCCGACCTTTTTTCCTACCTATCTACTCTTCTATCCCCTAACCAGTTAGTCTAATTGTTTTCTTCGAGAGGGTTATGAGAAAATACTTATTTATCTTTGTTTTTGTGTGCAGGTGAGAAGTAAAAACAACCTCATACTACTATGTTATTATATATTTACGTATTTTCTAATTTTTAAGAAAAAGAACGAGAGGGAGTTGAACACTCGACCTCTCAACCTGTTCCTCTTCCTAACTATCTACCCGACCCTACCCTTAACCAATTGCTCTACATTATTCTTCGAGAATGAGTATGTACATAAATATATAAATTAAAGAAAATATTATCTCTTCTTGAATTAAATACTAAAATTAATATTGTTTATGAGGGAGAAATTTTAGAGTGTAGGAGCATTAATCACAGTTTCATTTTCGTAATTTCCCCCATAAACCCTAAAAGTGAAAATATGAATATAAGGATTAAAATGGGTTAATATTAATTTGTTAGGGTTTTGGCATGATAATTCTTTATTTTTTTAAGATACTTAACATTAACTTAAGTGAGTAGATTTTTATTTTAATTTTAATGATGTACTATATATATGTGTTTTAGGGTTACCATTTATGTTTTAATTATAAATCCCTAAAAGGTAGCTTTCTTTATTTTTTACTTTAGTGTTAGGGTTTAATTATTTCATTTTACTAACTTTTATAAATGAGTGAATTCTTTTAGAAATAATTTAGGGTTGCTTTTGGAAAGATAAATCTTTAATCCCCTAATTATATATATTTTAATAGTTACATTTTTATTTTATGTTAAAAAGATTTTATTTCATTAAGATTATTATGAACCTAATAAAATTAACCCTAAGAAAATTGATTTTATCTTTAGGGCTAATTTTATTTCTTTTTTATTATTAAGTGCATTATTCTTTTTTTTTAAAAGGATAATTGTGAATGTAATGTTTTGAATTATCACACTTAATCATTATGGTTAAAATATAATATAATTTTCATTTTCATTTTACTTATTTATTTTTCTTGTCTATTTTTATTAATTATTAATAAGTAATGTATAATGTTTGTGCAAGATTAATACACTACACAAATGTTGATATTATGTTTGAGATGAACTAATATTGATTATTTTGTGTGCAGGAAATTAAAGTGTAACTATTATGCACGATACACATATACTTATAAAGGATTTTTTCTCGACAACTATTGTTATGATTTGGTTATATACATTTAGGGTTAATTGTACAATTAGGTCCTATGAAAGGGCATGTCCTTTCACAGGAAACTATTGAAATTTATATTTATACTCAAGCAATTGTAAAAAACAAAAACACAATTCTATCACGGAAAAAAGGGCTACTACTCACACACTAGAATGCAATATTTCAAAATCTTATGCACGGATATCTGATAAGTACCTGTACCCTGTTGATTTTGTGGTTTTATGTTCAATTAGGTTTTTCGGATTACTCTCTCGTCAAGGTATCCTATTATGTTTCCATTTCAAGCTTTTATTTATAATTAATATATACAATTTGAATAATGATTGCAAGGTTTGAGAACCTGTAGTCGTTTCCTTTTGGGCTCTTTAGTTGAGTTAAAAACCATAGGACCTGTTGTATTAATTGTTATAAATTCTGGTTCAAATAGAAACTTGTAGGTTGATGGTCTTGTTTCTGCAGAAGCAAGTTAATCTTAAAACTGTCTCCATTTACATATATTGAACATTGACTCTAGTTTCAATTCGGCATTAGGCACTGGTCTATTCGTTCATTTGATGTTGTTATTTCTTTCTTTCTGTGAAGTATATGTCTAATCTGGTATCTTCTTAATCAAACAGTAAATTAGGTTTAGCATTAGTTCATAACATTAGTCTAAATATTTTAACTCTCTGTCAATTAGGACATTAGGTTAATTTATCTTCCAAGGATCAATAACCCCTTTGGAAGGATTTTGTTGTTTTTCCACATAGTTTGTGCAGTTAGACAGTATACTCAGTCTAGGCCTACCAGCCTTGGTTCAAACCGAACCAGAATTGTAGAGGCATCTATTGTGCCTGTTAGTTGGCCTCAAAATGACCAGCGTTTTCGAGGCGACTCTGCTAGGGACAGATATCAGTAAATGTCAATTTCAAAACCTCTGGTTAAGTTGTGAAGACTCTACTAGGAGAAAGATTCAGAACAATTATTAATTCCTCACAAGAAGTGAGGTGGCGACTCTAAAATTCAATATCAAGCGAAACTTATGTTAGGGAGAAGGTCCCTAAAGAACAATTCATTCTCTGAATTGAAACCTAAAAAGAAGAATAAGAAATCGAAGAAAATGTTGTATGTATCTCCTGAAAAGCAACCTAACAAAGATAAAGGTCAGAAATTTTCTTGTGAGTAGTTCCCAACTTCAGATCACCGTAGCACAAGGAATGACAGTGAACAGAAGCAGAAGGAAAGGCGGATGAATGATATAGTTGAGGGGATGATTAGGTTGGAGCATCAAGATGTGGAGATGCTCAGAGCCCTTAGAAGATGATCAGACGAGACCCTTAGAAGAATAGGAATAGAAAGGCAAAACCTTATTTCGCCTAATGGAAGTGATGGCGAAAATGCAAAAGAAAATAACAAAGAAGGTACAAATAGAAGTATTCAGATGTCGGTCTATACTCCCCCTCATAGAAAGAATAGTGGTCATACTATTCAGGACAATGCCACTAACCTTACGTTTAAAACAGACAAAGAAGGGGTAACCATAGGAAACAACAGTGAATGGTTCAAAGTTTTTGATAATCTGATGTGCAATCTGAGTAACAAGAAGGGAAGTAATGATGGTTCCCGTGATAATCAGAACAGTGGGGGAAGAAAAAATGGAAGAAATGACAGTGATCAAAGTGATCAGGATAATGAACGTAATTTGAGACAGCCCTTGCGAAAAACATATAATTTATTTAATAATGATGAACATAATAATTACCTGTATGGTGAGAGTTCACAATATCAGAGGGAAAATAATGACTATTTCTGTGATAACTCTAAAAGTTTTCATGAAGAGAATTATGATAATGTGCATAATAAGAACAAGCATGGAGAGAAAAGGGTCTATGCCAGCAATAATGAAGTTTTAAATTATTCTCCGTATGACCAGCATGTCAATAATGGTCATGCCGATGAAAACATTAGCCACTATCAAATACAGGATAAATATGATCCTAAATTACATATATATGAAAATAAAGAGCATAATGAGGATTCATATGATCAAAACCAATACCTACGCAGGCAACTATATGATTCTCAAGTTGGGCAAAGTCATGAACGCGAACAGCGGCGTGATCTATATAGCATGCATTATGGGCAAGAGAAGAATATGCATAAGAGTAATGTAAGGCACAATGTTTCTCAGCTAGAAAATGTAATGGATCCGCAACTCAAAACTTATAAAAACAACAATCATCAACCGGGTGAGTATCATGAGCAGCAAAATAATAATCCAAAACTGGCGCAGAAGAGGAATTGTGAAGAGCATGATATAAATAATTGGCACCTTGATAGTAATTCACCGGACTTTGTTGCGCAGCAAATTATCATGCATGAAGATTGTTATCGGCAACCGAATGTTTTTCCTTTGCTTGTGCGAAAGGAAGAGATGGAAGATGACAAGCGGAATTATAATACCCAGCAAAGTACACACGAGCAACATATCATCTTAACACAGCAGCCACATAGTGTAAAGAAGGTGCATTATAATATGCAGCCTGAAAAAAATTATCAACCCACGCAAAATCAAGGCAGTGAGCAGCATGTAAATAAAATAAATAGACAAAGAAAGGATAAACAATGTGCTCACGTTTTGAATAATCAACAAAATGAGCAATGTGATAATATGTATCCCGATCGTGTTTTCCACAATGACTCATATGACCAGCACATTGAAGAATATGTGAGGACAAATGGATTCAAATATAGTAAACAACAGCAGCAGCATGATATGCGTAACAACCAGATTGGAAATAATAGCCCGCCTAGTAAAGAGTTCATGTTGGGCGATAAGGGTGAAGCACAGCACCATGCGCAAGATGAAGATCACATGCGTGATACTCGGCAAAACACCCAGGGTGGTGAAGAGTATCATCACGCATGTAATAATCTTCTTAAAGACGCACACAAGCAGCCATATGGATTTACTCATGCGCATCATTATGTAGGTAACATACATAACAATAAGTCTCTTGCGTATATAAAGGATAATTCGAAAGCAAAAGGCCAATGCTATAACAGAGGTGAAGCGGCCAATGAAGGGAATGAAGGGAATGAAGGGGGCACAAGCGAGGGCATAATCCACCACACTAGCACCCTCACTGTGGAGCCAGCAAGTGAACAACTTGGAACCATGAAAGCAAGGGAGGCCATTCAAAATCACCAAGTCAGATGACTCGCAGAGCTGGAGGAGGTGACGATCGTAAATAGAGAGTGGCCTCTGTTAATCCTCTGAGGTGTGTTGAAGACCCAGGCTAGTGTGATTCGTCTCAAAAGTACGAGTCCAATCAGAGTGGCGGTCGTGCATAGGAGTCTGCAAATCTCTAGTCTGGGCATTAAAATCCCCTAGTAAAATGATGTCATCCATAGTTGCAAACTTGGAGATGCACTCGTACAAGTCAAGGAATGGGCCTCCATCCTCCGCACTGTGAATGGCATACGGGGAAGAAGCAGGCAGGAAGTAGCAAACAGCGATAAATATGTCCCTTTGTCATTGGCTAGTAGGACTAATACGGATCCACATGAATCTGGCATGGACATCAGTGTGAACCAAAGAGGTAGCACTAAAGAGATCATCTCTAACCAGACATCCCACACCACCCGAGCCTCGAACACCACCAAAGGCCCGCACCTCCTCCCTACAAGTAGAAAGCCACTGATACCCAGCAAAACCTGAAAGAGGACGAACGGGACTCTCATACATCTCGGTGACAACCAATATATCTGCAGAACCAACAGCATCATGGAGGAGACCCGGGAGGGACCACAAAGAGTCGTTACTGTTCCAGGAGTTGACAAGAAGAGAGTCAGAGTAGGGTCCACCCTTGACCAACTGCTAGCAAGAACGTCATGTGACCTTGGAGACCTGTCTCGCTACCCAACCGCTAGGAGGAGAATCGCGAATAACTACCCTGACGTTACAGATAACCACCTACTTACCATTGTGCCTAGCCTCAGCCACAAGGCTCCTAGAATGCTTCAACTTTGTCAGTTGGGAAAACTCAGATCAAAATAAACAAGGACAAAATTCAACCATAAGAGGTATGACATCATACTTATCTATTCCTTGTACATCTATGACAAAATTCATGAAAGGAATATAACTATTTTAACTACATACATTACAAGGATGAAGGGTTAGTAGTCAAGTTTGAATTTGGGATGAAATTGGTCAAACAAGAGCACAACATGCAAACCTCCCTAAAGATTCTCAAATTCAAATAGGCGTATTTTGCAATAGAACCCTTCTAATGTGTAACACTATCTTGGGAAAGAGGCCACAACTACATAACACTCTCTCTATTTACTTTGATCTCATACATATATGCAATTAACATTTATAGAGCTTTATTATTATTTGATCTCTTAGTTATGGGGGTTTTTCTCCATAGAAAGGATTGTTTCTATTATGCTTCTTTTTATCTTATATATCTATCTATTTGTTGCAATGGTGGAAACACCACAACAAGGATTTAACTGAGGCAAACTCCTATATATCCATAATATTTTTCTTGTCTTAGTGCGTATAGTTGGTGAACAAGTTTCAAGAACAAAAGAAACCTGTGTGGATCCTATCCATATGGACAACAATAGAATGTGCAAACATCCTTATTGTGTGCGAGCATCTGGGCTAAGGCTTCCAAGTTCAAGTATCTTTATCAAGTTGTAATTTCTATTTTTATAACTCAAATACTTTTATCATATTGTATCAATAGATGACTCGTAAAGCATTGTGTTGTCTTGTAAGGTTCAAAACCCCTTGTGTTCATCTATGATGTGTGTTGAACCTTCCCTTTTAGTTGGTTAACATTTAGGGTCACTAGTTTTTGCATGTGTTGTTGAGTTGTGATAAGATGGCATGTGCTTATAGTTGAGTTAGTAGACTCCTACAAGTGTCAAGAGTATTTAGGCTTGAGTTAGTTAACTTTTTCACATGTGGATTGGAGGATAACAGTTCCCTCATCCCATCTTAGTGTGTGTTGTGAGGATGTGATTATGCTATATGTTAATCACCAATAGAGAGTTCTTATTTCTTACTATTTTTTGTTCTCTTACAGTAAATGGTTCTATTGTTAGTCTCCTAATGTTATCACCTTGCATGCGCAATTGTGGTCTTGTATAGTTGCTTCCTAGTGCCATTATGTCCCTTGAGACACTTGTGTGTTCATTGTCATACAAGTGAGAAATATTGAATCATATCTTTGGCATTGAAGTTGAGTTTATTTGGAATGTTTTAAAAAAGAAAATATTCCAAGTTCTCTTGGTTAGTTTCCTTGGGGATTAATTTTTGAGCATTACATCTATTTGATCACTTTGTCAAATAACTTGTGTTAATCATTCAATGGATTCCATCCCTTTAGGTATAATCCCATGCCATTGAGCTTTTCTAACTCACTAAGAAATTTATGATTAATAACACTTGTATTGTCTGATCACTTCGTCAAGGGTCTAGCATGTGGTCACCTTATTGATGATTCCTTTGGTTCCTTTCCATTTGGGAACTATACAATATTTATTGTTGACAATTCCAACCCAATTGGGAACCAAATGGCCCTAGTCTATGTCAATAGTTACTAATCCACTTGTAACTAATGAACTTTCAAATATTTCTTATTGCCTCCTAGTCTTTCATTGCTTTGTAGCCTAACTAAAAATAATCAAGGAATGTTGGTGTTCCAAAAAAACTTGAGAAAGTTTCGACATAACAAAATATTTGAACCTCCAAAAATGTATTTAATTTATATTTGGTGAAGGATTTCAGGGTTTGAAGAACCCCTCTATGTCAATAGTTACTAATCCACTTGTAACTAATGAACTTTCAAACATTTCTTATTACCTCCTAGTCTTTCATTGCTATGTAGCCTAACTAAAAATAATCAAGGAATGTTAGTGTTCCAAAAAACTTGAGAAAGTTTCGACATAACAAAATATTTGAACCTCTAAAAATGTATTTAATTTATATTTGGCGAAGGATTTCAGGGTTTGAAAAACCCCCTTAACCTTTATAATAGTTATCAATGCTATCAAAGCCTCTAGCTAAACATAATATAGTTGATTTTTGTCCAATTTAGAAGAAATAAACATTTTAAGTACTCATTAGGCACACACTATCAAAACCTCTAACTGTTCATGATAATCATTTTTTTTCTAGTTTTAAAGAAATGAAAATTGCAAGTACCCATTAGAAACACACACAAACATAAGCACACGCACACACACAACACCCAAAACTCAATGCATGCAAGCACGCATGCTCACACACAGACACACATGTGCAAGTACACACCCACACACACAATGCACATAGAAGCACACATCCACTTGAATGCACACATACCCACACACATACGCATACACATACACATACACATCCACTTGCAAGTACACATGCCCACACACATACACATACACATGCACATGCACATGCATGCACCCACATGCATGCGCAAATGCACACGCACACATGCACAATGTTAGTGTCAAAGTTGCTAAGAATAAACATAGTATACTTGGAATTCATTCAAATATAATTGTCAAAATTATTTCAAACATACCACAAAAAATAATGCTAAAATTGGTTAAATCACACATACCACAAAGTTACAACCATACACATGCACAAAAAGTGAACGTCATTAATAATCATTTATACACATTACACACCGATTACACACCGAGTGTGAAATGAAGTTCTTTCATACCCTTCACACAAAATGATAAGAAAATAATTTCTAAAATTTAAAGATTAATATTTGTTTATACACACTCCACACAAAGTGTTAAATGAAGTTCTTTCATGCACTCCGCACAAAATAGAAAAAAAAATGACTTCCAAATTTATTTTGAACATGCACAAATGTGCAATGAATGAGAAAGTTCAAACAAACACCACATAAAGTAAATGCCAAGTTTAACATTGAAAAATACACAAATCAAAATAAATAAGCCAAATGCTTTAGAAAAAAAGCACCACACATAAATTGAATGCTAAAATACAAACATGTTGCGTGTGGAATATTTTCAAACACGACAAAGTTACACACACAACACAAGTGAATGTCAAAATAGTGAATATAGAAGATTAAAGATAAACACACGCATGCCAAAGTTTATAAATTTTCACACAAAGTAAATGTAAAATGTGATTTCTAAAGTTCTTTCCAACATGCACACATATGAAATGAATGTTGAAGTTAGTTCAAACAAACACCACATAAAGTAAATGCCAAATTTATCTTTCTAAAACACACAAAGGAAAATTAATAAGAGTTTCAAACATGCTTTAAAAAAGTATAACCACACACAAATTGAATGCTAAAAGTATAAAATATGCCAAAGTGCAAACATATTGCATGTGGAATTTTCTCAAACGTAACAAAATTAAACATACATGACACAACTGAATGTCGAAGTTAGTGAATGTAAAAGTTCAAAAAAAAAATACACACACCAAAGTTTATAAATTTCCACAAAAAGTAAATGTTGAAGTTCAAGCATCCCTATATAAAAATACAATGTGAAACTCAAATTAAAACTCTTCACATTAAATCTAAAGTTCTTTCCAACATGCACACATATGAAATGAATGCCAAAGTTAGTTCAAACAAACACCACATAAAGTAAATGCCAAAATTATCTTTCAAAAACACACAAAGGAAAACAAATAAAAGTGAGTTCCAAACATGCTTCAAAAAAGTATTAAATATGCTAAAGTGCAAACATGTTGCATGTGGAATTTTCTCAAACATGACAAAGTTTAACACACATGACACAAGTGAATGTCGAAGTTAGTGAATGTAAAAGTTCAAAAATAAAACAAACATACACTAGAGTTTATAAATTTCCACAAAAATAAATGTTGAAGTTCAAACATCCCTATATAAAAACACAACATGAATCTCAAATTAAAACTCTTCACACAAAACTCAAACATGTTTCACACAGTTCAACCACACACAAAGTTTAACATGACAAAGTTTAACACACATGACACAAGTGAATGTTGAAGTTAGTGAATGTAAAAGTTCAAAAATAAAATAGACATACACTAAAGTTTATAAATTTCCACAAAAATAAATGTTGAAGTTCAAACATCCCTATATAAAAATACAACATGAATCTCAAATTAAAACTCTTCACACAAAATTCAAACATGTTTCACACAGTTCAACCACACTCAAAGATAACACTAAAGCTCCACACAAAGTAAAACACCAAAGTTAGCAAACACTTCATATAAAGTTAGCTCAACTACACAAAACACACTTCACACATATACAATGTAAATGCACCAAAGTTCAAACACGTACATAAAGTGTTGAAACTAGAACACTCTTGAAAGAGAGAACGAGTTCAAGAACACTCTTCTCCTCCTTCCCCCAATAACATAGCAACTTTAATCGAACACTAAAGATAAACCTCAAAAATATAATATGAGGATGCCAAAATCCAAACATTCACACAAAGTGAATGCTAAAAATAAAAAATTAATTACTTTTGAACACCACACCAAAAATTTACTTTTGAACACTTATAATTAATATTTTCACGGTGCATGTGAAAGTTCAATTATACACACATGCCAAACTAAAAACACATCTCACATCTAGTTTGTCTAAACACAATTTACACATTTCACATACCCAAATTCAGCTCACTACTTTAAAAATGAACACGACTACTTCAAAAATGTTTCGCGAAGTTACTTCAACAACACACAAAGTAAACACTCAAATTCAATACTACAAAGTACAAATACACAAAGTGTGCCAAATTTCACGCCCACTTCATATTGTAGTTCAAACATGCAACATAGGTGAATGTTAAAGTTAGTACACTATTCACATGGAGTGACTTTGAGAGTTCAAACATATAAATGCACACCAAAACACAACACAAAAAAGTGGTTGTCAAAGTCAAATAACATTCACAATAGTACATACAAAGATGCAATCCACACAAATAAATTCACATAAGTGAATGTCAAAACTTTATATAGTCTTTACAAAGAACAAATATGAAGCTAAAACAAATTTGAACACAATTTGTTCAAAGGCACACCACACATACAAAACAAATGTTGAAGAAAAACATGCATATAAGTCAATGTCAAAATTAGTACACAGTTTGTTCATAGGCACACCTCACACATATACAAAATAAATGTTGAAGAAAAACATGCACATAAGTGAATGTCAAAATTAGTACTCTTACAAAAAGTTGATGTGGAAGCTCAAATATGAACACATGTTATAGATGAATGTCAAAATAAAAACTCTAAACAAAATGAATGCTAAAGTTTAAACATGCTTCACACAAATGGAGTTCAACCACGCACAAAGTAAATATTGGGTTCAATACACTAAGTAAATGTCAAAGTTAAAATACACTTCACACAAAGTTAGCTGAGTAACACAAGGTGAATATAGAAAGCTAAAACACACTACACATACAAAGTAAATATACAACAAAGTTCATACGTCCACATAAAGTGATTTTCAAAGTCATAACACTCTTCAAAGTGAAAGTAAGTTCAAACACATCCATCCACACAACCTAACAAACAATAGGAGCAAATTAGTTTTAAGTGACCAATAAAATAATTTAGACACAAATTTATTCCAAACACACCGCCCCTCTCCCTTCCTAAATAAGGGGATATAAAAATTAACTCATACATTTCAAAGAAAGTTCAAAAATACAATAAGGAAATGCTAGAATTTATGCATGCACACAAGATGAACATGCTAAAGTTCGAAAAATAGATGTCCACAAAGTAAATGCCTAATATACACACTTCCAACAAACAACTAGTGGATGCCAAAGTGACACACTATTCAAAAGAAGTTTAGAAAACACTTCAAATAAACAATTTATGAATGCTAAAATTCACACACAAACTATATACCAAAGCTCAAGCAAACACTTTACATTAGCACACACAAAAATGGAATGCTAACAAAAAAATATAAGGGGATGTCATAGTTAACTCAAACAATATGTGGATGTTTCACATACACACTTCACACAAAGTTCAAAGATATAATAAGAAGATGCCTAATGTCAAACATGCACACAAAGTGAATGTAAAAGTTCTAACAAGAAATTGCACATAAGGCTAATTCCTAGAGCTCAAACACAACTACAACAACTAGTAGATAACAAAATGAAACACACTAGACATTAAAGTTTAACAGTCACTTCAAACAAACAATTAGTGTATGCCAAAATTAAAACACTTACACAAACTCAATGGCAAATTCCAAACACACTTCATGTAAATAAATACAAATTAAATGTTAAACAAACAAAGTGTCAAAGTCAACTCCAAAATCCAAACCTAAGCTTCAATTAATAATAACTAAATCACAATTCAAACATACACTTCACACAATTGAATGAATTCGAGAATAAAACACTATACAAACATGTTTAAATTACAACTTGCTAATAATATTACACGACACCAATTATTATAATGTTACAAAAAAATTATAATTAAAAAATATTATGTTACCTAATAATTGCATTGCATCACATGCATCAAAATAATAATAATTACACTGCACCATAAATGTCAAGTTATCATACACAACAATTTATAAAAACAAAAAATTGAGAAAATGATAAATTTTATGCAGTAAAAATATAAAAACTTTTTAAAAAATTAAGACACAGACAATAGACCTAAAAGAATGGCCATGGCTAATGACCATTCTTTGCAGCCTTAGGAAGGGGGCAAATTCAACCCCTCCCAAATAACAATAATGGCATTAAAAAAAAAAATCAGGTTACATATCAATTTACTGGATAGACATTGTCTCTTCATATATTACATTTATTGATGACAACCAGTTCAAAATGCAACTTCTATAAATATTGCATTATCCAGTAAATTGCCTCAATTTATAAATTACAATTACACTCATTTTAACAATCAACTAAAATATGCAGCATTTTTTCTAGTTTTTGAAATATTAAATATTGCATTTAGTAACCCATCCAATATTTAGAAAAAAAATTAAAATTTTGTATACTACATTCATTACTCGACTTCAGCAGCTTCCAAACATTTCTGAATACTGGCTAGCCTGTCAAACACTCGACATTGATCATGGTTTAAATTTATGCTAATAAAAAATAAAACAATTAGATATACTCTTATTACAATTAAATTGATATAAAAAGATTAAATAAATAACTTAATAGAAATATATGAACAACTTATGCAATGTTACAGAATATTTTTGATCCATCAAAACTTTTGAAGAAGAAAAATCTGGCCACAAATCTCCATAACTTTGTTATAAAAATATACAATATACAATATGATAGTCTATACTACTCTTAACACCCAAAAAAATTAGATATATTTATTTTAAATGCAATTCTAAAATAGCTCTTCCCTCTGTCACTAGCACAATGAAGTATTTGAAAATATAACTAAAGGATGCAAGTGCATGTTATTAGAAACATGACAATTAATCCAGGACATGGATTTGTGGAAGGAGAGTTTGGATTTGTGGAAGGAGAGTTTGAATGGATTCTAAAACTATATATATTAACCAAAAAAAATAGATATATTTATTTTAAATGCACACCCCACCCAAAATATGTTTAAATTTCTTCATACAAAATAGCACTTCCCTGTGTCACTATCACAATGAAGTATTTGAAAATATAACTAAAGGATGCAAGTGCATGTTATTAGAAACATGACAATTAATCCAGGGTATGGATTTGTGGAAGGAGAGTTTGAATAGGGAAAATGATGCAAAGAATTACAGAGGCTCTTTGATTCTAAAACTATTAATGCTTCAGAATGTTCTCAACTGAAGGAAAATGCAACAGATAAGTTAGCAAAGATAAAGGGATTGATGATTGTGGTAGTTGATGAAAGTCCTATGTTGAAAAGGCAGTGGGTAACACAGTTTCTCGCGTTTAACCAAGACTTTTATTTCACTAGTTATGTTGATCCCTATCTTGATTGTGGGCATTGAAATTTCATTACAGGGATTCATATCAATTTCAGATGTAATGAGTAGAACATTTTTTCACAGTAATGAGTACAACATTTTTTCACAGCGAGTCAAAAATGCTGATTAGAATGGGCAGTTTGGGGAGTAATAAGCAGTAATAAGCATGCTTATGTTTGCGCCACTTATTATGTGTAGGGGAGAATCTACATAACAGTTTTCATAAGCTGATACACACAAGATTTTCACAAATGAGGGAAGAATTTTGTGGGACCAAAACTACAGGAGAAACCAAACCTGCAGTTTTCACTCAATTTTGGCTCAACTAATACCGAATGGAATATGAGGTGAACTGTCGATTCTACCACTTCCAACTCTGTTAAAGTCCTTCCAGCTATATAGAGAAGAGAAGAGTACGGTATCAAAAAGAAAAAAATTAAAAGTTGAGTGCTAAAGTAGATCTTGATAGGGATTGTAATTACAACTAAACTGGTCCCTTTAAGCAATACTTTACTGAGTTTTCCACTTCGTAAAAGGATTTCATAGGTAAAATATATTGTGTTTAGGTTACTACTTTCTATTTCAACAATTCATTTATTTGTGACAATTCTTTAATTCTTCACAATTGTCACTGTCATTTGAATGTCTAAATAGAATAATATTCTAATTTGTTTTAACTTTTGGAAACAATTATAGATCAGAATGCCAAATCTTGAACTCAAAATACATTACTGTAGACTAATTATTAATTACAATGCTAATTAGTCACTCCCTATTGCTAATTTTCTAATGCACAATATTCTGATTTCTAGTGTATATTTTTATTCTCTATCAATGTGCATTTACATGTAAACATGTATAATCAATAAGAACCAACTTTATAATACTTTGTAGTTAAACCTCCAATATCTTTTTTGGATTATCCAGAACCTAACTTAATAGCTATTTTTGTGGTCTATATAGTATATATTCCTAATGCATAGCGCACTTAAGGCTTCATATTTATGTGCAACTATATCCACCATCCTTTTATCAAGAAGACTAGATGAGATGTACTTTATCCATTTTGATCATGAGATGTACTTATATCCATTCTGATCAAATTGCCATATAAAAGCTCTAGGAAAGTCCCGTAGCCTCAACCAAATGCATTTAAAGGTGACCTATTGAAACATGGAAAATGTGCAGTGCGATTCAATCTATGTCTGACATACAATGACATTACCGGCGGTAATCATGGGAGGATTTTCAATTTCACTAACCTATTTCCTCATTTTATAATCTAATTGCATATTTAACGTATTTCTTTGAAAGCAAGGAGGGCCCCATCAGAGAAAAGTGTTCAGCACATAATACAAGCCTGTAATATAACTTGAAACAAGTTGAAGGGGACAATAGCTAATTCTAGCTGGAGTCTAATTTTTCTGTCATAGCTTATTTGATCTTGATTGAACCCAACTACCAAATAGATTGCATTTTACTGAAAAAGGTTAATTTTGATGGATATCCATACACTGTTTCAAAGCTCACATTTTGGCATAGGCTGAAAGTATGCTAGTAATTTGGTAAACATAAACTGATCCGATTGGAGACCTATATGTTGCAAATAGTGAAACAATGTGATGATATATTGGTGTTATGAATATAGAGTTCTGATAAGTATCGCATTTGGAACTACAACCTTGCATAGAGCTGTCACACCCATTCAATCTGGTGCAATAATATCCTTTTTAATTCCAACTCAAACTTATCATATGACATTACCAGTATGCATGAGAGCTGATTCAAAATTGGCATATTCTCTTATTACCAGTGGTTGGTTTGTGGAATTCATCCAGCAGAGGTAGTCTCTTCATGCTATGTATATAAGACATGGATTATTAGGGGAGTTTCATTCTAACCCAAACTTACATATCTCTCAAATCCTATCTCACGTTCCCAGCTAGAATACACGGGAGATTCATGAACTGAACCTTTTAGGTTTGGGTATGGTTTTCTGCCTTCATTGTGCATAGAATGCATGGGATTTGATTCAAACTTGGCAGATTCATTGTACAGTGGTTGGTTTGTGATTGTGGAATTCATCCAGCAGAGGTAGTATCTTCGTGCATGTATATAATACATGGATTACTCATTAGTCATTACAAAATCGGTTAAGGCATGCAGTATTTTATACAGCCACCAAAACCCACCTCCCAGCATAAGTAATATCAGCATACACTGAAGAATAATTCCTATAACAGCTTGTTCTCTAATAACAATGGGCGATGTCATAAAAGTGACAGATCTTTAAGACGGATGGCATCATCAAGCATAACATCTTTATAACTCTTCTAATTGTCTGACTTACAACACTTTACAACCGAAGCTCTCCATAAGTGCCCTGTCACAGGGACCAGCCAATACAGATATGTTATATTTCTTGGCAGGTTAGTGGATAGTGGATCCAGTGCACATTCCCATTTAGTTGGCCTTGTCTCTTGAGCTAAAGTTAACAAACAAAGAAAATGGATACTATCAATGGGGGCATGGAAAAACTCTGCAGCTCTCGCATTATAAGGGCACTGATATGGGTCTTCTGACAGGAGGCAGCATGAGCATTCATCAAGTCAAGAAGATAGGGAAAAAAATTATCAATGAGAAAAAAGTGTCAGATAAGGCAAGGTTTTGGGTCAAATCAAAAGTCTGCAATTAAAAATCCACTTGTAATGTGCAGGTTTCACAGGCCTCTTCTTCCTAGTTACAATCAATCAAAGAAGATCCAGGCCTCGTCTTCCAAGACATAAAGATACAAAAACTTCTCATGAAGAAGCAGTCCAATTATAGGACAAACATCATGGAGGAGGAGAAGTGCGATTGCAGATTATGGAGTAATAGAGTTCATTAAAAGTGATGATAGCAAGAATGTAATGTACTAATTATTTTCATTTTTGGAACCCCTTTATCTAATGAGTGCAGTTTGTGGTTTAGATAGTGTGCGTCGAGTGCAGTTTGTAGTTCAGGTGGTTTAACTTTAGATAGTGTGTATCGAGTGCAGTTTCTACTTCAGGTGGTTTAGGTAGTGGCCACAAGTGGGATATGACTAGTGAGCAGGGAAAATTATTAAACAAGAAAAAAGAAATACATGGTGCTGAGAATAATATATCAAGTGTCTAAAACAACTCATTCTACCAGCTAATTTTCATGCATTGACTGTTTCAATCCCCTCTACATTCAAAACTTAGGCCATACTCTTTATGCTATAAATGCACCAAGTGTTTCAATATACTCTATATAATATGTCTGGTACCTGGTAGCACTTCTCTTCTTCAACTCTATCTATGTCCATAGATGATTTTTGTTTGCAGCGTACATCCACACAAATTGGTGAGAAATGTTGAAAGGAAGGCTCCAAAATTAGACAGATATTTAAATGGAGATGAAAGATGTCGAAATGGCAAATGTAGAAAAGTACGTAGATATACACAGATAAAGATTTTAAAATGAGCAATGGTGATACAGTTTCAATGAGGGACAATGGAAGGGGCAATTCTATTGATAACCTTGTAAACTGTGATTCCTTCAAAGTTCAAGGTAAGTCAATTGATGATCATTACCTAAGATATTGATACTGCATGCTTTTTCTAAGAGCTTTGCAACGATACAGTGGAATCTTCTTTGATGGAGACATTTAGATTGCACTTGAATTTACTTTGTCATAGATGAGAACATGGAAGAATGAATGAAAGTTGCAGCCTCCTCAGAATTTATCCTTCCATTAAGACTTTTTCTTAACACATGTTTTCCTCTGTATTTATACTTGATAATACCTACACAGAACATTTTTTTGTTTTTTTGTTGAGCAAATAATTATCAGTTTCTATTCAGATTTATAATTGATAGTTGGCTTATCGTGCATAGTTAAACCTTATAGGAATTTTATTGTAAGATTGTGGAATTCATCCAGCAAAGGAAGATACTTCACGCATGTATATAAGACATAAATTACAAAACAATCAGTTTAGAGCTGACCAATTCTTTTGCGAAAGTTGTGTTTAACAAAGGGAAGAGGTTAAAATAAGTCTGTACATGGCCTTGTGGCACAACGGTTCCATGTTGGGCTTGACCTACAACGTGACATGGATTACAAACAATCATTTAGAGATGACCACTTTTTTTTTAAAAAGTTATATTGAACAAAGGGAAGAGGTTCTAATAAGTTTGTACATGACCTTGTACAAAATTTTCATCATCATGTTGGGTTTGACCAACAGCATTTCCTTGGAATTTGTGTAGGTATTTAGGTTCATATCTTTCTTATACCTATTGTTGTTTAGGTGCTGTCCATACAATTTCTCTATTATAAATATGGACCACAATTTGAAGATTCCTCTAAGTATTAAAATCTGATCCTCACTCCCAAGAAAAAGAATACTAGAGCACAATAAATTCTCAAACAATTCATCCAACCTATCATTCTTAATCTCAGTTGAAATTCATAAAGAATATGGGATTCTTACAACACAATATGGAACTAACATAAAAAAACAGTTTCTAATGTAAAGAATGGCTAGTAGGCAGGAAGAAAACACTAGCAGACATACCTGAATGTAGGTGCTATTATCTTCCCCCACCACTGGCGGTTTTGTTATTCAATCCAGAATGGCAACTCCCTGTTCCTCCAGCATTCATCACTTACTCCAAATGTCCCTGTGTCAATCGAATCTATCAGTCCACAGTATTTTAAAAAGATATTATTAATAGGAGTTGAAGGAGAGCTTACATCCTGTTGCAATTCAAATATATTAAAAATAGTCATCTAATAAACAAGGGCTGCTAGTTAAAAAAAAAATGGTTATCAAAACAATCTAAAACAGCAAAGACGTGTAAAAACAATTGTCTCCATCAGTTGGGGTTTTCTTTTTCTCTCTGCCTCTTCCTTTTGTTTTCTCTCTTCCCCTGTTCCACCTCTTACTATGTAAAAAGAAAAACCAATAAAAAAAATTGTCTCCATCAGTTGGGGTTTTCTTTTTCTCTCTGCCTCTTCCTTTTGTTTTCTCTCTTCCCCTGTTCCACCTCTTACTATGTAAAAAGAAAAACCAATAAAAAAAAAATCACAGGTGAACATTGACAGACGGACCAGCGAAAATCCTTACTGGATAACATGATGAATCTTAAGAAAAACCAAACAAAACAAAACAAAAATAACCTACAATAACAGACATTTTAAAAAATACATATAAAAAACAGACAGAAAAAACCATTCATAGAAAACACAACAAAAATTTGACGGAAGAGGAAGAACACTCTGCAAATGAAAGACACAAAGCTGTTGACAGGAAAGGAAGAACACAGTTTGCAAATGAAAGAGACAGAGCTATTGGCAGAAGAGAAGAATACCCTGATATGCTTTTTTCCTGCTTTAACCCGCTCCAGATCTATTTTAAGATAGTTTGATTTTTCTTTCCCGTTGCTTTAATCCTCTCCAGATTTATTTTAAGAATGTTCGATTTGGATTCAAGAGTGGTTTTTTTCCAATCCCGCTTTTTTCGGCTTTTTGTTTTTTTCAGCTTTTCCCTTTTCGTTTGAAATTCTGTTTTTTATTATTTAAAATTACTCCCATAGTCTAGTTTTAGCTTCATGGACATTAAAATTTTATCTTATCTTATTTTCTTCTCAAATTTTGTTTTTCTACTAGATTAATTTGGCTTGATTTATGATTGTCGACTAGATTAAAAATAACAAATTGTGAGCCTAACATCCACCACAATATTTTCAATTTGTTTATTTTCAATATATGTTAGTTATAATATGAAAATAAACATGGTATTGTGTTAGAAATTTTAGAATTGTTAAATAATGTATTGGATGGAATCTTAATTGTTACTTTTACTTTAGATACTTTAGATTGTAGTCTAATTAAGTTGCATTAAAAGAAAGTGAATGAGTTCTTGGGTCTCTATGATCATTACATATTCTAAACGTTGGGATTAAAAATGTATAAGAGAAGTAGTAATTGTGAGGTGAAAATAGGAGTGTTGTCAAGAATGAAAAATATGGGAGATAGAACATGGGAGTAAATGATAAAAGAGGAAGCTTGGGATTCTTGGGAGATAAGATAAATTTATTAATGTCCAACAAGAGACCAACAAGGGTCTAAGGGACTGGAAAGGTACAACAAAAGGAACAGGGAACCAACAGACCACCAAACAGTGGCCAGGAAAGCAAGCAAGAGTGAAAAAAGATAGAAGAGGACAAGAAACAGCAAGCAAGAAGAACAGACACAAGAGATGGACTAAGGATCATTTTCAGGTAGAAAGAAATCCAACACTGAGGGATAATGATCCAGATGAGCAGGAACCCTGGGTCGTCGTTGTGAGCTGCTGGAGATGTGTCGCTGACTCATAGATCTAGAGTGACTGGTAATGGAGGCATTGCAAGGTCACTTCACCCCCCGTAATGGAGATGAGAGCGAGAAGAAGGTCGTAATGAGTTGATCGAATATTTGTCTCTAGGGGAAAAGAAGCTGTAGAGTATGCTCGCAAAGCTGTACAAACTCACGGAGATAAAGTGTCAAGCATCTCTGATAAGTGTAGCTGAAGAAAGCAGTCAAGGAACTGCACTCTCTGAATAAGCAATAGAATCTCTCTCTAATCTCATAGTAAGTAAGACAACAGAAGATGAAGTGTGTCTTAGTCTCAATCTCGACTAGGGTGCATAACCTGCAAATCTAATCATCTTTGCCAATGTGATGGTCTGTCTAGGCCTGAAGGCAGTGAGATCTAACCCTGAAAGATCCCAACATGATGCGAAGAGCGTGGCACCAACACTAAGATAAGTATCTAGGATGAACAATAATCCCATCCTGAATGTCTAGAAAGTTCTCAGCATAAAAATCCATCCTCGGGTGCAGACCCCCCCACGGGTTGATCCAGGTCGTGGTGATATATTGCCTGTATATGTCAAGTCTGACATGTGTGTCCAAATCTTGTCTGGAAGGGAGGAGATGAGTCAGAGCATTAAGTGAGAACTGATAGTGGGGAGGTGATCAATGTCAATCCCGATGGAACCTAAAAGGGATGAGGCCTGGGCATACCAACAATGGGCTCTAGAGGAGGGGTTCGACTTGGCAAGTGCCACTGAAGAGCAATAGGCCATGTAGGAATATGTGTTGTGACCGTCATTGGAGTCCGCAAAACAACAAAGGCGGTGAATAAACCAAACCAGATCAAAGATGGCCCCCAATCTAAAGGGATGAACCCTAAACTCAGCCATAATGATGCTATGAGAGGTGGACCAATGGCATCTGATGATACACCAAAGGAAGATAGTCTAAACATGCTCAATAGATGCCCAATCAGAATCCTGAAGGGACGACCCCCAAACAGTAGAACCATAAAGTATTGTAGGTCTAACCAAGGAATCCAATGGAGAGAATGAGTGTATCATTAAGAAAGTAAATAATGATCAATTATATTTTAACCAATACATCTAAGAACCTTTATTCCATAAGATTTTACCATGGAAAGCCTCAATTAGATCCAAAAGATTAGTACTATTATCATGATGATCAAAACCAATTTAGAATTTGATCAACATTATTGATTTTTCTCTTGTCCACGATTGCAATATGAGGAATGTGATCAAAGCAATCCTCTTGATTTAGATAAATAATAGTGTTTAAAATTCGAGTAATTATTGCATTGCTTTAGTTCATAATCATTGTTGGGTTCAACCTAGGGCTCCTAAGTGGAATGTTAGAAATTAGTTGATATTTTGTATAAGAAAGAAGATTATTTAGAGATACTAAAATAATAAAATAATGAGCACTTAGTCTAATATAAAACTTAAGAAACCACAAGTATCTAATTAAACAAAACATATGCAACAATACTAAGGGAAAGAGTTAAAATAGTTCAACAATTCAAGTTCACCAAAATGTAAAGAAGTAAAATCCTTCCTATAAAAACTATATTAAGTCTATGAGGTGAAATCTAGTCAATAAATATAACTAGACTTTATAAATGATAGGGAAAGTAAATAACAAATTAAATAAGGTTGAGAAGTAGAATTTTTTTTTCTCGACGTAAAAATATAAAGTAATTGATACTAAATTTCGTAAAGAATGAAGGTAGAGCTTTGTATTCATCTCCTAGACTAGGGCATCCATGCCCTAGCCATTTTCTTGGTTGTTTTCAGTGTGCATGAAGGGTTGGCTTGGGGGCGACAATCTGGTGTGTGCAAGGGTTACGTGGGGGCCTTGAGCTTGTATCTCATTTATTTTTGTTCGATGTGTTTTCACTTTTGTTGTGTCTTTTTGCAGTCCTGGGTTGGTTGGGAGGTGAGAAGATTGGTTTTTAGTAGATCTTTGTGGAGCTCTAGTGATTAGAGGGAGATAGATTAGTGAGCTTCTATGCGTTTGTGGTTTTTGGGGTAGTCATTTTTTTTTCTTTTTGTGTTCTTGGTTTGGCCTTGCATGGCTATGTGGAGAGATTATTGAGGAAGCATTAACACACATTACAAGGGTGTTATGATTGGGAGAAGATCCTCCCTGATCATGCATGAGAATCCATTCTTTGGAGCTAGTAGTTATGGTATGGAAGAAATTCCTTCCCAAATCAGGGGGTTTTAGACCTTCGAAGGTGAATGGTTGCCTTGCAAAGAGTGACAACATGCTTGTTTTAGTGATTAAGCTTGGTTTTGTTGAGGAAGATATTGATTATCTATCTAATCATTCTTTGATTTGTAAGTTTATGGGGATTCAAGTGTCACTACCTTTCTTGGAGTCATGGGCTTGTTGCACATGGAATCCAAAGGGATAATGGAGGTGATGTTGGCTACTAATAGATTCTTTTTGGTTCTCTTTTCATCCGTATCAGGAAAAAATAGGACGTTCGAAGTGGGCCCCTATTTTATAATCAGGTTGGTTTGTTCATCAAGCCATGGCATGTTGGTTTTGATCCTACTAAAGAGATTTTGTCGAGGGTTTTAGTTGGGTGAGGCTTCCATGGTTTCCTTTGGAATTTTAGAGAAATGATATTTTCAATTTACTGACAGCTCAACTTGATAAACTAGTGGGTCTTTCATGACAAACTATGGAGAAACATATTATTTCGTATGCTTGTGTTTGTGTAGAAATTGATTTGAGTAATCCTCTACCTGACTCCATGGAAATTAAGATAAGTCCAAACCCATGGATCCAACAACTTGATTATGAAACTCTTCCATTTAGATGTTGAATCTACCATGAATATGGACATCTACAACAAATTTGTCCTAAATTTAAGCCTACAAGAGTCTCTAGAAGTGGGTCGATTAGTTCAACCCCTAAGTAAGATATAGGGAAGGATCTTATGATGGAAGACAAGGAGGGCTTCATTCAAGTTAAAACCCATAATAGGGGAAGATGTCAAATGAGAACCCTACATGACAAGTAGTTTGATGAGGTGTTCAATAGGTTTGATGCTTTGGATGACCTAGATCAATTTGATGAGGCTATTGCAAATATGCCTAATGGCCAAGAATTTTTGATACAGTAGCTCTTGAGGAGGGCCGAGACAATAATACTCAAGGGGGTTTATAGGCGGAGGGTTTAGGTGTCACTAGTACATTTGAGGCCTTTTTCCAATAGCTGAACATTTGAATTTAGACAGTAAACTATCGATTAACTGACACCACCCGATGTCGCAGTTTTGTAGTCGAAAAGACCGATGATTTTGTTAGGTGTTGTAATTACGACAACCATGATTGTCACAAAAAGAGGGTGCCGACATAGTGAACCTGTTGTCGGACCTATTTGTGGCCATCATAATTGTGACGCCTATATGTCACAAAAAATAACAAATGACGACGACCCATCAGAATCATCTGATGGGTAGTCGTCATTTCTAACATGTTCCCCGATGGAAATTCTTTTAATGCAACGGATCTCCATTGGAAGTTTATGACGCATATCTGTTGTTTGTGGTTTGTAACGATGACTATGTTGTACATGCGACGGACATGTGTTGGACATTTACGATGGATATCCATCATTTATGGTTGTTTTCTGACAGTGACGCTATTATTATGATGGATGGATGTTGGATGTTTACAATGGACCACCGTCGTTGTTTTGAAGTCATCGTAGTTACGACGATAATCAATTTTTAAAAATATATATATACTTTTATCGATCAAGTTGGTATCGATTCAGAATGGTTTTCTTGCAGATCTAGTTCTTGCTCGTGATTTGGTTATGGATCATTTGGATATAACTTTGTAGTAGATTCGGTAGTGGCTCATGGATTATTGAGTCAAGTCTACAGACTTGGATTTGGAATGGATCCTTCCGAATCAAGACTTGTGACAGTGACTGCTCCAACACAATTCGAAGATAACTTTGCAATAGATTCGGTAGCTTCTCATGGATTATTGAGTCGAGTCTAGAGACTTGGATTTGGAATGGATCCTACCAAATCAAGACTTGTGACAACAACTGCTCCAACACAAGAAGCTAGTGCAACGATTAGAGATGCATTCTTCCTAATGTGTTCATGGGATATATGTGGACCTAATTGCATTTGGATCTAATTCGAGCAACTTCTTGACTTCTTTGGTCCAAATTTGATGTGCGGGTTCACGGTGCGGTCTATGGTGTTTCTTTGCGACTGGGTTCTTGATAGAGATCTGATGATTTGGTAGCCATTAAGATGGATCGATATATATTTGTTGTACATGGATTGAGATCTTAAATTATTGAGCTTCTCTTTGTTTCGAGAATAGTTTAACATACTCTACTTAACAAGGCCAATCACGTGAAGGTGGAAGCTCATCTGACCCCTCCTAGGAGCCTCTTATGACCCTTTACGACATTTTAAGATATCTAAGATGTATTCTTAGAGATCGTAAATGGTCATAAAGGGTTATAAGGGGTCCTAGGACACAACAGTTGAGAAACATAAATGTAGGCATCATGGTGACAATTGTTTGGAGACACAACATATTTGAATGCTATACCCAGACGATGCAACACAACCACTACTCCTGCAGTTCTAAGTTGACACTGCGGGATCCAAAAACCAAAGATAAGGAATCTATATATGGTTTTTGGATCCCGTAGTGTCAACTTAGAACTACAGGAGTAGTGGTAAAGTTGCATTCTTTGGGTATAGCATTAAATAATGTTGTGTCTCCAAACA
Source organism: Chamaecyparis obtusa (assembly GCA_027943335.1). NCBI lineage: Eukaryota > Viridiplantae > Streptophyta > Pinopsida > Cupressales > Cupressaceae > Chamaecyparis > Chamaecyparis obtusa. Next base: position 2,096,536 of record BSBK01003560.1, on the reverse strand, counting down.
ATTGTGACCATGATGCCTACAATGTTTCTCAACTGTTGTGATACCTACATTTATGTTTTGTAGTTGTCATGTTTATTTGCATGTTCTTTGTGTTTGGCTTCTCTCCCTCGCATCGAAAATAAGATTTTCCCACTCTGAATCGAGAATGTGCATGCAACACAAGCAGAATATGCACAAATAGCAGGTGGAGCTAAGAAGACCCAACATGTTTACATTTTTTCTCCTTTGTTTCTTGTACACCATCTCTATCGGCAAGTTTCTTCATGGATGGCCTCCACTATCTTCCCCACTACAACTGTAACCACTATTCATTCTCCTACGGTCATTACTATCTTCTCTATTGATTAGACCTCCACTGCAATTTCTCTGATGAAAATTTCCAAATTCAATGTTTGGTATTCCTTCATCTCCCCTCAACTCCATCACTCATGTGTATGGCTTCTCTCCCTTGCATCGAAAATGAGATTTTTCCACTCTGAATCGAGAATGTGCGTGCAACACAAGCAAAATATGCACGGATAGCAGGTGGAGTTGAAAAAACACAACACTTTTACATTTTTTTAATAGGTCAAAATTACAATTTTCACGATGGTCTATAACTTAAAATACACAATTAAAGACCTCTATAAAAAATGCAACCTTGTTGTGTTTTTCAACTCCACTTGATATCCTATGTATATGAATTGAGATTACATATTGAACTAGGCATCTCCTTCTACATTGCCTGAAACCAAGAGACTGTCACAGTTAACATCTAAATGGCACATCTCATCATCACAACTAATCCACCTTAAACAATTGATTAACCATTCTAGACAAGATGATGATTTAAGTATTGTGTTTTAGAAAAGAACCTATTGAACATTATAATACTAACTTCTCCCAAAATATGAAATCCTCTAAAATTTCACAAAAACCCCTCCAACATTACAACAGTGTATAAAAGGAAACTCAGTGTCTAAACATGGAACTAAGCTCAAACACGTGTAAATAAACATCAGTCATTATCAAATAAGTTGCATAAATGAGAATCATTTTTTTTTTGGCTTTCTCTTTTTTTTTGCTTCCTTATATTATTTCAGAGGCATATCCATGTCTAGAGCGTCATTTCTTCTCGGTCGTGCACGTGATCTCATTGTCATTTGCAAAGGCGGGTCCTCTACAATAACAAATAAAAGGCTTCAATTAAAAACATATTATCATAATTGGGGTTAATTTAAAAATATATTCATTATTGTTACAAGCATTTCAATACATTAAAAAACATAAACATGACGCTCTTTACCTTGTCCAACCACATCATCTTGCCCGGTGGCTTGAACCTCAACACACTCATCGGGAACAGTGTCCTCTACATCCCCTACAATTGCAATATAAAATGTTTTATTAATCCCAACACATTATAATTAAATTTTTATTACTATGCCAAATTCAATTTAACATGTTTTCTTGTATTAAATATTCATTAATCAAAATTTGAATAGAAAATGTATACCTTGAGTACTACAATTCACATTAGAATCGATGCCTCCATCATGCTGGGTTGGTGCAGTATCAATATTGGCAGGCTGCATTCCAATGTAAATAATTAGTGCATTTATCAACAATATATACATATAAATACAAGACAAATACTGAGAAATGTTAATCATTCAGTTTACTACATATAAATATATTCACTTTAAAGTTTTAAACAAATATATAATCAATGTTTCCTTACTTAAAACAAATATATTCACTTTAAGTTGGAACTTAACACCAAATATGGTAATTGGTAAAGTTTTGAACTTGAAATAAAATTCAATTGGCTTATTTACCTGATCAATAGATCCAGCAGAAGAACCTTGTGCACTCATTGCTCGGTATCGTTCAGCCATGACTTTATAGCCTTGTTTGTAGCCATTTTTTTTTGTCCTCTTCTGTAATCAGTTTTTTGAACTCCAAGGCCTGCATTTTTTACTGGTATCATGAATTTTTATTGTAGTGAATTTCATCAAAACTAAATTGATTGCAATTTAATTATAAATATTTGCATACAATTTTTCATTTACTAATACTTACAACTCGTGCAGCAAGTTTTGAATATCCACCCGAGCCAAGCCTGTGTTGCACGTGCTTTTGTTTTCTTGTTGTTTTTGCCTTTGTTGTGTCAGGAAACCTATGTGATGTTTGAAGTATGTTAGATCACATAAGTACAAAGAGTAAATAGTACATAATTTTATTATTAACATTATCACGTACCTTCTTTCCTCGGGCGATACTACTCATCCACTATGTCTTGCACTTCTCTCAAGTGCATCCTTTTTAAGATCCTCCCACTCATTAATAGGAATATAGGGAGGCCGCTCGTAATAAGGGTTGTGTTTTATTTGGCTCTTGTAGTTGTCCCTAATATACTTCAAAACAGTGCCTACTTTGTCAAGGAGTCTAAGTCTATCAAAGAATTTGGGTCCAAAAAGTGTTGTCATAGAGTCGATGAGTTTATTCTTTGACCCTTTACCTTGTGTTGACCACCTTTTAAGAAAAAAAACTGTTAGATTCATAAATGAAGTGAAGCTACCTTTTAATATACTTGAAGAAAGGGATGAAATGAAATATAATCCTGCAATGAAATCAAAACATGATACCATGTGCGTATGGTCAGCCTGAAAATGTGCAAACATTCATCATTAAGTTTTTCATAAAATAGATTATTCCCTGCAAGATAATTACGAGATTATTATAATTAGTTATTGCAAGGGACCACACAGACCACAGAGGGGGTTAGTGCATTACGTTATGAGTATTATATTATATAGTAAAAGAAAGGATCAGTCTTTAAAGTACCTGGAAGCTGGGCTACTCTCAAGGGAATTCCATCTTCATTTCTCACAAGCAATTGATCACACTGTATTGTTCTCGTACATTTAACACGAGTACATCCAGGAATTGCGTCATTACCTCCTACATAAAATGAATCCAATATTACAAAATGCCCCCTAAGAAAGAATATATAGTTCAAGTGAAATAAACACATGATAAATAAGAGAGAAAAAGAGGAGTCTACTTACCAATAGTAGGTCTACTTGCTAAAATTTTAGGCGGAACTACCTCTGTGGATCTGATCCTCGTACCAGGTGTTGTACTCAACATAGGTTCAATAGCAGGTGTTGAACAAAAATATTGTTAGAGAATAAAAAAATATGGATAACCATGGACAAGATGGAGGATAAAACATGCAATGTACCATCTGAAGTATTTTCATCTAAGGTAATGCCCTTTAATCTATTTAGCATCCCCTGTAAAGAGAACACATATATATTTTACTTAATGACATAAATAAAATAGTATACTATAAAAATCATTATTGAACATTTGTTATAATTAAAAACTACATTAATACTTACTCTATAGTTTTGAACACAGCCAATCAACATATCTGATGCCCTCTATATTTCAGGAGTGTGAGGTTGAATATTTTCCATTCGAGCTAACTCTTTTGATATTGCACAAAGGACCCTTTCCAGTGCAACCACAGGATCAACCTCTGATAAAAAATCAACATCGAATGGATCATGCTCATTATGCAGCTCCTCATGGACTACTTGTTCCTTTCCCTTTCGCTGATCAGCATGCATTTGTGAGAACAATATTATTAGCCCTTTATTTAAAAGAAATCCAAAATAGTAGAACAACAAAAAATATGCATTAACATAACAAAACTATGCATTAATATTTTCTTGTATGTACATTTGTACAACAACAATGAGTTTTACCTGTCGGGAAGAAGAAGTCCCATGAGAACTATCACCTTCGTGTGTATCACGTGGCTGTTGATCCATACTATAGCTCTATATTTTAAAAAAATAATTCATACATGTTAAAACACATGTTCTTATTCTAAGTTATGTTGAATAATAGACAATTATCAAAATGTGTACCACCTTGTCCATGATAGTGATGGGGTTTTTTGCATCTATGTGATTCAAATTTTAATTGATAAGCAACTCCTCGCCTCCACGTATTGATTTGATCGCACATACAAATACGCGATTTTCCTCGCGCACCTCAAATATGCAATTGGGTTGCTTCTTAGTTGACGCAGGCCGTGTACTGTTTATAAAACCTGCAATATTCCCTGATGCTTTTGGTCTTCCATCAACGTATATAGCTACTTTTTTACTTTGTTCACTGACTTTTTGTTGTATATAATTTGTCATGAGTGCATACCTACACATACTTTTTTTATATTTAACAATCTGCATCCAACTACTATAATCATAACAAGGCCTAACATACTCCATCAATTCAACAACTTTGTTGTAAGAGACCTTTATGCCATCCATGGAAAATAGGCCCAAACCATGTAATGAAGATGGTGCAATGCAATATATCCTCTCTTTAACACAAAAATTAGTGTTTATTGGAGGAAGTTTATCGAGGACCCATTGTTTCTGTAGATGTTTGTACCTAAATAGTAGCTCGGAGTCACCTTTGCTCTCATCATCATAAGAACACGACCCCCCTTGAGCAAGGAAAAATTTCATGCATTTATTGAATTTCTTTCTGATCTTTTGACCTCGATTCGATCTTATTGAATTACATGTACTAAATGTCTCACTTTCTTCTTCCATTCCTAGATTTTCCTCACTCGAGGAAGACAATTCTGAAAAAATACCTTTTCGCTAGTACCTGCACCTCATGCAATGAGAAAGATGGATGGCAATGAGAGATATTTTACATATGGTAAAAGATATTAATCTCTATGGGGTGTATTGAATTGTACCTGATAATCCATGAGATTGTGTGGGATACTTGACATAAGATAATAGTTATATAATCAGACAAACATAGTTCAGTCTATAGTTTTCATTATATCTTGTGAAGGACATTATACATTGTTAAAATTATCTATTTATCCAACAATATTTTGAATATCTCAACATTGCATATAACTAAACATCTCGGCATTGCATGGGACACCACTATTGTGGCATTTCATCAAACAGTTCTCATGCCTTGCCACTAGTGTTTTTATTACATCTTGTGAAGGACTTTATACATTGTTAAAATTATATATTTATACTTTTAGAATTAGCTCACTCCATTGTAGGGAACAAAGAGAATCCCCTGTGATTTAACATCATTGAGATGCTTCCTTTCATTAGCTTCATGTCACCTTCTCATAGCTTCTCATAGCTTCCTATGTGTTTCATCCTTCATTTATACACTTACTTCCTAAGGGGTATTCTTGAGTTCAAACACATTGAGCTGCTACAACTAAATTATAAATCATAAATTCACTATAAAATTAATTCACTATAAATCAAGGGGCATTATAAATCATAAATTTGCTATAAAATTAATGTATTGCTCTAGATTTCATATGGACATTTTGTCAAATGGTTGGCATGTATGTTTATTCAAATGAAGTTATATCATTTGGAATGCATATATGTTCGGTTGATACTGAATTCTATGTCAAGATTTGCAACATTAAATTGATCATAGTTAGAAGACTCAAACATAAGAAGAATATGAGTATAGCCAATTTTTAGAAGAATATGAATGAATGCAAACGTACATAAGTGGATGAACATAAATAATGAAGGTACCTGATATTGCCTGAAGTAATGAAGTGTTGACCCTGGGTTCAATCCAATATGCTCATGTATGATCTAGAAACTACAAGGAAAGAAAGGATGGGGTTAGATCAAAAGGATCTAAGCAATGCCTGACACCCTATTATTGATCCTCATCTACAATTATGCATGTGCATAGTTACGCCATACACTTCTAAAAGGAACTATGCTACAGAACATGTACTCAATTTCATTTTGATGGCATTTGTTGATTTAATTACAACACCAACTTGGTTATAAATTAAAAAAAAGAAAAAGAAAGTGTCATTTGTAATTTTTGTGAATTCGAAGAGCTGCCATGAAGATGGCACTGCACTTTTGTGTGGCACGAAGAGGGCATTCGAGGTTGGCTCGCGAGCTGCAAGCTAGGGCATTATGCATTGTTTATGAGCTCACTGTTTGAGCACCTCATGTCCCTATTTGATTGGCTGGTGCTTTGTTTGTTATATTAAGTTTACATCATATATTTATTCTTAATAAAATCTTATAAAACAACATAAAACTAACCCAAAATACTTTGTCTTAATAAAATCTTAATAAAACAATATATTTAGTCTTAATAAAATCTTATAAAACAACATATATTGTGTGAAGTGTTTGATCTCTCTTTATTTGTTTTATTGTTGATATTCACTATGTGGTACTCCCTGCTTATGATCATTTCATGAGGAAATGTCTTGATGGCTCACGGGCTGCAAGCTAGGGCATCATATATTGTTCATGAGCTCATTGTTTAATGTTGGCATTGTTTACATCTTTTCATTTAGAATGCTTGATGACCCGCGAGCTTTGAGAGCTAGGGCATCGTTGCTATTACCTTCAAGGCATTGTGTGAAGTGTTTGATCTCTCTTTATTTGTTTTTTTGTTGATATTCACTATGTGGTACTCCCCGTTTATGATCATTTCATGAGGAA
>BSBK01003560.1:1865000-2085000 GCA_027943335.1 Chamaecyparis obtusa | reverse complement strand
TGGACAGTATGGAAAAAGGAGATCGACAGAATCTTAAAGCCCTTCAAAAAGGGTATTCAAATCCATAATTAGTTGGATGCTTTTCTCAGAGAAGTTTGGAGTTATTAGCAGAAAAAGGTCAATTAGGCCTACTAAACCTAGTAGCCTTTTTAGGCTAGATAGCAGACAAAACTTTTTAGAAGGGATAGAGAGGTTCCTAGAACAATGAACTTTATCATATTCTTGGTGTCATAGATTGAATGGAGAAAGGAGGAGATTGAAACTTCTAAGAAGGGGACAAGGATAGCACCCTTAAGGGTAGGAGATTAGCCTCTTTGATTCTAGGAGGGCCTAGGACAAAGTTATAGCAAGGTCTATGTAACATCAAGTAGCCTAGTTTGCATTATTAGATGATCTTGTTTAATTTGTGTTCATTTCATGCAAAGATACATGTAAAGGAAAATAAATTTTTGCATCTAAAGATTACATATATATATATATATGAAAAATAACGTGTATATACTATACAAGGAAAATAAATTTCAAAAGAAAATGCAAGAGTACAAGCATACATAAGATGATGAACATAAATAATAAGGGTGCCAGACATTGCCTGAAGTGATGAATTTTTGACCCGGGTATGAATCTAGTGTGCCCCTGTGTGATCCAGATACTACAAAGAAAAGAGAGATGGGGGTTAGATAAAACATATCTAAGAAATGAATGGCATCCTATTACTTATCCTCATCTACAATTATGCATGTGCATAGTCAAGCCATACACTTCTGAAAGAAAAACCATGCTACAGGACATGTGCACTCAAAAGAATGTTGCAGAGAGTAAATTGTTGCATTTATGTCTGCATGAACACCCGGTGAGTCACTATTGTGATTTCAAGTAAAGATCATAACATCATAACATGGTTGGAAGCCCCAAGGAGGCCCCATTGCATGCAGTGAGTAACCTACATCAAAACAAAGAGGTACACAAATCTGCATCATCTATACTGATGTCCCTATTTGATTGGACGGTGCACTATTTGTTTTATTGCTGCTATCAAAATAGAATGGCAGTGGTGATTCAATGCATCTACAACCTCAACAACATGGCAACATCAATCCAATAATAGAAAATACATTACAAATGTCAAGCTCATAGTCTCAATGAAATAAACAGTGTATAAAACAATATATGGTGCACAACAACAGCAAGCATGCAATGACAACAATAACATTGCATGATGCCCGAGCTCAAATTCAAAACAGTAAGTGTATTAATGTATGATCTAATAGCAGCAACCTCATTGATCATTACCTTTCACTCCTCCATCATTATAGAAGAGATAACTACCTACAACTATATTTCATAATTCCTCCTTTGAAGTATATATATATCAAGTATAATTATGAGTTTACATCATATATTTAGTCTTAATAAAATCTTATAAAACAACATAAAACTAACCCAAAATACTTTGTCTTAATTAAAATCTTAATAAAACAATATATTTAGTCTTAATAAAATCTTATAGAACAACATATATTGTGTGAAGTGTTTGATCTCTCTTTATTTGTTTTGCTATTTTGCTAGGGCATCGTGCATTATTTATGTCATTATGAGCTCACTGTTTGAGCACCTCATGTCCCTATTTGATTGGCCGGTGCTCAAACAATGAGCTCATAAACAATGCATGATGCCCTAGCTTGCAGCCTATAAACTATCAAGACATTCCTCATGAAATGATCATAAACGGGGAGTACCACATAGTGAATATCAACAACAAAACAAATAAAAAGAGATCAAACACTTCACACAATGCCTTGAAGGTAATATCAATGATGCCCTAGCTCTCAAAGCTCACGGGTCATCAAGCATTCCAAATGAAAAGATGTAAACAATGTCAGTATTAAACAGTGAGCTCATGAACAATGTATGATGCCCTAGCTTGTAGCCCACAAGCCATCAAGACATTTCCTCATGAAATGATCATAAACGGGGAGTACCACATAGCTAGTGAATATCAACAACCAAACAAATAAAGAGAGATCAATCATCAAACACTTCACACAATATATGTTGTTTTATAAGATTTTATTCAGACTAAATATATTGTTTTATTAAGATTTTATTAAGACAAAGTATTTTGGGTTAGTTTTATGTTGTTTTATAAGATATTTATTAAGACTAAACATATAATGTAAACTCAAGATAACAAAAAAAGCACCGGCCAATCAAATAGGGACATGAGTTGCTCAAACAGTGAGCTCATAAAAAATGCATGATGCCCTAGCTTGCAACCTGTGAGCCATCAAGACATTTCCTCATGAAATGATCATAAACAGGGAGTACCACATAGTGAATATCAGAGTTGATCAAAGAAGGTATATGCACAAAAAAACAAATAAAGAGAGATCAAACACTTCACATAATGCCTTGAAGGTAATAGAAATGATCAAACACTTCAAAATAGGGACATCAACGATACACTTCTAAAATGAACTATGCTATAGAACATGGGTGTGTATTAATGTGATTCAAAAACCATTATGGAAGATTGTTTTATTATTGAGATAAGGATATCTTAATTCTACAAGAATAGATGTTTTGAGAAATATTTGAATTCAATTTTGACAATAACATGAGGAGTGGATATATTTCAAGCTTCAACGAGACTTCATACCACACAGTGTTCATAGATTACGTTCAATGCGTTATTTACACTTGTATTGGTGGGAAAACTCTTGAAAATGCGCAAAAAAGATTGCATTCAACCATGTTGTTTACATGACACATGTAGTTTACCTCCAGCCTAAATCAGTGTTGTGTACAAATCTACAGACGGTGCATGGTATGAAGTCTCGCTCAAGCTTGAAAATGATAAGCATTATGATGTTGAGGTATGGTGTGGTAAGCACAAGTATAGTTTCTCGTAAGCTGCTATTGGTATAGTTTTTTTTTTTCAATAGTTGCAGAATCCAGCTTCTCCTATACTTACATGTATGTATACATTTTGGGCTTGGCTTTAATGTCATGTAAATTTGAGTGAAATGGTAATAATATTTAAGAGCAACAAGTATGACATTTTAAACAAGTATGCATATACATTATATAACAAGAGTGATATATCTTAATGGAAATGCTTAATGAGAAGGATGCCTATATAACATGAGGAGTGATATATTTTAATGGCAGTGGACATAGAAATTGCAGTGAAACTTTGTAATTTATTATTGTAAGTGGACATAGAAATTGCAGTGTAAGTAGTAGGATGATTGTAAGTGGACATAGAAATTGTAGTGAAACTCTATAATTTATTATGGCTCATTTTTGTATATCCATAGTCAATGTCTATTTAAACTTTAGGATGATACTTATATGACGACTTACGTAAATTGTTCTTACCTTGAGACTAGTACACCATGGGATTAGAGGATGGTTGTTATAATAACAACTGTCTGTCTGGGGGATACTTTTATATTTTGTATTAAATGATGATAGATACATATGTGTTTCTTCCTTTTGCAACAATTTATATTCCGATACTTATATCTTGAATTGTCAAATGACCAATGGGTGATAATTTTAAAAGTGTATCATAATTAAAGGCATGTGAATTCATATTGTACTTAATCTAAATGCCACTGTGTAATATTTTTACTTACGATATTAATCTTAATATATCCCTATTAAGATATCCCTATTTTATTATTGATGTCCCTATTTACATCTTTTCATCAAATGACCCAAAAACATCAAGAATGGTCCTATATGGTCACTAATAGCCAACTTTTAGAAGAATATGAATGAATGCAAACATACATAAGTGGATGAACATAAATAATGAAGGTACCAAACATTTCCTGAAGTAATGAAGTGTTGACCCGGGGTTCAATCCAATATGCTCTTTTATGATCCAAAACTTGCAAGGAAGGAAAAGATGGCGTTAGATCCAAAGGATCTAAGCAATGTCTGGCAACATATTGCTTATCCTCATCTATAATTATGCATGTGCATAGTCAAGCCATACATAGACTCAACAACATGGTAGCATTAATCCAATAACAAAAAATACATTACAAATGCCAAGCTCATAATCTCATTGAAATAAACAGTGTATAAAATAATATATGGTGCACAACAGCAGCAAACATGCAATGATATCAATAAAATTGCATGATGCCCGAGCTCAAATTCAAAATAGTAAGTTTATTAATGTATGTTTGCATGATGCTAGATATTAAACAGTGAGCTCATGAACAATGTATGATGCCCTAGCTTGCAGCCCGCAAGTCATCAAGATATTTCTTCATGAAATGATCATAAACGGGGAGTACCACATAGTGAATATCAATAGCAAAACAAATAAAGAGAGATCAAACACTTCACACAATTCCTTGAAGGTAATAGAAATGATTCCCTAGCTCTCAAAGCTCGCAAGTCATCAAACATTCCAAATGAAAAGATGTAAACAATGCTAGTATTAAACAGTGAGCTCATGAACAATGTATGATGCCCTACTTGCAGCCCGTGAGCCATCAAGACATTTCCTTGTGAAATGATCATAAGCGGGGAGTACCACATAGTGAATATCAACAACAAAACAAATGAAGAGAGATCAAACACTTCACACAATGCCTTGAAGGTAATAGAAATGATGCCCTAGCTCTCAAAGCTCGTGAGTCATCAAGCATTCCAAATGAAAAGATGTAAACAATGCTAGTATTAAATAGTGAGCTCATAAACAATGTATGATGCCCTAGCTTGCAGCCCGCAAGCCATCAAGACATTTCCTCATGAAATGATCATAAATGGGGAGTACCACATAGTGAATATCAATAGAAAAACAAATAAAGAGAGATCAAACACTTCACACAATGCCTTGAAGGTAATAGAAGTGATTCCCTAGCTCTCAAAACTCATAGGTCATCAGGCATTCCAAATGATAAGATGCAAACAATGCCAGTATTAAACAGTGAGCTCATGAACTATGTATGATGCCCTAGCTTGCATCTCGTGAGTAATCAAGACATTTCCTCATGAAATGATCATAAACGGGGAGTACCACATAGTGAATATCAACAACAAAACAAATAAAAAGAGATCAAACACTTCACACATTGCCTTGAAGGTAATAGAAGCGATGCCCTAGCTCTTAAAGCTCGCAGGTCATCAAGCATTCCAAATGATAAGATGTAAACAATGCCAGTATTAAACAGTGAGCTCATGAACTATGTATGATGCCCTAGCTTGAAGCCCACGAGCCATCAAGACATTTCCTCATGAAATGATCATAAACAGGGAGTACCACATAGTGAATATCAACAACAAAACAAATAAAGAGAGATCAAACACTTCACACAATGCCTTGAAGGTAATAGCTCTCAAAGCTTGCGGGTCATTGAGCATTCCAAATGCTAATTAAGATGTAAAAAATGACACTGAAATTGATTTAATCAGAAGACAAAGCTTGAATGCCTACCTCAAATGCTAGTGCCCTCTTCCCACATGGTGTCATCCTCTTCACTTATGCCAAACTTGAATGCCCTCTTCGCACCACACAAAATTACAGTGTCATCTTTGCGGTAGCTCTTGGAATTCACAAATTAAAAATGACACCTTCTTTTTCTTTTTATTTATTTATAACCAAATGGGTGTCATAATTACGACGATAGCGTCACTATTATGAAACTGTCGGGGGCACTTGCAAAAAAAAACATAAAAAACAAACACAAATTGTAGTGGCATCACAAATTGGCGTCGAAATTCAACCCCAAATGTTGTAGTGTGTGTGTGAATGGATATTGAAGATATACCTATAGGGGTCCTAAGAGAATTAGGTTCAAGTGGAAGTAATGAAGTAAATGAAGGGACAAACCTCATTTGTTATGGGTCTAGTGTGGAGTTCAATATTTATAATAATGTATTAAAAGAAAGGACACCCCATATATGTTGGGAATTCCTTGAAATCTCTTAAAATAGGGGCCTCCTGAAAATATTCTAAGGTGGGCAAGAATAAGGATTGAGAAAAGGTGAAACTTGTTAGTGAGACATTAGTGGAATTTGGATTTGTGAAGACCATTGATTTCCACTTCTCTCCTTCTCATAATGATTATCATCTCATAGAATGTAAGGGGGGTAAATAACATCCCTAAACAAAAGGTTATTCAAGATTTGATCATTTCTTACTCTCCTAATGTGGTCCTTATCCAAGAAACTAAGTTAATCTATTGATGGTGTGTTCAACAAGACATATAAGATTTGGTCTATGCAATTGTTAATGCATTGGGGCTCAGGGTAGTTCAAGAGATATGGCTATCTTATGAGATTCACAAAAGTTTTTCCCACTTTGGTGGATTTCTAACAGGTCTTCTATTTCCTTGGTGGTCACATACAAGTTGTAAATCTAGTGAGCCTTCTTTTTACTAATGTTTATGCTCCAACTAATTTTATGAAAAAATCCTTGCTTCGGTAATATATAAGATTTTTTCATCCGTCAAACAAGGACAAGAGTGAGGTCTAATGGGATAAAGTGGAGGATGGTTGGTTCAAGATAAATTTTGATGGGGTTTCAAAGGGAAACCCTAGCCCTTCAGGGCCTAGATGTGTGCCTTGGGATGCTAGTGGCATCATCCTAGCAATAAAAACAAAGAAGCTTGTGGATGGTACTAACAATGAAGTTGAGGCTCAATCTACATTACTTTCTATGGATTTGGTGATAAAATTTAAGGTGGAATGCTTGCATCTAGAGGACAATTCACAGGTGATCATTAATGCAATAGCTAATGGAAAATCCCAGGTTTGGAAAATAGATAAAATTATCAGCATTATTAGACAAAAATTAGATGTTTTTCACAACTTCAAAATATCCCACATATACAGGGAAGGGAATAGTTTACTAGACTCACTATCCAAGTTAGCGGAGTCCTTTGTGGATAAATTTTTTCTCCAACTTTATGAAAATTTGGTAGGAGGGAAATTAATGGTTGGGTGGCATCAACCTCTTTCAATGTACATGGGTTGACACATTGTAGTGTTTCAATGGCTATCATCACACATATATATCTATGTGGGCATTGAATGCAGGGTGTGTTTCAAGGAAAATCCACCTCTTTTTTTCCAAATCAAGATGTACATTCGATTTGTTATGGCAGATTTCTCAAATTATTTGGGAGGTGGGGGGATGTGACAAAGCCCGAGAATTAAATTTTTGTTTTGGTTCTTTGAAGAAAAATATGGCATTCAAAGGAATGGTGACTAAACAATGCTTGAAGAATATTTTCACTTCTAGTCACCCTTTTTCATCATCTTGGTTAGGGAATTATTGGTCATTAAGTATATAGCATCTAAATTTTGTTTTTGAACCAACACTATATTGCCACTCTCTTCTATGCATGAGGCCTTTATTTTAGGTCAAAGGTGTAGGCATAGGTTGAAGGGGGTTTTTTTTTGTTCATGGTGATTGGTTCAGCTTTCCTAAGGTACCTCCTTTGGTGTACCCCTTCCTTTTGCATGGAGCACTAGGAAACATCCTAGAAAGGATGATGGAGGCCTAAAAACACTCAGCACAAGTTGTGAACTTTATCCATGACTATGAGCTTGTTTTGGTTGTTAGGTTCCCGAGGTCTCAGATGGACCCCAACCTCTTTAGGCAACAATTGACGGGGGTGTGGAAGGAAATGGAAATACAGAGGTGAGCCAGGGGTTGTGGTACTCGGGACCATGGACATGGTGGTGGTAGTGTCTGAGGTCATCCTCACAAGGGTATGTGTAGTGCTCATGGTGGTGGTCTTTTTGGATCTACTTGTGGTAATACTCATGGTGGTAGTGCTAAAGGGTTTTCTTGTGGTGGTGTTTGAAGTAGCATATGCACTGGTATATGTAGTTGTGGTCATTCTCAAGGGTAGGACAGTGCCCTAGCAAGGGATGGTTCATCATCCCTCCACCTCATCTATTTTTCTCCAGGTTCCTTATGCTTCTACAAATGGATATTTTGATGTCATATGCACATTATGGGTTTTTTGTATAAAGGATTATTATATATGTGTGGTTAGTCCAAAAAAATTTAGATCATTGTAAGTAGGTTGTGGGTGGCGAGCCTGTTCATGTCAAAATTTTGTAGTAAACCTAAGTAAGTCTCTAGATAAGGATGATAGATCCTGATAGGTGAAACTCACAAAAGATTTTGATGTTTTTAGATGATTGTCAACACTAATAAATTGATTTGGAAAGATATGGTTAGATGAAAGAGATGATGAAATGATGAAAATGATGTTCAAACTGGATGATAAGGTCCTAAAAATTTTGAATGTTTCTAGAATCAGAGAGAAGACTAAAGTGGGTATTTGAAAATTCCTTTTTGGATTGGTCAAACTTTGTTCCCACCCAATGGTATGTAATTAGGGTATGGTGTGGGGGGTTGGTTTGTATGGTTGTTGATAGCCTTTTGGTTTTGGGTCTCAACTACACTTGGACAATTATGCTATATTTTGTAATTTACTTTAGTTTACATTAATATTAATCAAATCATAATTTACTGGTCAATATAAGAGAATGTAAAAATATTATATATATATATATATATATATATATATATATATATATATATATATATATATATATATATATATATATATATATATATATATATATAAGATCTATACATTCTCTTACACCTCTTTTCCACTAGATTTTTGTGGGAGATTTTAATATTGTCTTAAGTTTGGAAGAGAAGAAGGGTGCTAATCCTAGGCTTTACTGTTAGACTAAAGAATTAATTTAATTACATTCATTAAATTAACTTTACTACCTCTTAAGATTTCACTTTATACACTTGCATTAGTCATTTAATAATTAAATATAATTATTAAATGCCCATTTACCTATTAGGGTTTCCTATTAGGTTTTACGATCTCCTTCTATAAGGATTGATCCATTGTATATTTTAATTCATTCTTTTGGTTGATAATAATAAGCTTTCGTATTGTCAGAGAAAAACCCTTGTCTGTTTCCTACCGATTTCTTCCTTGTGACAGGTTTTTGCATGCAGGTTTTGTTGGCGAACAAATTTGTCTTCTCTTCAAATAAACCTTATATTGACTCTATGCCTCTTTGGAGACAAATAATTCAACAATAGTTGGGTAAGCATGAAATAATTGCTTCCCTCTAAATTTTACGAGGTACAACTCCCTCTCCAAAATATTCAATGAATTTTGAAACAAAAATAAATGAAAGTACTTGTAACTGGAAAGTACACAAGGAACTCTCAAATACTCCTAGGTATTGAGGGAATTTTCATAAATTATTAATGCAACATTTAAGATTAAAGGAAAACACAGTTCCTTCAATTACTAAAAATTGACTTCCTAAGAGACTAAAAACAAGAATTATCTGGAAAGATGAATAATCTCGGCACATCAATAAACAATACATAGCAAGAGATATATTAATTCACAAACTAATTAATACACCATAAATCCAAACTCAAAGATTTAAACCAAGCTTTGTATTTAAATATTCACATCTGTTCAGAGAAAAATCTAAAACCAGACAGATTATTGTATCTTCCCATTTAATTCCTTTTGAAAAAAAAGCTAAAAATAGTATTGAAAAAGCTACCAAATTGAGTCTCAATCTAAAAATTCGAACCCTTCCACCACTTTATGTCCAGAATATATAGTTGGGTTCAAAATCTTATGGATATTGAGCTAATGGCAGCACACTGACATCACTAGGCGAACTAATAAATTCAGCCATTGTGATTACAAGTTGTTTAAGCTCTCTTTTTTCTTTACCATCTTTTTGGGATTGACCGAGCATGTGATCAGCTGCGAACTTGAATAGGTGATCCCTTGAATCCCTGGTAAGCACACCGAATTCCATTTTTGTGACCTCAAAGTCCTCTGCTTCAGGTTCTTGAATTCCTTCGTTGGGTTTAAAGAATGCAATCTTAGCAGTCACCTTTCTTGTAGTGGGATATGTGGTTAACCTTGCATTGCTCTTGATTTTCTTCACCTTTGGAGTGTGGAAAACATACTTAGTGATTATTTCTTTAATCGGTAGGGAAATAGGCTTGAATATTCTTTTTCTATTCACCGAATCTGTTAACCAGGGAGGAGTTGAACTAGAAACCAACCTATTATTGGTTGTTTTAGCAGAGTTACCTTTGTTTACTGAATTTTAGATTTATCGGCATAATCTTCTTGACTTTTTGTAAGGTGCTCGGGTGAGAAATAATTATCCTCATTGTTGATTTCGATGTCAATAAAACTAGAATTTGGAGAGGCCATCTGAGCATGACTTTCAGATCTGGTCCTTAACCTTGTCTGAGGTGTAATAGGATGTTCACTTGGAATTGCTTTCTTTTTAGATGAAGGGATCTTACCTACATTAGTGACCAAAAGAGATATGTTAGATGAATTAGGCACCACTTTGAATCAGATAGAATCGACATTATATTTCACAAGGGGTGTACTCTCTATCTTGGCCTATCTTTTTCTCTTCATCCAGTCTTCTATAACTTTGAAAATGAACCGAGATCTCAATTTCACATTGTCTTCTTCTCTTGTCCAGTCGATCTCAGATAAATCTTCTGTGTTTGAACCATCATATCCTGGTTTGATAATCTCATAATCATCTTCATCTATGCCATCTATATCAAACTTCAATTTCAGGGTTTTGATCTAGGACAATAACAACTTGGAATGGTCCTTTTTCCTAACTACCTCTTCATTTCTGAGGTCTTCCCACAAATCTTCAATATGTGAGTTTGGTGACGGATGATTTCTCAGACTGAGGACTCCTCTTGTAAAACCTTTATTATTGAACCCTCTCCTTAAGTCATAAAATTGTATGTGAAAACTCACCAGGTTAGTCTCTATTATTGAAGCATCAATCATGTTCTTGCAGGTCATAGCTCCAAGTTTGATTGGAAACATGGAATCCCACTTTTCCTCTGGAAGGCTATTTTTAATCACGGTGATCATTTGTCTATAGACCTCTGCTAAAATAAAGCATTCAAAGGAAAATCTTGACAATTTAAGAGGTTCTTCATCAAATCCTCCCACTCTGATGTATGTAAACCATATAAACTAGATATAGAAACTGCCATAGTTATGGACTAGTTTCTGAGCTTCTGGAGAAATTCTCTATTTTGGGATCCCTACAAGTTGATAACACAATTTTCCAAGGAAAAAATCATGAACCCTTCTGTAGTCCTCAAGGACTCTGTCTCTTCTCAATAAGGGGAAATATTCAAAGATGTTTAGATCTTCATTCCAGGGTTCATGGGGAATTCCCCCAAGATCTTGGGTACATGCAAGACAATAAGTTAAATATGAGGACATGTAAAATTCCTTTCTTATGGCTTGTGCCTGCTTAAGTTGATCTCTTAATGAACCATCGGTTATCTTGGCCTAGTCAATATTTTGTTTCCCTTCCAGAATAATCTCTATGAAATGATACATCCAATCTTCAAAAAGAAGTACTTGTTCTGACCCTTTCACTCTATGTAACAAAACCATTATGTCATGAATGTGGGGTTTCATGTGATCTTTGGTTAAAACCTTAGGTAGCCTATAACCTCCTTTGTAGAATGACTTAGTCCATTTATGAGCAATATTACTATGGTTTTTGTCTTTTCTTTCTTGAAATTAAGCAAGCGACTGGGTAGGAGTAAAACTAGCAAAAGCCTCATCAGGTAACTTGAAAATAGACATTATGGTCTCTCAGGTTATGGAAAAAAGGCTCTGACCTCCATTATTCAATACACATTTAGATTTGACATCATAGTGGTTTATGCTTTGTTGGACTAACTTACGACTCACTACAGCTGGGGAAAAAGTTGCAGCTTCAAGAAATCCACTAGACAAGAATTCTAAACTATAGTTTTTTTCTACAGTATTCGCCAAATTCTTGGTCATTTTCTCTACTTCAACCCCTAACAAATCAGTGTATGTAATCACCGGGGCACAACATTCTAGATTCATAGGATTTTCAAAGAAATGTATGCTAGAATTCATCTTTTATTCTCCAAAACAAATAGAGAGCAACAATCTTTTTGAAATCATAGTATTATGCAAAAAATAGGAAACAAAAGGAGGTTTTTCAATGATTACCTATGCTCTGTCGACTTAAGGAAAATAATCTCTTTCTTTCACAACCGAGACTCCACAATTTCACAATAAAAGTAAAAGAGCTAAACAACATATTTATAAAAAGTTCCCATACCGTAGAGTTTGACTATAAAAAGGAGCATTAATGGTGGCATGAATTCAAGACTGAAGTGAGAATAATGATGTGATATATGACCTCTTTTTTATTTTGCAACTATCCAAAACATCATTAATCTCCATTTAATGTCATTACTTCATTCGTGCTTACGACCAAATCTATTATAATTCAAATTACCAACTTGAATTTGCCCTACAGTTTCCATCTTTTCAAGGCTAATCATACCATAATCCCAATGATTACTTCACTGACATTTCACATCATCCAACTCATCAACTGTCACATCAATCCTTGGGTTTGCTGCTATCTCTTTTGAGCTCCTTTGAACTACTTCAAACCGAGGTTCGAAGAGGTTCAAAGTGGTTCACCATTGCATGATGATGTGGATGCAGGTCCCACCTGCAATTACCAATGTTAAATAAAATTCATTTGATTGAACCTCTTTGAACCACTTTGAATCGAGGTTCAAAGGGGTTTAAAGTGGTTCATGAAGGATCAAGAACAATCAACACTTGGCTGAAGGATGCCGGCTTTGACAAAGACAAACTTGAAGGTTGCAATGGTTAACTCAAAATCAAGGCCAACATTGGAAAGCTATTGATGCAAGTTCAAGAAAGAGGAACATCAAACAAGTGTTAAATATTTCAAGGGTCGAGGACACTTTTAACATGGAAAATCAAATAGACCCTAACATCAGCTCTTTTTGGGGACTGCATGTTGCCAAATATGCAGAGAACTCTAAATCACTGGTTTGGCAAAGCAAAAATGAAGAAGGAAAAGAAACTATGCACGCAAGCACACCAAAAAGGAAAAGCAAGGAAAGCTACCTATTATATACAAGGGGAGAGACTAAAAGAACATTAATGCTTGAAAAATTTGATGTCCTTCCTGTTAGAAGTAAAAGGAAGATTAATACCATCTAGGTAGGACAAATGAAAAGCATTTGAACCAATTGCCTCTGAAAGAATGAACAGGCCTTTCCATAAAGATTCAAACTTTCCATGAGATCCCTTAGGCGCCTTTCTTTTATCCCATAACAGAACTTCATCACCTTCCATGAACTTACGAGTACAGGCTCACATATCAAAAAATTTCTTTACTTTTAGTTGATGCTCTGTAATGTGATCCACTAATTCATTTCTTTATTCTTCTAACTTATTCAGGTACATGATGCGCTTCTCTAGGGAATTTTGAAAATATTGATCTTCAATCACAGATTGCAACTTGGCTACAGAAATTTCTAGGGGAAGTGACACATGAGCTCCTACCCCATAGATCAGTTCAAAAGGTACCATGCCAATAGCCCTCTTCAGAGTAGTTCTATTGGCCCATAAGGCTTCATGTAACTTTTTGTGCCAGTCATGAGGATTATCACCCAACATTTTTTTAATTATAGAAACAAGGTTCTTATTGCTAGACTATGCCTGACCATTCCCCTACGGGAAGTAATCTGATGAGTGTGCTAAGGATATCCCATGTTCGTAACAAAATGCTGATATTTCTTTAGAAGAAAAATATGTTGTGTTATCTGCCATTATTTTGACTAGTATCCCGAATCTGACAAAAATATGGCTCAGTAGAAAGTCACACACAACCTGAGAATTTGACTTCTCGGTAGGAACCACTTCCACCCATTTGGTGAAATAATCAGTGGTGGTTAATATA
This sequence comes from Chamaecyparis obtusa, assembly GCA_027943335.1. Lineage (NCBI taxonomy): Eukaryota > Viridiplantae > Streptophyta > Pinopsida > Cupressales > Cupressaceae > Chamaecyparis > Chamaecyparis obtusa. The sequence goes on along the minus strand of BSBK01003560.1, from coordinate 2,071,128 downwards.
TATATATATATATATATATATATATATATATATATACATATATATATATACATATATATATATATATATATATACATATATATATATATATATATACATATATATATATATATATATATATATACATATATATATATATATATACATATATATATATATATACATATATATATATATATACATATATATATATATATACATATATATATATATATATACATATATATACATATATATATATATATACATATATATATATATATATACATATATATATACATACATATATATATATATATATATATATATATATATATATATATATATACATATATATATATATATATATATAATATATATATATATATATATATATATATATATATATATATATATATATATATATATATATATATATATATATATATATGTACCACACTAGACAAAGGATTCAAAGGTCCTACAAAATCTATCCCCCATTGTCTGAAAGGTTCATCTACGATCATTGGCTTGAGGAGTAAAGCTGCAAGTCATGGGCACCTTGTGAACAATTGACATTTTTCGCAATTCCTGACATAGTGGTATGTGTCCTTGAACATTCCCAGCCAATGAAAATATTTTCAAAGAATATTGAATGTCGTAATAGTGGAGGATAAATTCCCTCCATAAGCTTCATCATGGAAAGCTTTTAGTTGTTTCTTTTGTTGTGCAACATCTACACATCTGAGAAAAGTCTGATCAATACCCCTTTTATATAACACGTCTTGAGCAATTACATACTTGGATGCCTTTAGCTTCAAATTATGCTTCTCTCAAGGGGTCAAATGTCTAGGTCATTCTCCATAGGTGAGGAAGTATGTTACATCTGAGAACCAAGGATCAGTCAAACTTACCAACAATGCCATGGGGACTCCACTTCCTTCTTCTTTCAATGGCTTCTCATTTTCTGCTATTAATTTACACAAACCCCTTCCTCTTACCAAATTTTTTGGTTCAATAGTTAAATCATACTCCTGAGTTTTAGCTATCCATGCCGCCCTATTATTCATGCCTATCTCCTTTTGATTTAGAATGCTTTTTACTACAGTTCTAGGACATAAACCGTGCAGTGAGAGTGCATTATGTAGTACCTGAATTGCTTCACTGCCTTCACTACAACAAAGGTGTGTTTCTCAATTTGAGAGTATTTGAGTTCATGTTTCTTCAAGGGCTTTCTCATAAAATTAATAGGTGCCTCCTGCCCTTTTTCATCTTTCTGTGTCAAAATGTCAGATAAAGTATGCTCTAAAGCATAGCAATAAATAACGAAGTCCTTAAAATTTGGCTTGTCAACACGGGTGCCTAGGATACTACCATCTTAATGTCATTGAAATCTCTAAGCCCCTCTTCATTCCATTTAAAAGGGACCTTCTCACTCAACATGTCTACCATATGCTTGGTAGTCTCCGAAAACTCTGGGATAAAGACCCGCAAAAAGTTCACTTGGCCGAAGAAAGATTTTAGGCCGCTTATGCTGGAAGGTAAGTTAAGCTACCGAATTACCTTGACCCTTTCAAGGTCAATTTTGACACCTTCTTTCAAAACAATATGCCCCAACAATTTACCCTCCTCCATAAAGAAAATTGACTTCTTAGGATTTAAAGATATACCATGACTTCTACACCTTTGTAACAATGTTTTGATATCCCTTAAATGGTGACTCCTCTTTTTTGAAAAAAATAGTCAGGTCATCCAAGTAAACTACAATGATCTCATTGGAAAGGTCCTTGAAAGAGGATTTCATTGCTCTATGAAAAGTGGCACCAGTATTAATTAATCCAAATGACATCCTGTTATATGCATAAGTACCCCAAGGAGTTATAAAGGTTATTTTATATTGATCCTCCTCTGCCACACTAATCTGATTATATCTAGAGTAACCATCTAGCATTGACATTACTTATGATCGTGACACAGCCTAGAGAACATGTTCCATCACTGGCAGTGCGTAATTATCCTTCAGACTAGCTTGATTCAAATTCTGAAAATTAACACAGATTCTGATTTCACCGTTCTTTTTCCTCACAGGGACTATATTATCAATCTAGGTCAAATGGTGTATAGGGTATATGATTCTGGCTTGCAACATTTTCTCTACCTCTTTCAATATAGCTTTAGATACTTTCAAGTTGTAATTTCTTAGCTTATGGCGGAAAGGGGTGGCATCCCATTTCAAAGGGATGTGGTGTCTAAACTGACCACCTCTAAAATTCTTAAGATCTTCATATCCCTAAGCAAAAACATCTCTATACTCTGTAAGCAACTTTTTTAGGTCATCCCTTTCCTATTGAGAGCATGTCTTACCTATTGAAATCTATTTAGGATTACCATCATCTCCTATATTGCTTTTATCATACTCTTTGGAAATATGAGTATGAGATACTTTTTCCCTAATTGTACTATCATATCTTCTTTGAAATAGATGTTCCAGAGAAACCACTCCTTTTGGAATCTTGTTTCCCCTGAGTTGAATGATTCCATCATTTATTGTTGAACCTTCATAGAACTCCTTACTCTCATTAATGGATCCTTCAAAATATATATCGACAAAATTTACAACACATCCCAAGAAATATTTGAGTTGAGAATCACTGTCAAACACTTGCTAGTGTTCTACATTATCTAGCACCTTCGGCCTATATATCATTTATATTTGATACTTCTGCATTTTGAAGTCTGGATGGGGTAACAATAATGAGGGTGAAACTGCCAAGGAGTCTGCTTTAGTATTTAGACTTCGGGGTATAAACTCTATGGAAAAGGCATCAAAGGAGTCAATTTCATCCCACACTAAGTTTTTATAGTGCTTTAATTTTCATTTTTGACCGAAAACTACCCCCTAGTTGCTTCACAATCAGTTCAACATCACCCTTTATAACTAGTTTCTTAACCCCTCTTAGATTTGCTTCTTCCAATCCTAGTAGAAATGCCTTGTACTCAGTCGTATTATTCATGTTCCTGAAATCCATCTTAAAGGATAAAGGGGTGCATTCTCTGATAGGAGGAAATAATATGACCCCTTCTCCGGATCACAAATTTGAGCAGCTACTATCGAATTCCATTTTCCATATGGCCTCCTCCTTTGAAACATTGGAAACACATTCATTTTCTCCATCAGATAGGACAATATAATTATCGAAATGACATTCTTCATAGAGAATCTAGGCTTTGGGGTTGTCTAAGGGAACCACTGTGTATTTTTTCTTGGGTTCTGGTTCAAGATTTATCTTCTTTTTTACCCACTGGAATAATCGCCTCATACCAATCCATCTTTACATCTCCCCCCAAGTCTTTATAGAAGGTTCTGCTAAGCAACATACCATAACTGGTCAGAATATCCGCGACCAGGATTGTTAATTTCAAACGCTTATCAGGACATGCAACAAGAACAACTTGCACATCTTTAACTTGACCCATCAATGATACTTGCTTTCCATCCATAGAATAACATCGACCAAATGTTTTGGTTAGGGTGAGGCCTAGGGCCCTAGCAACTAGGGTAGGCATAATATTATCAGACCCACCAAAATCAATAGTGCAATTACTAAGCTTCTGTATATTCAACAGCAAGGAGATGTAGAAAGGGTTTGGGTTTTTCTCCTCTATTTCATTCTCAATGGAATTGACATAGGGGGAACCCTCAGGTGTTTGTGGGGCATCTTTGGGTACAAATATGAGAGGTTCCTCACTTGTAGTTGTTTCTCCTATAAGGAGTTTGTTACATTGGGTGCTTGAGCTAGACTCTCCTTTCACATATTTCACTAGTTTGTCAAGCTCCTTTGGATTCATCCTTAAGTATTCAGCCAGGGAAATCGAAATAGTGGTAGTCTTACAAAATTCAACAAAATTGAAAGGAGGGGGTGGGGTTGTGTTACCTCTTTACAAGATTTTGATTCCTAAGATTTTGGGGTTTGAAAAAGCATCACCACTTCTAGTTTCCCTTCCCTTTGGATAACTATCAAGTGTACCAGTACCAAAAGTGAACAAGTGAAGATAAGATAAGACAATCCAAGATAAATTTGAACAAGTGAATAACTCTATTGGTCAAGAATATAACTAAGGTGTCAAAGTAATATGTTTTAGCTAAAAACAACTTGTATTATATCAATTTTAGACTAAGAGACCAAAAAGAATAAAATGTAAGCTCCCTAAACCATCTAAGAGAAAATTTGGACCAAGCCCACTCAGATCAAAATCTGGGCGAGACCTCAAATAACCAGGTGACACTTAGACAGAAGAAAAAATCCATACAACATACCCCAGTGTATCAAGGTGAAACTTTAGTACAGTGTGATACTTTTTATATAGGTGGGATGATATACCCCAGTACTATGGTGTGACACTTCTCTAAATTGTGGATGACACTTTAAAGTGTTGTGCAATATTTTTCACTAAAGGAAGATGGTATTTAATCAAAAAATAATGAAGGATCAATTTTGACTTAAAATCTTCATTTTGATTAACTATTTTGACTTATCCAACAAAGTGACAATGTGTATTGGTGGGTTTAACAACAAGTTTGATGTTTTCAAAACAATTGTGGTACATAGAGTAGTCTTAAAATAATCAAGCAAGGGATAAAGAAACCTTACATGATACAAACATTTGTGAGGTCTCAAAGGAAAAATCTATGAATAGAATCGTAATGTGTATGTTCAAAAAATTTCCACTAGTCTTGTACAAATCAAAGACACATCAAGAAAGTTACACCTAAGGTCAAGAGGGAAGTTCTTCAACCTTTTCCCACAACTTCGTGTTCTTATCCCCACGGTTAGGTGGTTGGGTGGATTTTCCTAGGACTATGCAAGTTATGGATCAATTGGAAGAGAACAATGCTCGAATTGCACATCTTTCCATATTTCCATATTCAAGATTTAGCATCCAAGGGAACACATATGGTGAGTGTCTTGGGGTGATCCAAGTAGTCCACTTGGATCAATCCTTGCACAAAGGAAGTCATATGGCTGAAATGGTCAGCCTCTAAGTTCTAGGTTCTTAATAAGGGTCTTCATTCATGACTACCCCCTATAGTTCCACAAGAGGAATTAAGGCCTACAACCCTACAATCACCCAAAATGCATAGTCTTGCAAGAAAGATTTAGACCTCTTGGCCCTACACAAGTTGAATGTACTTCCCTTGTAAACAAGTTCCTAGTCAAATGTAGTCTCGCTTAGCAAGATTTAGGCAACTAGGCCCTAAACGTGAAGAAGCATTAGAAGTGGAAATAGCCACATCTTCTCTCTCTTTAGATTAAAGGAAGCATCTATTTATAGTGGTGTGATGTAGTCAAGTTCACTTGTTCTCCACTTGGGTCATTCCCAAAAGATTTCTCTTTTAGCAGGCCCTCTAAAGGTAAATGCAAGAAAGTAAATGGATAACTAATAGAGGTCTAGATTTTTGATTTTCCATAAGGAAAAGAACATACTCTCCTACTCCACAATGTCTTCCAAACATAAAAAACACTTGTTCATTTATCAAAATAACATTAATTAAGCTAGGTGCCTAAAAAATCAAGTATATGTAAGCAAAATGTTTATTTGTATCTCCCAAGTCAACCTACAAAACCACAAGTTAGTAGTTTTTGCAATGCAACTTCTTTGACAAGCGATTCCCACAAAATCACAAGTTAGGGCACAAAATAGTATGCAAACAAGATCAATATCCCTACAAAACAACTTGTTAGCAGCTATTAGGAAACTAGAAAACCCGAAAATGCAAGAAAATGCAAGCAAACTCTGCCAAAATCTAGACTGTGACAACAAAAAAATCTGGATGAAACTTCATAGTCTTCCAGGAAAATTGTACGATAGTTCTCTGCAAACCAGATGATATTTCAGAATGGTAAGACAAACCTTAAAGAAGCCGCATGACACTTTTTCAAAAGGAATACAATATTTCTCTATATGACAAAGTGATATTCCAGAAAGTATAAAATGTCATCCAATAGTATTAAGAAATTTCACATGGGTATATGCTAAAATGTTGTATGACTTTCTCAGCTACAAAATAGAAATGACGAACCTGTGACAACATAAATCTGAAAATGCAAAAAATGGAGCTATAAAAGCATATATAGCCCCACGGTGAGTGCCAAAAATGTGTGATCAAAAGGTTACACACTTTTATAAACCATTGTTCTTGAGAGAATCCATGAAATAGGACATCCCAAAAGGTGGCTTATAACTTCCTATCTATGACGTGCAAGAATGTAAGCATTATGGATAGTGGCTCTCAAATGAACCTCAATAAGAAACCCTTACAATGTGCACCATAGGATGGAAGATTCAAAATGATAATGCAAGCATGAGAGATCTAAATGAAATGCAAGAGCTAAGCTATAATGTAGATGCAAGAACAAGAAAGCAAATCTAATCTAACAAGATTGCAATGCCTCCTAGTTAAGCTATGCGATTTAAGCTAGATGCAATAAGAAAATGCTAAGCTAGAATGCAAGTAAACTATAATTCTCTTTAGAATGCAAGAATGAAAAAGATTGCAAAATCAAGATTCTAAAATGTGAGATTAAGACTACTGATTGACTAACTAGCCAAGAATGAGAAGAGAGTATCCTTTTAAAGAATTTAGAAATGAATGGACAGTCAAGATTAAGAGGCAAAATCTAAGGGTGGAGAATAATCCCTATTTTGACTTTACGACACAAAATTCTCAAGAGGCAAAATCAAGTGGATGAGAATGGCTAGGTAGAAATGAATGGTGAGGATTAAGAGGCAAAATAGATTCCACTTTTGTCTTTTTCTCTTTTTTCATATTAAGATTTTCCTTTTTCATGTGCAAACATAAGATAAAGTGGATTTTATTTAATTAAAAGGGGACATGTTCTTTTAATCAAATAAGACTTAGGATAAAGTGGTCAAACTTTAAGATATCATCAAATAAATTGATAAAGTGATGATTTGATCAAGAGATAAGATTGATTAAAAATAAGATAAGGTCTAGTATTTTTAATGTTTAATGTTAGAGTGGAGCTCAAGGTTCACTAGACCATTTTTGGGTGATTACAAGAATTAGTGCATTTCATGGAAATAGGTAAGAGAACGTAAATTAAGAAACAATATTGTTGCATTTGTTAAAATTATAGTGATGCATATGATTGAGATCCTTGATAGTTCACTATTTGGTGTGTTTGGGTATTTTCTTTGACATTGTTGAGATGTTGTGTTCCTTAATACCGTCTGGTGGTTACTCCCTCTTATGTGACTGATATTGGTCACAATATTTTATGAATGTATTTCATGATTGGTGAATTATTTTACTTTCTTGGTGGATTATTTCACATGTTGTGTAGGATACCATTGAATTTTTGGTCATTTTCATGCAAGGATTACACAGGAACTTCCTTATCTATCTATTTGTGGAATTCACCACATTTGATCTATTGTTGAAATGAGCTCCTTTTTGGGATTTATTATTGGAATTGGCAATTTTCCCATTTGGGTTTTCCCTTTTTAGTTTCATGGTGACTATTCCAAATGTTTGGTATTGCTGCCCAATCTTGTGTTCTATGACTCTATCATGTTCAATGCAGACCACATATAGTGTGTGCAAGGGAGAACATCACAAAGAATATACTATATTTATGTTTTCTAATTACCTATAACATGTTAATGGGAATAACTTGTCTTATTTATTTTTGAGAAAATCTTGTTGTGTACATGAAAAGAAGTCCATGTTTACCACAATGTATATGAATGTTAGTGGTAATGGATTTAAGAATGAACATAATTGTAAATCTTCCTTTGTATGGATGTTAATAGTTGCATTGTTCAATTGATGAGTAAATGTCTACCATGTTAATGAGATTAGAAATTTTATGCTCTTTTTTTGTAAATTATTAAGAGATGGATAGTTGATTTTGGTAGACCTCATTTTGTGCATTAGTTAGATTCTTTATATATGTCATTTTCCATTAATGTCATTGTCTATTTTATACATTATTGGTTGAGCTTGAATAGTTGCATTGGTTTTTAGCATGTATGCTTAGTGAGATTCTAGTTTTCTCCCATGTTGGATTTTGAGATCTTGAGTGTATCATTTCTTGGCATTGTTATTCTGGATGGTTGGGTGTGACCTAGTCCAACTATGGCATTTAACTCTTGTGTGGATCTTAGACCATACCTTATCTTTGTGCTTGCCTATTTTTGAGTGATTGAGGAGATGTTTGATGCACTCCTATTTTACTTTTTGTTTTTGATGAGTGTTTGATGTAGGAGCATCCTGGGTGTAAGAGCAATCTTGCATCACCCAAAAATATTTTTGTTTTTGTATTCAATAAGGGCTATCTTGTGTAGAGCTGCTATTTATGGAAACTTTCTATTTTTAGTAAGTTGGTCTTATGATCTCAGAATGTTTTGATTTTACATGTGGAGGTTCATCTCAGTCATATCAACCTACTAGCAAAGTTTCATAGCTAGATCAGGTCTAGTTTTGAAGATATTGAGGATTTTTGGTATTGGCAGCAGGGTACAGAAACTTTGAACTTAGTTTTGAAGGCTTTAGAGGCCCCGGATGAGGTCAAAAATTTGGGTGACGGGTGCTTGTGTGGGTCAAGCCTGTAGAGTGCTTTGTGGCATTTCTGAAATGGGGTTATAATAGTCAATTGGGTCAACTAGTGATGACTTATGGTTTTTGGAAGTTGGGTCACCTGAAATGGCAGAAAATAATTTTCCTTCAAAATTTATGTTCGGGTTTCAAAAGTTATTTTGAGCTGACTTTGATGTAATAAATTGAAAAATAAAATAATTCTAAGTTTGGTTGGCCCTTAGGGCTAAATTTCTGGAACCTTCTCAGGCGGTGGAAAATGCCTATATAAAGAAGGCCCGTAGTGTTGTCTAGGGCAGTTTTGGGTAGATTTGGGTAATGATTCGAGACTTTGTCCTACAAAATATTGTAAGGGAATGCCCATGTGGCTTTTCATATTGTAATTCTAAAAGTTTGTAATTCTACATTTGTGGAGATAATAAGAAGCCAATTTTCTGTTCTTGCATATTGTTGTTGTTTCTTTTTTTCTGTTATATGTTTGTGGTATTAAGGGGAGCACCCTTCATCAAGTGGTATCAGAGTAGGTTTTCTTGAGTGTGTAAATAGATCACTGACTATGAGGTAGTTTGCACTAGGACCATGGTTAGGCTTTCAGCACGCATTGCGAAAATGCCTCCATGAAGAGAATGTGGCGAAAGAGCTGGTGCTGTGACACCTAAGGTTAGAGAGCTGTAGAGATAAGTGCGAGCATTACAAGAAGAGATTCATAGAGGAATGAATCTTAATGTCAGAGATGAAAGTGAGGATGAAGCCAAAGAAGAATATCAAGAAGGAGAAGTTGAAATTATGAACCAGGAGGAAGAAAGACTTTTTTGGGCCATTTCCAAGAGCAGAAAAAGACCTAAGATTGAGGTTCTTGCATTTTTAGAAAATCTTAACCCAGAAGAATTGATCGATTAGATCAATGAATGTGAAGAATATTTTGAGTATGAAGATATTAAGGATCCTGATAGGGTCAAATTCGTGAAGGCTAGATTGAAAGGTCATGCGAAGATCTGGTGGCAAGAAATTCAATTGGAGCAAAATAGAAGAGGGAAAGATAAAATCACAAGATGGGATCAGATGGTGGATAAATTGAAGTGGCAGTTCATCCCTATTGATTACGAGCTTGACCTACTGAAGAAAATGCAAAGTTTGAAGCAAGCAGGAAGATCTGTTCAGGAGTATATAGAGGAGTTCTATCGACTCCTCATCAGAATAGGCCATGCAGAAGCTGATAAGGAGAAATTTGCTCTATACCTTAATGGGTTAAGGCCAAGCATTCAAGAGGAGTTGAATCTAGTTTGAATGAATAGTATTGAAGAGGCATACCAATTTTCCCCAAAAGTGGATGAAAAGCTGAACAAGAAGTTCGAGAGCAGACAAAATGAAAGAGGTCATGGTGGACAATCTAGTGGACGGTCATATGGAGGCCAAAATGAAGATCCGAAAAAGAAGGATGAGGCCAGTAGCTGTCAAAATCAGAGAGGAAACAATTCCAATCATTTCCAAGATGAGAATAATAGAGATCAGAGAGGAAGAGGAAGAGGACAAGGTTCAGGAAGAGGAGGCTTCTGTGGAACATGTTTTCACTGTGGAGAAGAAGGTCACAGGGCATTTGAATGTCCTCAATGCCAAGGAAGAACAAATAGGAGGAATGAAGGCCAGCCCAGAGTTGCACATGTAGATGAAGATGCCAGATCATCAAATTTAGAAGATGCTGAAAGAGGAGAAACACTGATTAACAAAAGAGTCCTTCAAAGTGGTGAGAATGAACTTGAACAAAGGAGGATCTTGTTTCGCACTAGATGCAAGTGTGAGGGCAAATGTTGTGATGTGATTATTGATAGTGGAAGCACTGACAATTTGGTGTTAGAAGAGATGGTGACAAAGTTGAAGCTCAAGAGACAAAAACACCCACATCCATATCGGATTGCCTAGGTGTAGGATGACCACAAGGTCATGGTCAGTGAACAGTGCTTGGTAAAGTTCAAGATTGGCGGGGTACCAAGATGAGGTACTATGCGATATCATATCTATGGATGCATGTCATATGTTATTGGGTAGACTGTGGTAGTTTGATAGATGTGTTGTACATGATGGTCATATGAATACCTATTCCTTGACAAAGGATAGAGTGCGACATAAGCTAAATCCATTGAAGGAGACCGAAGAAAAGGTATGTGGCAATGCAAGAATAACATTTGTTGATGGAAGAAAATTCCTAGATGGTATGAGGCATGAGCATGTGTGTTTTTCTTTAATTCCAAAAGCTGGTAAAGAAGAAGTAGAAGATGTTCCTATAGAAGTTGAATATTTGTTGAATGAGTTTTAGGATATTGTATCCGATAATGTGCTTGATAGATTACCACTAGTCAGGAAGATCAGTCATTAGATGGACTTGATCCTAGGAGTGAGTTTTCTGAATAAGGCAGCACACAGAATGACACATGCGAAAAGTGAGGAATTGATTAGACAAGTACATGAGTTGTTGCAAAAAGGGTTGATCCATGAGAGTCTGAGTCCTTGTGTTGTACCAGCAGTATTAGCACCAAAGAAGAATGGAGAAAGGAGGATGTGTAGAGATTCCAGAGCACTAAACAAGATCACAATCAAGTATAGGTTTCCATTGCCATGAATGGATGATATTATGGACTGTTTGAGTGGAGCTGTGTATTTCTCAAAGATAGATCTGAAGAGTGGATATCACCAGATTTGGATCAGAGAAGGAGATGAATGGAAGACTACCTTCAAGACAAAGGAAGGACTGTATGGGTGGTTAGTCATGTCTTTTGGGCTAACCAATGCACCGAGCACTTTCACGCGGCTCATGAATGAGGTTCTGAAAGAATTTTTGGGTAAGTTTGTCATTGTGTACCTAGATGATATTTTGATCTTTAGTAAGACATTGGAGGAGCATATGATGCATATTCGTATGGTATTTGAGAAGCTAAGAGAAGAGAAATTGTTGATTAATTTGAAGAAGTGCAGTTTTGTGAAGAAAGAGTAAGTGTATTTAGGATTTTTAGTTTCAACAGAAGGTCTAAAAATGGACCCAGAGAAGGTACATGCTATCCTTGAATGGCCTACTCCAAGGAGTGCTACTAAGGTAAGATCTTTTCATGGTTTGGCTAGCTTTTACAGAAAGTTTATCAAAAATTTTAGCAGTATTTGTGGACCCTTGACTGAAACAATAAGAGGGGACAGAAAAGAGTTTAAGTGGACTAATGGAGCAAAAAAGAGTTTTCAATTGTTGAAACAAAAAGTTACAGAACAACCTGTTTTAGCCCTTCCGGATTTTAATAATGTGTTTCAAGTAGACTATGATGCTAGTGGTACTACAATAGGAGTTGTTATGAGCCAAGAAGGTAAACCTGTTGCTTATTTCAGTGAGAAGTTAAATGATGCCAAGAGAAAATATTCTATTTATGATCAGGAGTTTTATGCTATAGTTCAGGCATTAAAGAAGTGGAGACATTATCTGCTTCCTAAGGAGTTTGTTTTGTATACTGATCATCAAGCTTTGCAATATTTGAATAGTCAAGAAAAGTTGAATCAAAGGCATTTGTAATAGGTTGAGTTTTTACAGAGTTATACATTTGTTTTGAAACACAGAAGTGGAAAGTCTAATAGGGTTGCGGATGCTCTTTGCAGAAGGAAACTATTGCTGATAGAAATGCAGATTAAGGTGGTTGGGTTCAAGGAACTCAAGAATTTGTATCCAGAGGATCCTGATTTTGGTGAAGCTTGGAAAGCTTGTAAAGAACCTATTACTCTAGACAAGACGAAATGGCTAGATTTTATCATCCAAGATGATATGCTATTTAGAGGGAGTCAGTTGTGCATTCCATGAAGTTCTATGAGGGAGAATCTCATCAAGGAGAAGCATAGCAGAGGATTGGCTGGACATTTTGGTCGAGATAAAACCCTTGCTTTGGTTGGTGAGAATTATTATTGGCCACAGTTGCAACAAGATGTCAAGAAGTTTGTACAGAGTTGTAGAGTATGTCAGATGGTGAAAGGAGTGAAGCAAAATATAGGGTTGTACCAGCCAATACCTATACTAGAGAATCCTTGGGAGGATATCAGTTTGGACTTTGTTCTTGGTTTACCGAGGACACAGCGGGGACATGATTCAATTTTTGTAGTAGTTGATAGATTTTTGAAGATGGCATATTTTATTCCCTACAAGAAGACTAATGATGTTGTTCATGTAGCAGAATTGTTTTTTAGAGAAGTAGTGAGACTACATGGTTTTCCAAAGACCATAGTTTCAGATAGAGACACTAAGTTCATTGGATATTTTTGGCGTACATTGTGGAAGAAATTGAAGACAGATTTGAAATTTAGTTCATCGCATCATCCATAAACTGATGGACAGACAAAGGTGGTGAATAGGAGTTTGGGAAATTTGCTGAGATGTTTGGTTGGAGATAAGCCAACAGGATGGGATTTGATTTTACCACAGGCAGAATTTGCATATAATAATTATGTCAATAGGAGCACTGGTAAATCACCATTCCAGATTGTACATGGGAGTAGTCCCAGAAATGCATTTGAGTTGAGAAAGATAGATAAAGGAGAAATAAGTAGTGTTGAAGCTGAGGATTTTGCAGAACATTTGAAGAACATCCATGAGGAGGTGAGGAAGTATATTACCAAGATGAATGTGCAGTATAAGGCTAAGGCAGATGAGAAAAGGAGGCATAAGGAATTTTAGGTTGGAGATGAAGTCATGGTTCATTTGTGGAAGGAGCGATTTCTGGTTGGTACATATAACAAGTTGAAAATGAAGAAGTTTGGGCCATGTAAGATACTGAAGAAGCATGATTCAGGAAATGCATATGAGGTAGAATTGCCTATTGAGCTGAATATTTCACCAGTGTTTAACATTTCAGATTTGATAGAATATCATGAAGGAGGTGTTGAAGATGAGATTACAATAGCATAGTGGAGTATTTCAGCAACCTGTTCAGATATCAAGGAGATTGAAGACATACTGGATAGTCATGTTGGTAGAAGCCCAAGGAACAGGACATATGAAGAGTATTTGGTCAAATGGAAAGGATGACCTATTGAAGATTCATCATGGCTAACAAAGGAGGAGGTTAATCATCTTGGTTTTCCTCTGCACACCTGAGTCGTGATGGGGTCACTTCTCAAATTACCCCAGGTGTCTGATGTAGGAGCATCCTAGGTGTAAGAGCAATCTTGCATCACCCAAAAATATTTCTATTTTTGTATTCAATAAGGGCTATCTTGTGCAGAGCTGCTATTTATGGAAACTTTCTATTTTTAGTAAGTTGGTCTTACGATCTCAGAATGTTCTGATTTTACATGTGGAGGTTCATCTCAATCATATCAGGCTGCCAGCAAAGTTTCATGGCTAGATCAGGTCTAGTTTTGAAGATATTGAGGATTTTCGGTATTGGTAGTAGGGTACAAAAACTTTGAACTTAGTTTTGAAGGCTTTAGAGGCCCTGGATGAGGTCAAAAATTTGGGTGACAGGCACTTGCATAGGTCAAGCCTGTAGAGCACTTCATGGCATTTCTGAAATGGGGTTATAATAGTCAATCGGGTCAACTGGTGATGACTTATGGTTTTCGGAAGTTGGGTCACCTAAAATGGCAGAAAATAATTTTCCTTCAAAATTTATGTTCAAGTTTCAAAAGTTATTTTGAGCCGAATTTGATGTAATAAATTGAAAAATAAAATAATTCTAAGTTTGGTCGGCCCTTAGGGCTAAATTTTTGGAACCTTCTCGGGTGGTGGAAAATGCCTATATAAAGAAGGCCCGTAGTGTTGTCTAGGGCAGTTCTAGGTAGATTTGGGTAATGATTCAAGGCTTTGTCCTATAGAATATTGTAAGGGAATGCCCATGTGGCTTTGCATATTGTAATTCTGAAAGTTTGTAATTCCACATTTGTAGAGATAATAAGAAGCCAATTTTTTGTTCTTGCATATTGTTGTTGTTTCTCTGTTTCTGTTATATGTTTGTGGTATTAAGGGGAGCACCCTTCATCAGTGTTCTTTGGGGCCACTTCTATTGTGGGTTTTCCAACTCCTCTTTGGGTGGGCATAGTGTGGGGATAGAGAGTCTCTCCTTTTCCAATATTTGACACTCCCTTGGCCTTAGCTATGTATGATTATATATATGTTGTATTATATTGATTATGTTATACCTTCTTGGCAAGACTCCATGTCAGAGATTACATTGCCAAAGGATTATTGGTGGTGTGATATTCCTAGCCTTAGGCTAGAAGAACACAATGTCTATGGTTGTATCTTACCATCCAGATCTTGGTGGTAAATTTTAGTGTAGGATGATGCTCACCATTTAGACTCATCGTCACCTTATAGAAGGTGAGACCATGGTATATTTGAGTTAACTAACCCTATTTTCTAGCTATAGTTGAGCTCTAAACATCAAAGAAATCATATTGCCCCTATGCTTGGTGTTTAGTTGGGATTGGAGTATCCATTCATGTGGAAGGAGTGCACAATTGAGCCTTCATAGTATGAGTGATCTTGGTTCTAAGAGGAAAATTTTTGTGTTTGTATCTCTTGTCACCCCTGAGTTGGATGTAGTGTCCCTAATAGAAGTGAAATTTTGATAGAGAAACCTCCCTTTTCTGGTTCTTGGTTGAGTTACTGAGAATTTGGTTGGATTAATTATGCTCCAGGAAAGAATGGTAGTGCTTTTCTATCTTTTGGGATAATCTTTCCCTAGTTCATAAGATGTTTACTTGAGATTCCTCGGTGCCTTGGTCTTACAGGAGATCCTAGAGGGAATTTATTTACTGTTAGATACCTTGTGATGAGGTAGAGTGGCTTGTGTTGTGCCTCATTTGGTAGAGATTGTGTCTAGAAGTTTCTTTCATAGTACATGTTGTGTTCCTTGTTCAAGGACCTTGAGAGAATTGCTAATGCTCTTTTAGTGTGTGTTGGTCCTTTTAGTAATTGTGAGATTGATTAGTAAGGAATTGATATGGTTTAGGTAGGCTTAGGGAGGATTCATATGGCTATTATGTGTTTGGATTGGATTTGGATCTCACACTTGGTTTGCCTTTTGGTTTTACTTGCGGGATTCCAAGAGTAAGTCTAGTCTTTGGGGAAGATGATTTAAAGCCTCTCTCATTTTCATTCTGCATGACATGTTGATGGATGTTCCTTTGAATTTTAATTCTTGTATAATGTGATCATGTTGAGCCCATGTGAGGTTTGTACCTTTGGGGTGATCTTATTTATGATGTTGCATCAGAAAGTTCTTTATCCCCTTATGCCTAATTGTTTATCCAATTGATAATAGTATTCTTCAACTCCTCCAAGTCTTTGTCTTTCATGAGATCCTTTTTCTCAGTGCTAGCTCTGGTCCTCTTTCCCAGTCTAGGGGTATCATCAAAAGCTTCCTTATCCACCTCAGAAACCTGAGACTCCTTCTCCTACTCCAACTTACCAGCCAAGATTTTGACATGCTCATTTGACACTTTCAGAATCTTGTAGCTCTGATCCCCCATTTTTTCATATTGTCCTCCACCTTGGCCATTTTGGTCTCCATCTCCACCATTCTCTATTATATATTATCAATGTGAGACATTTTTTTCTCTATGGTATGAAATCTAGAAGTAAAGGAATCCTTTAGGTTTTTGGCATGCTCAATGGATTTAGTCATCTCCTCCAAACTCTCTAGAAAATATTTATCTTTACCACACCCCATAGCCCCAAAAATTTGGAGGCATTTGCGGAGGTCCTTCATCTATTACTTAATATGCATGTTGTCATTGATGATCCCCTCAATGGTGTTAGTGAAGCTTCTCACCCCCAATTTACCCACCAAGATGGAAGTATTGTCCTGAATCCCCACATCCTTTAGCTAAACCTCTTTATCTTTTCCATTATCTTCATCCTTCCCACTAATAATCTTGACAACCCTGTCAACCTCCTCCATTTCAATGAAATTTTCCTCTTGAGTAGTAGTATTAGCAGAATAAGTTTTGTTTTGAGGAATGCAAGCTTTCTTTCTAGTCTTACTTTTCTCATCCTTGTCCAATTCAGAATCACCCTCTTCTTCCTCCTCAGAAGAGGGATCCTCAACAATGAAGGCCTTATTCCTCTTAAGCTTAGCATTAATTTTTGAGGTGGAAGCCTTGGTCTTTTTCTTAGGAGACATTTTTCATTTACCTTTTTTTTATCTTTAGAGGATTCCACCTCAGACATGGAATCACTCTTTGAATTAAAACCCTCAGAAAAATCATCATCAGTTTCATCATCCTCTGACTCAAAATTCAGAGATAAAGAGTGAACAATCATCTTGGCTTTTAGGAGGTCATAAATGAGTACCTTCAAACCCTAATGCAAAGCATGATCCCCTTGGGGATTTTTCCTTTTGTCTTTCATGGTTGCATTCATAGAATAGAGTAAATAATGAGGCATGGAGACTTTTTCCCCATGCTAGAAATGATTAAGAAGGATGAAGTGGTAACCATTAGCCCTAGTGTATCTACTATCTAGTGTAATATAGCTCATAACAGAAAACAAAACTTTTATCCATAGATTATAGTTTTTTTAGGAGAGAAGTAAGTGTTAGAAGACTTTACCAATTTCTTCCTCTCCTTGTCTATCTTGGGGAAATATGTGACAACACCTTTTCTTAGCTTCCTGTCCATATAAAACATACTATTGTTGGAATAGAGAGATAGGGTACTAAGAGAGGAGGGGTGAATAAGTGCCCTAAAAAAATTTCACACCCAAAACTTAATCAATAAACAAAAGTAAACTCACGTATGTACTGAATCCATTGTATGCATCATTCATTCAATTAACTTGTAAAAGTAAATAGCACGAATCAACAATAAATCAATCACATAACACAAGTATTTTTGTAACACATAAACCCTTGTTATAAGGTAAAAAATATGGTGGGGATGGCACCTAAAAATTCTTCACTACTACAGATAATAAAGTTTGTCAATTAAGGCTACAAGTTGTGATCACTTTTGGTGATCTTACCCTATTAGGAGTAACAATTTAGATCAGCTAGATCTACCTAGTTATAGGATTTTGACAACACTCCTTGAGTGTACACTCAGTTAAAAGATTTGCATAAAGACTGTTAGGTCTACTCTATTAAGATATTTTTGCTAACTCTCTTACAATGATTAGAAAATAATAGGATGTATCTACAAATTGACAACTCAACCTTGTCTAATATAGATCTATGAAGTATTAAATAGATATCACCTTTTCATGTGTAGATCTTGAATATGAGCTGCTCGGTAGCCTTGTCTGATTTTGCTTAATTTGAATGTCTCTATATTCTTCTCTTCTCTGTTTGATAACTGATGTCTTGAAGTTTGCTTGGAGCTTCAAGAAATTCTTTGATTTGATATATCCACACACACACACCATCAAAATGATGCGAATTACATTTATATAGCATACTGCTTATGCTTCTTAACAAAATTAGGTTACAATAGCTTAGGAAAAACCCTAAGATCTACAATGTACAAAATTAACCTAGATCTAGCAATTAGATAGAGATCATCATCATAATTAATGATTATATCTACAATAAATGATCCTCAATCTTGGTAAAACATTTTGTGATTATGTTGTAACCATCTTCATAGATAGATGTGCCAAAAATGATTACTATGCCATTTTCTATATTACTTGGTAAACACTGTAAGTACTGCTCGGTAGTTACATTGGTGCTCAGTGTTTACTAATGCTCAGTATTAGTATACACTGATGCTCGGTAAAACTACTCTGGTGATCGGTTTGAACTAATATCTTTTGTTCTCGGTATTGCCTTGAGATAACTTGGTGTTTAGGCTTATGTAGTTAACCGACTAGCATGAGTAGCATTAAGTACTTTCTATTACCGACTAGATAGCATAGGTAACCGAATGGTTATCTTTGATACTAATGAAAATATTTAATGCTTAAAATAGAGATAACAATCTCCCCCTTTGGAATTAGTATCAAAACTTTGAATGTATATAGACATGATGTCTCAAAATTTATTCTAACTCTTCCATTTATACATAGATACCATTACTTAATAAAAATGAAAAATTTCTCAATTTAATCCCCCTCGGTGCATGCTCCCGGTAGTGTGTAGTATACTTAGCATTTGTTTACATATTTGGCATATACATTATTTTCCCCCTTTTTGATATTAATGCCAAATGAAAGAGTGTATACTTACAGCTTATCAAAAATGTGTTTATGGGTTTTTTTCAGTGAATCCAAGAGGTTTGTACATTCCTCTTTCAAGTTGGTGAGAGAAATGTCTCAAGACCAAATTATGCATGCATGTCAAAGATGTTTTCCAACACAGAGATTTATGGTTTTGCAACAAGTGATTGCACTTTGACATTGTGCTTCTCAAAAAATTTCAGGTAAAGAAGTAACTCGGTGACCTGGTCACTTATTCTTTCTTCTTGCTTCCTGAGATCTACCCTTAACCACCTTGAGTTCTTGAACCCTTAAGATAAGCTTTACAAAATCTTGTTGCTTGGTTAAAGCTGCCTATGCACTAGGTTGAATTTTAGTATCTAGCTGTTTAATCTTTTCACTGATCGCAGTAGTGAAGGTTTCCATAGTGCATAGCTTGATCAAAATTTGACTTATTAACTAAGTAATAGATTGAATGTCAGTTATTACCTCATATAACTTTACCTTGTTTATTGCCACTTCCTGGCTGATTTTCTCTGCAAGTTTATTTTGAATCTTTGACTCTGCCCTATCTTCTATTCTTTTCTCTATTTCAGTATCTGGGGCATTGATTTCTTCTACAAGGGTGGCAAGTTGGTCCATAATGGGAATATCCTCATTAATTTGTACCTCCAGTATGACCTGTTGTAAGATATCTCTTACATTCTCCAATATTTCCTTTCTCTTTCTTTCTATCCTTAACTTTTCTTGTGCTGATTTCCTGGTACACAGCTCCCCATATTTTTGAAGTTCCTCGGGGCTTAGGGTCCTAGGGTCACAATCTGGTATAAAAATTACTTCATCTAATGTGACTAGCCCTTTTCCTTGTTTCTTTTTCTTCTTCTTCTTCTCCAGATCTAGAGGTGAGCTTTTTACAAATGGTACTATAGCCTTTACCTTGGTGATTTGAGTAACTTGCCCAGTTGACACTATATCATCCTTTTTCTACTCCTCGATAACCTATGTGCTGGTTGACTGGGATGGAGCCTCTGAAGTTGTGCCCAGTGGGGTAGCCTTGGTTACTTTGGGGTCATCTTGGCCCTTTGAGTCTATCTCATTTGCCTCTTTCTCTTCAGGCTTATTTGTATCTTCTGATGTTTCTGCTCTTTATTCCCCTAATGTGTCCATTGATTTCTTGGGGTTTGAGCCTACAGGTTGTTCCTTTGTCAAAATTTCAACTCTTCCACAAGGATGGGAAGTTCACCTGGAAATTATGTGATTGCAAGATTGGTAAAAATACCTCCATCTTGTGTTGTGCCACTTGCAATATTCACATCCTCATCTTCATCTCTATCATCAGGATCACTATTAGTGATGTCCTCAATGAGTACATCTAATGCTTTATTATCTTCAATCTAGATCTCAACCTAATCTGGTGCATCTTGTGAAATGTTTATGTCCATATTGAAAAGTGTATTATCAATCACCTTGGTAATTGATGCATCTAATTCTTCTTTCTTATGTGCCAAGTCAGCATCATCAATATGAATGCCTTTTTCTTTTGATCTCTACCTCTTCTTAGATAAGTTAATGAATGCCATCTTTTCAGCTTGCTCTCAGGCTACAACTATGGATGTCCAAATGAGTTGTCTAGACTCATCTATGTCTACCAGATTCTCATCTAGTATCTGCATAGCCTGAATTTTTACTCTGAATCTCCTAGAGTATGTCATCATGTAGTCCTCAATCTCATCAAGAGATAAATTTGGAATTGTCAAAACTAGGGATTGTTCCCTCATTTTCTTTTTTGTGTCCAAGGCATAGGACCATTTCTGATTTATTTTCTCTTCTAATGCCTTGGGTATTTGCTTGGAAAATTCCAATGGAACTCTTTTGAAACAAATCATCATTTGGATGATTGCCTCCTCTATTTTATTTTGATCCTCAGTTGACATGTTGTCAAATAGACTAAGTTCAGGATCAGTGATTTTTCCATGTTCAATTATATCCTTAGCAACCTCATCAATTGATCTATTCTTGTTGCTAACCACTTTAAAATGATTATTGTCATTCTCTTCATCTTTAAGGTATTCTTTTTCCTCTTATCAATTTTTTCCTTTTCCTTGGTGCTTCAGCTATGACCTTTGCTCCTCTTTTTGTGTATATTTTTATCGGTGAAGCAGCTTTTGGTTTTGAAAACTTCGCAACTCCCTTCTTCAAACATGGTGAGGCTACAATTGTTGACCTTGTTTGTGCTCTAGATTGCACTTCCAACTACTTCTTCTTTGGAGTTGGAGAATGGGAAACCGATATTGAATCTTTTCCTTTGTCAAAATCAGTTTCTTCACTATCATTGGGTTTTTCAGTTAGCAGTAACTGACCTTCAGTTGTAGTTCCAATTAATGACTCGTCAGATGAGTCAAATTCATCTCCAAACTTCTTTACTAATGTTTTCATCATTTTACTTTACTTTCTAGTCATTTTACCAATAACTAGGCATGTATTTATCTTTGTCTTGGCCTCTTCATACATTCCAAACCTCTCTTCATTCTTTTCTTTTTGGTGTAGCCAGTAGAGCCTTGATTGATTTTGAGGCAAAATCAATATCCATTTCATATCCCATGGGGGCTAGCCATTTAACTCTCGATTTGACTACTTTTATCAGAGTGTGATCGGTGTCCACAAGAAAACATATGTCCATCTCATATTCCTTAACCAATTTTCTAGGAATTCTACTCCAAGAATTCATCCTTCTCTTAAATTGTTAAAAATAATCATCTACAACTTTGTTTAGATTGTCTCCCAAATCACTAATCATATCAGAAATTTGCACAATGATTGGTTTGTCAGTAGACCAATCTACATTACTGACAGAAGGGAAAAATCATTTTATATAGAAGAATAAGCACACTAGAAGTGATCCAAACTTACAAGTGTTTGACTTTACCAACCTGATAGTCTTCATATTTACTTCAATCTACCTTAGGAGTAGCTTGGATAGGTCCAAATGGGTATTCTTCTTTATCATTTTATATACAATGTCCACAGCTCCACATGGAACATTGTTCAATCTACTTGACTGATATATCTTATACCAATAATATGTGTGATAAATTTAACTTCTAGATCCTAGATTGAACTGATCTTTAGTGCTTGGCCATCCCATGTCACTCAGGTATTCTTTTCAATTTCAACCCTTGAGGCACTGGGAAAAGCCTTAGCCTTGTCTATTGTTGGGTAACCAATGAATTTATGGATCATCTACTTAGTCACACTAATCAGTTCATCCAACCAAAATATCCCATCATGATACCGACTGAGCACAACCCTAATCTATTCAGTTTTAAATCTTTTCAAAAAATTTAGGGCATAAGTGAGGCCAATATTTTTGACCTATTTGAATTCCTATTTTAATTTTCCATCTATGCCACAAAGTTTCTGATAAGCTATGATAGTCTGGAAATCTCCAATTTCACCTATTTTGCAGTGGATGTAAGATCTAATGTCCTTGACTAGAAAAACCGTAGGTGGGATGCTTGAGAAAGCTCCCACTAAATATTTTTTTGATGAAACTTATGGATGAAGTTTGTAGTTGGGTTCATCACAGTTATCAAAAATAATGAGGTTCACTTTCTCTTCTACAATCTTGGATTTAGTTTCCTGGGATGCAATTATAATCAATTTAGGTTTTTGGAAAATACGTTGAATGTGCTCGGTAGAAGTTTTACTTACTCAAAATAGATGAAGAACATGCTCAGTTTGATATGCAATTGCCTTGAATGCTTCTAAAGGCTCTCAACTTGATTTTTCTCTGTGAATATTATCGCTCTTTGAAATCGCTTGGTAAAAAATAAACTAACTCTTCCATGTATTTATAGCCTTTTTTGAATTTCCACTCAAAATACTTGTCATTAATGCTTGAACTACTTCTAGCTTGGTGACAACTATCAACTTAGTGAGTACCAAAAAATTTCAACAGCTCGGTTCACACAGACCTTTCCATTTGGTTGGTACTGATACTCGGTTAACCTTGAATAACATTCACCGACAAGTATCTCTTTACTCAGTCTTGCTTATACCGACTGTATGACTTTGTTAGCTCTCAACTTATAAACCATAATGCATCTTTGTTCATGCAAATTTGGTATGTGTACATCATATATAAGGAACTGTATGTAAGATAAGATCAATTTGGAATATTAGTGTTAATCTCTATTGAGCATTTAAGGTTGTCATTAGTATCAAAGGATAGTAAACAGGTCGGTCAGTTACTTATATTAAGTTGGTTGGTAACCAGAAGTAAGATAGAGCAGTTGATAAAGCCTTTTCATTGAGCATCACATAGTTTACTGAGCACCAGCGACACCAACATCGACAAACAGTAAACACCGAGCATCATAGTATACACTGAGCAGATTATATAGTGTTTACCGATGATCATAGAAAATGGCATAGTAATCTAAAATGGCACATTCTTCTATAAAAATGGTTACAAAAGATCGTAAAATGGTTTACCAAGATCTAGGAGCATTTATTGTAAAAGATGCTCATTAAATGTAATGTTTATCTTATTGTAATAGTTGATCTAGGTTAATTTTGCACCATAGATCTTAGGGTTATGATTATTTTTAACCTAATTTTTGCTAAGGCGGAAAAAATAGAACACTATATTTTGTATGTTCACACCATTTTATGAGGTTGGTGAACTAATATGTATGAATCACAGAGCACTTGAAGCCATTGCCTAACTTCAAGTCAATTAGTTTATAGAGTAGAACAGAGTACAGAGGATATCAGATTGAGGAGAATTAGAGAAGGATACTGAGCAGAATAGAGCAGAGAACCATCACAGATAAGGTGATATTTTGATGAGCACTTATAGATCTATTTCAAACAATTGAGTTGTCAACTAGCAGATAATTTCCTATTACTTTCTGACAATTGTGATAGAGTTTTTGACAAAATCTCTTAATAGAGTAGACTTAATAGTCTTATGTAAATCTCTTAACCGAGTACACACTTCATTAGTGTTGTCTAAATCCTATAACTAGGTAGATCTAGCTGATCTAATATGTTACTCCTAACAGGGTAAGATCACCAAAAGTGATCAAAACGTGTAGCCTTAACAGGCAAACCTTTTCTATCTGTAGTAGTGAAGAATTTGTGGGTGTCATCCCCACTGCAGTTTTTACCTTCTTACAAGGGTTTTTGCATTACCAAAATACTTGTGTTATGTGATTGTCATATTGATTTCATATTGTTTACTTTCTTAAGTTAACTAGATGATTGATTTATGCAATTAGATTCAAGTTATTTTGATCGATTATCATAGTATTCAGTTATAGATCTGAAAGGTTTTACAAGTAAAGTTTTTGAAGGCACTGATTCACCCCTCCCCTCTTAGTACCTATCTCTCCTAATTCCAACAATTGGTATTAGAGAAAAGTTCTCTTGTTGAATAGTCTAACCACTGAAGGGTAAAGATCTAAGTCATGGAGAGATACAAACTTGACAAGACTATTAAGAATCAGAAGATACAAATATAGATGTTTGTGGAATAGTATAAACAAGCCAAGGAAGAACTGAAGAAATTATTGGTTGAAAGGAAGAACCTTGCAATTCAACTGAATTAAATCAGTTATCATGAAGAACCTATTGATGAAATATTTGATCATATTGGATCAAACTCTGGAAGCATCTCTGATAGATCTGAAAGCATAATCTCTGACTTGTCTGAAAAGAATTAGCATCTATCTGAGCAAGTGAAAGCACTTCAAATCGGTCATGAATCTCAAATGGTGAGAATGGTGGAAATCATGAACAATGCTAGAAAAGCTGAACAAGATCGGAATCTGGCTATTGAAGACCAAAGACTGATGACTGAACAACTCCAAACAAAAGAAAGTGAAATATAGAGACTCACTGATTGTCACTTCCAAGTATCAAATCAGATGATGATAGTTAATCAAGAAATGAACCAAGTAAATGGAGAACTATCAAGAAGACTTGAAGATGTTGCAATGCTCAGAGAAGATAATGAAAAACTAAGAAATGAAATAAAGATACAAAAGAAACATAATGAAATGATGAAGATAGCTAAGGACAGTTCTAAAAAGATTGATGATTTCCTGACTAATCAGAGAAGATTTGGAAGTAGAGCCAGTATAGGTTACACTGGTGAAGGAGAATCATCACAACAAGCTAAAAAAGTCAACAATAATCAAAGTCAGAAACCTAAAGTGTTGACATGTTATCACTATGGAAAACTAGGACATACATCTAATGTGTGCAGAAGCAAAGCACAAGGTGAACCTCCTATCATTCCTAAATTCAATGGATATTGTTATTACTGTGGTAAGTTTGGACATCCAACTTATGAATGTAGAGCTAAGTAGAATGACATTGCTAATAATACTACTAAGGAGAAAATATGTTATACTCATAATAAGCATGGGCACACTACAAGGGACTGCAAAGAAAAAATGAAATAAGTCTGGACACCTAAAGAGAAACCACAACGAAAGCCTTATCAACTGAAGAGACAAGGTAACTCATATGTTTGGGATTATAATACATGGACTAGTTGTGCTGTATGTGGTTGGTATGGACATATTGCAGCAAACTATTATAGAAAGAGTCAGATTGGACAATCAAGAAACTAGACAAATGTAGGAATGGCATGTATGCATTGTCACAAGGTCGGTCATGTAAGCAAGAACTATAGAGACTGAGCACCTGATGAAAATCACATATTTGAGAGTGGATATAACATTGTAGAAATTTTGAAGTTAAGGAACACAATGTGGAAGAAAGCATCTAATGAGAATGTTGAGTCAAGTAACACTGTCGGTGAAACCTCGTCCACTGGATTGGGTGACATTGGTACGTCTACTTAAGATGACAAAGGTATGTATGGAACTGACATTTTTAAATGATCACATTTTACATATAGTTCCTTATATATGATGTACAAATAACAAATTTGCATGAATAAAGATGCACTATGGTTTATGTGTTGTGAGTTTGCAAATGTCACATAGTCGGTAAAAGAAGAAATGAGAGTTGATTACCTGTTGGTAATCACTATACAAGGTTAACCGACAATAGTGCAAACCGATGAAGAAATTATATGTCAATCGAGCAAAGGAAATTGTAGACATAACCAAGCTGACATCAATTTTGTATCAAAAGTTAGGTGATGCATTTAATGCACCAAAGTTTGAGCGGGAATATCGAAACAATCTATAAATACGCGAAAACAAAGTTCATTGTTACATTGCGATTTCGAAGAATAGAGATTTTTTCAGAGAAGAGTTCAAGCTAAAGATTTTTGAAAATATTCAAAGCTACTATAGATCGAACCGACAATAATTCTTCGACGATATCGAGTAAGTTCATCTGCCTACCAATCACTAGTTATCTATTGCTTGCCGAAACCCTAGAAATAATTTATGGCATCAACATCAACTGCAAGCATATCGCAAAACATTGAGGAGGAAGTAGAATTAATCGTTAGGGCTAATTTCATTGAGGACAAATTCAAACCACATCCCAAGGTCATAGCACAAACGGATGATATGGGCACATTTTCAAGTATTCTAGATAGGGTTTTGTTAACAGAAGACATTAGGGCCTATATTCACTACAAAATTGGAGAAGTAGGTGATTTTGAGACCATTGCTGCTTATCAACAAATTTGTGGACCAGATGGAAATATAAAATCTGATTATAAGAAGATCGAGTCAGGGTTGCAATATTTTACATAGTTCTCGCAAACATTCAGCACTGATTGGATAAGAATTGTATTGAGCAGATTTCATGATGGGAAATTCTAGCTGGAGAAACCTGTTGAGGTCACAAAGAGGATTATCAGTAGGGTTACTGGGTACCCTACAACTGACAAAGCAAAATCTTTTCAAAGTTCATCTCATCCCAACATTGAAAAGAACACTGGAGCTCAATGGGATGATAGGACACTAAAAATATCAACCATCAAAGACCCAGCGGTAAAATTTGTAGCTCATGTCATCGGGTACAAGATATTTCAATCTAGCAGACTAAATAGTGTACCCTACAGTGTCGTGGACATGGCATATAAAATTGTGAAGAAAGATCACTAGGTAGATCTTGTTGAACTGCTACTACATCAACTACAAGAGAATATGAAGACAATAAGATCAAAGAAGTCCAACACATGTAAGTATGAATCACTACTTGTTTGTACATTTTTCTATCTACAAAAATATGTACCTGGTATCGGTAAGGTTAACTGGCAATCAGACAAACCGATAACTGCACAAATTGGTGAAATGATGAAGAGTCTAGCAAATAATCTGAATAAGGAATTCATTGCATATTTCAAATAATTTTAGACAAAAATGCAACAAAGGAGTAGAATTCCAAGGGAATTAGTAAGTAAATTTGAAGATGACATATGTTTTGTAGTCAGCACAGACCACTCAATGATAAAGGCAGTAGAACCGAGAACAAAATGGCTAGCATTGATGGGATACGAAATGAACTACGATTTCACTTTGAAATATAGTAATGCATTGCTAGCACTACCGATAGACATCACTGCTAGTAGGTTTGGCATATATGAGGAAGCTAAGTCACGAATCACTACAAACATAGAGATCGGAAAAATGTCTAGAAGGGTGAAGAAAATGAGAAAAGATCTCGCAGCAAAATATGGAAATGCATTTGACTCATCTGCGGAGTCACCAGTTAAAGAAACAACTGAAGGTCAGTTACAGTTGGCTGACAAGCCCAATGATAGCGAGGAGACTAAGTTAGACAAAGAAAAGGATAACACACTAGTTCCTCCCACTAATGTTGAACAAGAAATATAGTTACCAAAACTTGAAGGAATGAAGACACATTCATCAACTACAGCACAACATACCAAGAAAAAAGAAGCAGTAAAAGTAACAAAAAGAAGGGCAGCTACACCGACGAGGAAATATGTTAAGAGAAAGAACAAGAATGTAGCTGAGACACCGAAGAAAAAGAGGAAATACATAAGAAGTAAAGAAGATATAGAGGATACAAAAACTAAAAATGATCCTAATCAATTCAAGTTGGTTCGTAACAGGGAAAGTACAATAGAAGAAATAATTGAAGATATGATTGAGAATGGAAATCTTACAGATCCAGGCATAGGCAAATTTGATAAAATGTCAATTGAGGACAAGACAAAGATAGAACATGCTATCATCCAGATGATGATTAAATTCAAGAGAGTGCCAATGGAATTTGCATGTCAATTACCGAAGGAACTTGATGACAAAATAAATGAAAGATGGGCTATTGCACTAGATATAGAGAAAAGGAAAAGAGAACATTCATTAACTCATGCAGCCTCACACTTTAGCTATGCTATTGTAAGTGAATACATGACAAAGTATCAAGATAGATTTCTAGTCAAGAATAGAGCTATGCAGATAATAGATGAGAATGTGGGTGATATGGATGTCACATGTGATTCTTTGTGGACATCAATTTTGAAAGCAGAAGAGAAAGTTAAACATGAAGCATTCCTGAAATTGTCTAAGAAGAGACACAGTTCAAAAGGTAAAGGTATTTTCATCGATGATAACAAAGGAAAGAAAATAGAGGACACCGGTATATCAATTACCGAGGTAATTGATATCATCGAACAAAAGGATGAAATAATAATTTCACAGGATGCACCGAATCAAGTAAAGATCCACTTACAGAAGAAAACCGATGATGATGCACTCATTGAGGACATCACTAACAGTGAACCTGATGATGAGGATGATGAAGATGTGACAATTGCACCAAACAAAGATGAAACAGTAGACACTGATAGTGTGTTCACATCTCTACCAGGTGAACTACCTGTACTTGCAGAGGTAGTTGAGATACTTTCACAAGTACAACCCAATGCTTCTCATCCTGAGCAAAATAAAGATACAATTGGGATATAAGCACCTGAGCAACTTGCAGATACAAATGAGCCTACCAAAATAGAGGCACAGTCTGCAAAAACAAAGGAACCAGAAGAAACAAAGTCGACCAAGGTGAACCCACCTGACACTACAACTGAGACTCCCATACCATCTACCGAGGAGCAGAAGAAGGAAGATACGGTGTCAACTAGGAAGGATAGAGTGAAAAGTGGAGAAAAAGCTATTGTTATTAGTGAAAAGAAGTCACCTATTGCACAGAAGAAGAAGAAGAAGAAAGCAAAAGGGCTGGTCACCATTGATGAAGTCATAATTATACCAGAATGTGACCCGAGAACCCTAAGCCCCGAGGAACTAAGTAGATATGGGGAGCTATGTTCAAGGAAAGTGGCACAAGAAAAGTTAAGGCAAGAACACAAATAAAAAGAAGTGTTAAATGATGTGAGGGATATTCTAAAATAGATAATACCAAAGACAAATATTGATGAGAATACTCCAATCATCGAATAACTTGCTACACTCGCCGACAAAATCAATGCCCCTGATACAGATGTAGACAAAAGAATAGAAGAACGGGCAGAATCAAAGATTCAGAACAAATTGGTGTGTGTGTGAATTTTGTACCTAGCTGTAGACATAACACTTCAGTAAAACATTAGAGGTTAGTTGAAATCAAAATCATGCAGTGAAATGGAAACTAATCTAACCAAGCGATTTACTGCCTTCTAGTAGATGCGAGTATGTATTCTCAGATTATACCGAGATTAGTGACCTTGACGACACCTAAATGAAGGATTTGAATGCAGAATCTAGATATGAGATGAATGCAAATTAATCTATATTTTTTAGTTTTTTGTGCAATAAGATGAAATAAATTGATATGAATCTATTCTAGATGAAAAATTGATATGCAATGCAATTAATCTAACAATGATATACTTAAATTATATGAAACTAAAACAAGATTGATCTCACCAAAATTGTTGATTTGCAAAGAAGCTTCAATTCTTCAGATACCAATTCGCCAGCATAAGTTTGCAAATTCTAAGATATGATTATGAAGAGTTGAGCCTTGATTTTATAAAAATCTAGGGCTTTGGGGATGCATTGAAAAAAGCCATAAATCACTCTTGATAAATTTAGGTTGATTTTTGAGTTAACAAGAAATTAAGAATAAATAATTCATAAAATCATGCAAAAGTAATTTTTATCTCAAAATATAGCTTTAGTTCTCTTTTTCAACTCATCATCAAATGTTGAGTTTTAGAAAGTTTACAAATTGAAATTAGCAATTGTTTTAAAGTTGACTGCTTTTATGATTGTGCATGACTTAATATAAATTATTTTAATAAATAAAGTGATTTATTTTCCACTAAACTAATTTTTAGAAAAAATAACAATTTATTTATTGGTTAATCAATTATTAAAATCAAACTTTTATTCAAAAATAATATCATTAAATATGACAACTTGCTTTAATTAATTAAATAAGAATTTAATCAATTAATGATAGGAATTTTGATTTATTGTCAAATTTAAATAATAATAATTAGCAATAAATATAATTAAATTTAATTAAATAATTAAGTGGTAGAATTAAATTAATTAATTAAATATTCATCATATTCAATTAATCAACTTTAGGATAAATATGATTTATCACCAAATAATCATTAAATTAAAGATAATAATGATAAAATAGGAATATTACTAGGAATATTCCCTGATGCAAAATTTAGGATAATCAATTAAGATTCGATAATGTGCCGATGTGCCTTAGGTTAGGACTTTGATGTCGATTTCATTCGATGTGTCGATATAGGAGGTTAATGAACCTATAGCCCATTTTTGGGGTATTACATTTTGCCCCTCTTTGAATTACTGTGCGAAGTGCAGTGGTTCAAAGACAGTCTGTGTATGATATTGAAACCAATGTTTGAAATTGAAATTGATATGAAATAGAAATTGATTTGAAAAATTCGAAGATGTTAGGTCCTGAATGACCAAAGATAATGTTAACTATAACAACAATGAACCGATGATTGTGAAAAAATGTCAAAATGCTTGATTTTGAACCTTATGACTGCGAAGAAGTGAGTGATCGATTCCAGACCCGATTGTCGATAAGAATCACATTGGTATCACATCTGAACCCTTCAGTTACGAAGAACCAAAGAAATAACACTAATGAACTGATGGTAAAAAAAAAATTGATACAGTTTACAAGATTAAGAGAATACCAGATTGATATGGATCTCGATGAATCTGATATGCCCCAAGCGATGATTGATTTTCCCCGAGCGATGAGGTCTTTTGATGAATTAGTAACTAGATGTGGTTGTTGTCTTGATTACTGAGGAAAGAAATGATTTCAGCTTTAGATTACAGACTTTGAATGATATGCAATACCATGCCCCCTTTGGGATTAAAATTGAAATCTGACAAGAAAAGTCAGCGTTATGGGTTAGAAGCATGTTAATTGATTTGAGAAGTGGTTATACACGTTCAAGAACACATTCTACATCGTTTAGAGGTCCTGGAGACCAAGTTTGACTAGGTGAAATCATGAGGTGACCATGGTTAACCAAGTTGAAATTTTGATAGTTTGATGTAAGATAATCAGTTAAGTTGAATTATAGATTTATGTGATTATAGAAGGTTGATTATGCAAGTAGTTAATAATATGAATGATCGCAGATTTTGATTTTGATCCCGAAAAAGGATCCTACTTGTTGTTTCATTAGAGGAACCTTCGTGTGAGATTTAGCTCTTGTTAGATTTGAAGATGTGATTTGAAGAATCGTTTAAGTATTGAAGTTTAGCCAACCATTGTGAGATCATTTAAACATGCAAAATGCAAAGAGACATGCAGAATGAAATGCAACCTAAGACCTAGGACCTAGTCACTAATCATGTGTCAGTCATTCTCATCATTGAATTTTTAGGTAATCAGATAAATCAATACAATGCCCACTAGTTATGAAACCATAGACATATGAATATCAATTTGTATGCGCAGGAATCAATACACCCACTGATTAGGAAACCATGGACATATGAATATTGATTTTATTTTCAGAATGTCAGATTAGATATAAGCACCAAGGCACAAACGCTAGGATGACCTAAATATCATGTCCATTTTGATATAGCAATTTGTATAAGCGTCAAAACATAAACGTCATGATGACTAGAATACGCCTTGCATACAAACACATCAAATAGTCAAGAGATCATTCTAAATCCAATGTGAATTATCCATAGTGACCCTTTATCATTCACATCCTTAGGTAAGATTGCATTTCACAATAGGAGAAAGAACTCACTCAAAAAGGCAATGCTTAGATCAAAATTCCTTAAATTTTTTGGGTATCAATGGTCGAGGTATGCATGGCCATCCAATTCGAGATAGAGGCTCTTATAGTCAGACACCATTTCAATCCAAAATTTCCAAAGTTGTTAGATTTTCACATACAAGCAGAAGACAAAGAAAAGATTATGCCCCCAGTCATCACTCTCTAAATTCTGTAAAGGACATCATCGAAGAGCTCGCGGGAACAAAATATGCAAAAATCTCAATGTGAATCAGTAAGCATACAAGGAGATAAAAGCATGTAAAAGCATAGATTGTTTTCATTTTGTGTTTGATTACGTTGTTGTAGATGCAAAATCCTTTCTGGAGACAAGACAGATAGACTGATCTAGATGAAGCTTCAAAGGACTCTAACTGGATATGATACATCTAAGATATATTGGAGGCCATAGGAAATGACTTTGATTGCCCCCAAGTGTTAAGCATTGATAGGATACAAATGCATTAACTGATTGGTGTACAGACTGACTTCTTGAAAACAAGGATATATACAGACTAAAGCAGACTGAAAGATGGGAAAGACCAAGATTGCACTGATAGATGGAGCTTTTTGAAACAAGTGGCGCTCATTTGTCAGGTTTTCACCATCTTGGCAGAGATTCTATTTTTTCTACCAAGGCGCCTGTTTCCAAGTTTTCACCAAGGCACTTTTTCTTTTTCTCATTTTTTTGTAGTTTTCATTTTTTCCAATTTTTTTTTTGTACTTTTGATATTTTTTACTTTTTTTGTGAATCATCAAGGTGCCCATTGCTAGGTTTTCACCAAGATGTTCATTTTTTCAGGACTTTTTACCATACACTGAATGTCTTAGGCATAGAATTTCTTTAGATGCAGAACATTGATTGGTTCTCAGAGCTGTTCTCCTTCAATCATTGAGGGTTGATAGGCACTAGAGCCAATAGTAGTAGTGATAACAAAAGGACCCAGCCAGTTGGGTTCAAACTTCCCCTTGCATTCTCGATGTGATTGATTTTTAGGATTCTCTCTCAAGACTAGATCGCCAACCTGAAATTCTCTGTGTCTGACTTTCTTGTTGTAACCTCTAGACATTCTCTTCTGATATAATCTGAGATGATCATATGATGCTTGTTTCCACTCATTTAGTAGTTCTAGGTCTTGCAACCTAGACACTCTGTAGTCATCATCAGTTACTAGACCATGCATTCTGATTCTTAGTGATGGGATTTCAACCTCAATAGGTAGTACCGCTTCAGACCTATAAACTAAAGTGAATGGTGTAACCCCAGTGTGCAAGCTGATACTTGTTTTGTAGGCCCAAAGAGGTGGATTGATCATGAGATGCCAGTCTCTTCCTATTTTATTAACTGTATGATGCAAGATTTTCAATAAATTCTTGTTTGAAGCCTCTACTTGTCCATTCCCTTGAGGATAGTAGATAGAAGACCAATGTTGGGTAATCTTGAATTTGGCACATAAATCATCTAGGTCTTTATTTTTGAATTTTCCCCCATTATATGTGATTATAGAATGTGGGATCCCATATCCACATATGATATAGTTCAAGATGAACATAGATATTTGTTTTCTAGTTACTTGAGTCAAAGGGATTGCTTCTACCCATTTTGTAAAATAATTTGTAGCTATGATTATATGGGTATGTCCATTAGAAGAATGAGGATGTATAGCTCCTATAAGATCAAACGCCCATTGGTGAAAAGGCCATTGTGTAGTGAAGGGAATTAGATCTCTCCCTGGAGCATGAATTAAGTTACCATGTACTTGCCACTTTTGACAATTCTTAGCAAATTTGATAGCCTCTTTCTCCATGTCAGGCCAATAGTACCCAGCCCTAATAAGGTTTCGAGCTAATGCTAAACCATTCGAGTGTGACCCACAAATACCCTCATGGACTTCCTCTAATGCACGTTGAGACTCTTCCTATTCTAAACATCTAAGTAGCGTACCATCTAGACCTCATTTGTAAAGATCATGACCAATGATGACATATCAGGAGGCATTACAGATAAGGTATCTCTTTTCATGGCAGTTGAAGGTATTGGGAATGATTTGGTCTTGGAGATAGGAAAATAGGTTTTTACATCTAGATGAATCATGACCAACAATAGTGCAGATCATGCAAGTTTCAGGGGGATCATATGCAGGATAAGATAGTGCTTCCACCAGAAACTCATAGCGTAGCTCATGTTCAGGCTGTTGTAATAGAGTAGATAGCATTGCCATTGCATTGGCAGCCTTATTCTCTATTCTAAGAATTTTCTCAAAAGTGATAGATATGAAATACTTCTTTAGATCATCTACCATTATCTTGTAAGGAATGAGCTTTTCATCTTTAGTTTGGTACACATCATTGACTTGATGGATAACAAGTTGAGAGTCTCCATGAATGTGTATCTCTGTTACTCTCCACTCAATTGCTAGTTTCATGCCATTAAGAAGGGCTTCATATTCAACAATATTGTTTGTGC
This sequence comes from Chamaecyparis obtusa, assembly GCA_027943335.1. Lineage (NCBI taxonomy): Eukaryota > Viridiplantae > Streptophyta > Pinopsida > Cupressales > Cupressaceae > Chamaecyparis > Chamaecyparis obtusa. The sequence continues at coordinate 2,036,639 of BSBK01003560.1, read as the reverse complement.
AAGGAAACTTTAATCTGAATGCTTTTGGTATTGATTATCCTTGAGGAGTTATGAACAATATTCCTGCTCTAGATCCATTTTGTGTATAGGAGCCATCAAAGAATAATTGCCATTCTCTAGAAGAAAGAGTCATGATAGAGGAATCTAGAAATTCAATTTGCATTGGTGTATCATCAATCATAAGTGCATCTACTAATTGATCAGAAATAACCTATCCTTTTATAGCTTTTCTTTCCACATATTCAATGTCAAATTCACTTAAGAGCATGATCCATTTGGCTAATCTACCTATGAGGGCAGCTTTGCTTAGTAGATAGTTTAGTGGATCAATTTTATCTACCAAATGTGTGGTATGAGCTAACATGTAGTGTCTCAGTATTTGTGATGCAAAGATCACAGCTAGACAATCTTTCTCAATCATTGAATAGTTCTTTTCATATGCAACCAATGTTCTACTGATATAGTATATAGTTCTTTCCTTTTTATTCTCATCATGTTGTGCTAGCAATGCCCCCAGTGATGTATCTGTTGCGGAGACATATAAGATCAATGGCTTCCCATGAATAGGAGGCATCAAGATAGGAGGATTTGATAGATATTTTTTGATATGGTCAAAGTTCTTCTCACATCCTTCATTCCATGCAAAGGTCACACCTTTAAGTAAAGTTTTTGTAAAAGGTTGTGATATGTCTACAAGCTATGATATGAATCTCCTGATAGATTGAACTCTTCCTTGCAATGTCCTCATTTGACTAATATTCTTTATTGGTTGCATCTCCATGATAGCCTTTACTTTAGCTGGATCAACTTCAATGCCCTTCTTTGAAACTATGTATCCCAAGAGCTTTCTAGAAGTGACACCAAAAGCACACTTCTTAGGATTTAGTCGGAGACTAAACTTTTCCATTCTGTCTAGTATCTTGCTCAAGTCATTTAGATGTTTAGATCTAATCATAGATTTTGCTAAAGTATCATCAACATAATCCTCCATAGTTCTATGCATCATGTCATGAAAAATAGAAGTCATTGCTCTTTGATATGTAGCACGAGCATTTTTAAGCCCAAATGGCATGACATTCCAATAGAAGGTGCCCCATGCACATGTAAAAGCAGTTTTCTCTTGATCCTTTGGAGCAATTTTTATTTGATTATACCTAGAAAAAACATCCATTAAAGAATACCTCTCAAAGCCCGCAATCATGTCCACTATCATATCAATGTTAGGTAGTGGAAAATCATCCTTAGGGCATGCTCTATTTACATCTCTAAAGTCCATGCACACTCTGATTGATTTATCTAGTTTTGAAATAGGTACAATATTAGAGACCCACTTTGCATAGTTGATAACTCAAATGAATCTGGCTTTCAAGAGCTTCTCTAATTCAGCTTTTACCAAGAGCGCAACATGAGGATGCATCTTTCTCAATTTTTTCTTAACAGTTTTGACATTTGGAGCTATAGATAAATGATGCATTATAAGATTAGGATCCAACCCTGGAATATCTAAATATTTCCATGCAAAGTTGATCTTCTTCTCTGTTAGGAATGTTGTAAAGTTTTGCTTCTCTTCTTCTAATAAAGATTGTGCTACATGAATCAACTGTGGTTCTTCTACTATTCCCAAGTTGATGGATTGAGTTGGCTCAATTAGAACTGGAGATCTGTCCTATAAATGACTTAGAAAGCCATCAAATATCTCATCCTTAGGTGCCTCAAAGAGGTTTTCACCTTCGGATATGTCTTTTATTTTGAATTTTGTAGGTTCTGAGACTGCCACAAAGTGGTTTTCACCCTCAGAACTCCTTTTCTTTTTATTCTTATTTTTATTTTTTGACTAAGATACTTGATGGCTGAATCTATCATGCTAATGCTCAGTTCACTGATGGAAGTCCTCATAGGCTCAACTGCATTTAGGTAGCAAGCATGGGCATAGTCATTGTGGAAGGTATAAATACCATGGCTTGGATTTGTGGAGGTTTGATCCAGAAGTTTAGGATGTTGTATAGTCAAAGTGGTGAAGGATTGGGAGATAGTGTTTATGGATATGGATCTGTCATCATTGGTACTGACCCGATGCTCAAGTTCAAAGGTGATATTACAACTTAAGACATTCAATTTGTGAATAGGCTCAATGTCATTGTGGAAGTCCAATTCAGCCATCGGTGGATCAGACTCGATAAGTTCATTACTTCGCTCTAGACTTATGTTGGGTGTAGGTGCATATTGGTGAATAACATCAACATGTTTTTTTGTGATAAGCTCATCTTCCTTTGGAATGGCTCCCCATTCATAGTCATTAGATTCTTCATCTATGCCTCTAGGAAATATAAGAACACGAGTAAAGTCAGGATGAATACCCCAAGAAGGGTTCCCCTCAAATTCTGATTTGAATTCATACTCATGGGAATCTGTCTCAGAATAACTACCACCTTCCTCTTTGTCTATTTGATTATCTTTGAGATGAGCTGGTTCTTATGTTTCTACTACATTGATTCTTTTTATTGGATCATCTTCAGCTTCAAGAAGGTCTTTGATTTCTTTAGGCAAACGCTCATAAGGAATAAGTTCTGAGCTATCTAAATCACTATCTGATGGTTTAGTTTCTTCCTTCTTAAGAAGGGGTTCTCCTGGTGTGATCTACTCTATGACATGAGAACAATTACCTTTTAGGTGGAAGGGTTTCTTTTTAAAGCCTAAGCCAATAGTATCTTTGTTTTCTCTACCAGTATGTGAAATAGGTGTTATAAGACCTTTTCCTCTGACTCCTAGAGGTCTTGTACCTGAATATCCCATCTTAGCTATCAATTTATATCCTGGACCATATGACTTAGAAGGGATTTTGGATATTGTAGAGTCACTAGTTGGGACAGCTAGAGATTCAGGTTCATCCTTGTATAGCCATGCAAGCACAGCTTCATCTTCTTCAAATTCTTTCTTGGAGACTTGTTCTACTACAAAATTCTTTTTATATGCCTCAAGAGGTTCTTTAGATTCTAGTTTGGACTATTTTAAAGACTACCCATAAGACTTAGGTGAGATAGGGAGAGATGTCAAAGATAAGACTGGCTCTATAGTATATTGTCCCATACCATTTTCTTTGATATTGACCTCTTTTGCCATATCTTCCATTTTAGATGTGGATGCTTCTTTCGTTGGCTCAATGGAAGATTCTCTATTATTAGGTACAAGTTTATCCGCACCTTCCTTCAATGTATTACAAGTGGTGGATATGTCTGCTAGGATAGTAACCTCTACTCCTTCATAAGGAAACTTCAAGCATTGGTGGAATGTAGAAGGAATAGCTTGCATTTCATGTATCCATGGTCTTCCTAGAAGAATGTTGTAAGCCAAAGGTAGATCAAGAACCTGACATATAGTATCCCTGATAATCGGTCCTGCTCTGTTAGGTAAGACAATGGTGCCTTTAGAAGATCTTTCTTGTTCATCATAGGCTTTTATAGTTATTTTCTTTCTAGGATCAATAGCCAATTTTGAAAATCCCAATTGTGTGACCAAGCTATAAGAACAAATGTTTAGGCCAGCGCCCCCATCTATCAACACACATTTGACTCTACGGTTCTGGATCAAGACTTCTATATGCAAGGGCTAGTTATGTGGGTGACTCAAGGAGTTGTCATCTTCCTCTAAAAAGGAGATATATTATAGAGATGTAAGATGTCCAACCATAGTCTGGAACCTGCCTAAATCAAGGTCATCAGGAACATTGGATCCGAGCAAAGCTTTGTCTAGAATAGCTCTATGAGCTGGAGATATTCGAAGCAACTCAAACATGGAGATTTTTGCATTAGTGTGTTGGAGTTGTTGGACAATGCTATAAGATGTTGACCTTGTATCTTTGGGATTGGAAGATTTTGAAGTAGCCTTCAGATTGGAAGCGAAAGAAAGATTGAAGGGCATCTTAGGGACATTTGATGAATTTGGGATTTGTCCATTCAGATGTGCCTGAGCTTGTGATCAAGTAACTACATTAGCTAAAGAATGATCTCTATCTCTTCACACAATTGTGATGACATTGCAATGCTCAGAGAGAAAAGGTTCAACCATATTGATAACAACATTATTTCTAGGATAAGCATAATTGACCTTTGCCCCCATATTAGGCTGAGAAGATGAAACTTCTTGACCATGTTTTGGAAATGGTTATGTGAATGTTGTATGATCATTATTGCTCTTATGATTGTCAATCATGATATCTCCCTTATCAATCAGATCTTGAATGGTATGTTTCAAGCATAAGCAGTTATTAGTTTTGTGACCTTTACCTTGATGGAAATCATAGAATTCATTCTCTCTCCACCACTTCAGTTTAGGGTCCGGGTTAGATTGTCGGATCTCAGGAAAAGAGATGATGTTATTAGCCAATAAAGTTCTCATAGCTAATTCTAAAGATTCTCCAAGAGGAGTGAACTTTCATTTATTATCAGCAGACCAAGATTTGTATTCTGGCTTCTTTTGAGATGGTTCAGGCACCTTCTATTTTGAAGCTTTGATGGCTTGGGTACCAATGGTTAGATTGAAAGCTGGTGCCTTTGATGGGGCATGGATAGTATCAATAATGCCATTTGTGATGATGTATTTATTCTTGTTCCAATTTTTGTTCTTGTCTTTAGAACTGGATCCTGATTCATACTTGTCTTTTTGAAGTGTGATGTCTCCTTTTTTCACAAGTACTTTTTCAATTTTGATCGCATTATCTACCATCTTATCAAAAGATGTATGATCTTGCATTTGTAAAGGGTAGTTGATCTCTAGAACAAGATTATTGATGAAGATTTCTAGTTTCTCAGTTTCTGGAATAGGCCTAGCATATAGAGAGAACTTCTTGCTCCATCTCTTAAGAAATGTTAGGAATGGTTCTCCTGGATATTGTTTGAGATTGCAGATATCAATCATGGTGACTAGATGTTGGATATAGTAGGAGTACTATTGATAGAACAATTTGATCAACTCCTCAAAAGTTTTGATAGTAGAAGGCAATCTAGAGAACCAATGAATGGCTGCTCCCCCCAGAGATCAAGGAAAGAGATGCATCAGATAGGTTGGTTCGTGCATGAATTCCATAAATTGTGCACAAAATTCTCTGACATGATCTTGAGGGTCGGAGTGTCCATCATACTTATCATATTTCAGAATTTCCACCCTTTTAGGGAATGGTGGCATGTACAAGTCTTTGTCAAATGGAAAAGGACATGGGGCCTCCATATAGAACTCCTTGGGTTCCTTTTCTTTCTCAAGTTTGTTAAGTTTGACTTGCATGGCATGCATCTGTTTCATCATAGTTGTGAGTGGAGTTTCTTCCTCATGCATAATGATATCTTCAACATTAAATTTGGGAGGAAGTTCAGCTCCTTGATGAGCTAATTGTAAAAAGTATGCTTCCCTATCTTCTTTCAAGAAATGCTTCATCATTCTTTTGAAGTTATCATCATTTTGATACTGAGCAATTTCAGAAGGTGTAGGTTCTTGATCCGCACCATGTTGAGATTGAGCTCTTTGAGAGCCATGGTTTGTCCCTGCTTGAGACATGGTAGGATTTTTAGGACTCCCTAGGATAGATCGAGGCGGAGTTTGTTGATTACCCCCGTGAGTTGATGAAGGAGGGATGTAACCTATTTTTAATTGAAAGTTGCCAAGACCGTCATCTTCATAAAGACCAAAATTGTAGAGTTGCTCAAGAGTTGGAGCCTTGATAGTGGTTATAGGTAAGGTATGGGATGCTTCTCCATATTTTTTGTGAGAGGAAGCTCTATTTTCCACCATTAACCTTGGGTGAAGCAAAAGAATACGATGGAGACAACTGAAGAATGGATTGAATCAAGAAGATCAGATGATGCAACCTTATCAAGGTTTGATTGATTGAAACTTAGATTAGATGTGGATAAAGGATACTGTGCCCTGGATGTATGGGTAGATGCCCAAAAGATAGCGGACATGAGCTCACAACACTTAGTCATTTTTGAAGATTGATTGATGATTGATAGTTATGACAAGGTTTTGACACAAGATGAAAAAGACTCAAATCAATTAAACAGAAGGCTGAATTGAATTTGAAAGGCCACTTTAGGAAAATGATTGGATTCTCAGTAGTTGCTACTTTGTTCCTGACACAGTGATTTGTTTGACAGATTCTAGAAATAGGCTGAAAAAGTTGGGTATTTGACAATTCTGACAACTTTCTGGCAATTTTCAAAATTTCTCAAACAACTTTATTCAAGCTCATATGACATTGGGTATAGCATGAAACAAAAATTGACAAACTCATATGACTATTGTAAAACTCGCATGATAGTTGATAGCAGGGTTTGACTTTTTTTGAATTGACTGGCAACAATACTCGTACGCCACTAGGTTCCTGATCATATGATAGTTGGGCAGTTCTGAAATGACACTTGCAAAAACTCGTATGACTTTCTGACTCTTTGGGATGACTTTTGACTCCAGAAAGGAATTTCACTTTAAATTTTGCAAATTTTTGGGTTTTCAGTTTTGGATTGTTTGCAAATTGTATTGTCTAGATTTGAAGATTATACCAAATTCGTTCATTTTCTATAACTAGATAGATAAGCAAGCACGCAAAACAGCAAGCAAGTGATTTCAAGCACATCTAAAAATAATAAACAAGGGAAAAAGAAACCTTGTGCATGAACAATCAAGTGACTGAATTATGCTAATCCCTAGGAGTGCTAACAGTGTATGTTCCAAAAAGTTTTGCAATAATGCACATATTCCTAGAAAATGAAATTTGGCCTCACTAGGGTTTGTAGTAATGGTCTGACTCTGCAACTTTTATGATCTCAAGAGGGTGAACTCCAATCCAGGTGCACTAGGGTTTTGATACAATCTAAGAACTTAATCTTCAGGATCTGCTAGGGAGATCTGACAGCCTAACAAGAGACCACACCTGTGAAGATTTCCTCCACAAGGACATTTATATAGTGATTGTCACTACCACGGCGAAAATGGCTATTACTGCTTGAGGTTCCATCAACATGGTTGACCCAATTAAGGGAATGTCCACTATGGTTAACCCTCTCTAAAGGTGACTCACAAAATATACCACATGGAGACTAGCTCCAGATTCAAGGATCTGAGTTTTTGGTACTACCCAAAAAGGGAGTAGAGCATAGCCCTCTAGCCTTTTCACTTTTAACCAAAATAGAGCAGACAGATAAATCCAACATGCTAAGACTAAGATTGTCTCATAAAGATCTATGACATCAACCACTTATGATCTATCAACCTCTCCAGAGAGAGAATGTATCAATCAAAAGTTGAAGACACACGAATCTAGTAGAACGGGAGACTTTCTCAGTATCCTCCCTACCTACAAGGGTTCCTTCATTGAGAAGAGTTTCATTGGAAACCCACTCTCTCAAGAGCCACAAATAGTGTTCATAGGGCCTATTTACTATGTGTAACAAAGATGCTGAAAAAGAAAATCTATGTTCATTTTTATAGCCCAAAATGAAATATGTGATATGAAAGCAATAACGGTCACACAAGCTTGACACGCAAGAGTCCTTTTTAATCCAAATTGAAACATTATCAACTGAAAAGATTACCTGAATTCCTCACAATGCGCTTAGTAGATTTTTACCTATTTTTAGCAACTCACGCTTTTCCCAATCAAAATCAGCAGAAATCAATCAGAAACAACAAATTTCAATTGTCAATGTTAGCTGTCAATCCAAATATGGAAAACAAATCTGGCAAACAGTCTGAAACATGAAACGACAATTGAAACCTAGCACTAAAAATAATACGACAGTGGGTTACCTCCCAAACGACAGTCCAGAAACTCATACAACACTAGGTACCAAGTCATATGACAATAGAGATTTCAATGACACTGTGATCTTGATAGTATGATTATCGATAAAATCAACTATCGTACGATAGTGGGTATCTCCTGGTATGAGTTTCTGACAAAATTCGTATGAAAATTGTACAAACAAAAATTAAAAATCATAGTTTGGAACAAAAAATGACAAGAAGATGATAGAAATTGATAGAAATGGAATGGAAACCCATTTCAGGGCCCCACGGTGGGCGCCATAAATGTGTGTGTGAATTTTGTACCTAGCTGTAGACATAACACTTTAGTAAAACATTAGAGGTTAGTTGAAATCAAAATCATACAGTGAAATGGAAACTAATCTAACCAAGTGATTTATTGCCTTCTAGTAGATGCGAGTATGTATTCTTAGATTATACCGAGATCAGTGACCTTGACAACACCTAAACGAAGGATTTGAATGTAGAATCTAGATATGAGATGAATGCAAATTAATCTATATTTTTTATTTTTTTGTGCAATAAGATGAAATAAACTGATATGAATCTATTTTAGATAAAAAACTGATATGCAATGCAATTAATCTAACAATGATATACTTAAATGATATGAAACTAAAACAAGATTGATCTCACCAAAATTGTTGATTTGCAAAGAAGCTTCAATTCTTCAGATACCAATTCGCCAGCATAAGTTTGCAAATTCTGAGATATGATTATGAAGAGCTGAGCCTTGATTTTATAGAAATCCAGGGCTTTGGGGATGCATTGAAAAAAGCCATAAATCACTCTTGATAAACTCAGGTTTATTTTTGAGTTAACAAGAAATTAAGAATAAATAATTCATAAAATCATGCAAAAGTAGTTTTTATCTCAAAATAGAGCTTTAGTTCTCTTTTTCAACTCATCATCAGATGTTGAGTTTTAGAAAGTTTACAAATTGAAATTAGCAATTGTTTTAAAGTTGACTGCTTTTATGATTGTGCATGATTTAATATGAATTATTTTAATAAATAAAGTGATTTATTTTCCACTTAACTAATTTTTAGAAAAAATAACAATTGATTTATTGGTTAATCAATTATTAAAATCAAACTTTTATTCAAAAATAATATCATTAAATATGACAACTTGCTTTAATTAATTAAATAAGAATTTAATCAATTAATGATAGGAATTTTGATTTATTGTCAAATTTAAATAATAATAATTAGGAATAAATATAATTAAATTTAATTAAATAATTCAGTGGTAGAATTAAATTAATTAATTAAATATTCATCATATTCCATTAATCAACTTTAGGATAAATATGATTTATCACCAAATAATCATTAAATTAAAGATAATAATGATAAAATAGGAATATTACTAGGAATATTCCCCGATGCAGAATTTAGGATAATCAATTAAGATTTGATAATGTGCCAATGTGCCTTAGGTTAGGACTTTGATGTCGATTTCGTTCGATGTGTCGATATAAGAGGTTAATGAACCTATAGCCCATTTTTGGGGTATTACAATTGGTAGCAAGGATTAGCACAGAAGTAGCACTGAAAAAGGTACAATTATCTGAGGTCATTACCGAGGCAAAATCTATCACCCAAATAATCTATCAATTTTTTTATCAAGCTTTGTACTTCAGACACCTTCACTATAGAATTCAACGAAAAGATAAAAGGTTTAGAAGTAGAGATACAGTTGAGTACACAAGCAGCTATAACCGAGCCAAATGCTTTCTTAAAGCATATTCACCGAGTTTAGGAACTTCGACAGTTGATAGCAGATCTAAGGAAACAAGAAGAGCAAATCATTGATCAGGTTACCAAGTTACAAATAGAACTCACTCCTTACCTGAAAATTTTTGAAGCACATATTGTCAAAGTTGAACAACTTGTCGCAACACCAAAGATTTTGGTGTTAGAAAATATCTTTGACATGCATGCACAAGTTAGTCTTGAGCATATTGCTCTTACCAACTTGAAAGAGGAACGGGACAACCTTTAGGAGTCTGTAAAGAAAATCCATCCAAACATTTTTGATAAGATGTAAGTATACATTATATTTTTTTTGTATTTGGCATTATTATAAAAAAGGGGGAAAACATGTATATGCCAAATAAGTATACTTTGATATGTATATATTACTAGGAGCATGCACCGAGGGGGAGTACTTTGTACTTAGAATTTTTTTGTTGTTGTTGTGGATATGTATATGGCGGAGATATAAGGAATATATAGAAACATTTTGTCTATATACATTCAAATTTTTGATACTAATGCCAAAGGGGGAGATTGTTAATCTCTGTTGAGCATTTAAGGTTGTCATTAGTATCAAAGGATAGTAAATAGGTTGGTCGGTTACTTATATTGAGTTGGTCGATAACTAGAAGTAAGACAGAGCAGTCGGTAAAGCCTTTTCACCGAGCATCACATAGTTTACCAAGCACCAACAACACTGACACCGACAAATAGTAAACACCGAGCATCACAGTATACACTGAGTAGATTATATAGTGTTTACCGATGATCACAAAAAATGGCATAGTAATCTGAAATGGCACATTCTTCTATGCGAATGGTTACAACATATCATAAAATGGTTTACCAAGAATGAGGAGCATTTATTGTAAAAGATACTCATTAAATGTAATGTTTATCTTATTGTAATAGTTGATCTAGGTTAATTTTGCACCATAGATCTTAGGGTTATGATTATTTTTAACCTAATTTTTGCTAAGGTGGCAAAAACATAACATTATATATTTTGTATGTTTGCACCATTTTATGAGGTTGGTGAACTAATATGTATGAATCACGGAGCACTTGAAGCCATTGCCTAACTTGAAGTCAATTAGTTTATAGAGTAGAACAGAGTACAGAGGATATCAAATTGAGGAGAATTAGAGAAGGATACTAAGCAGAATAGAGCAGAGAACCATCACAGATAAGGTGATATTTTGATGAGCACTTATAGATCTGTTTCAGATAATTGAGTTGTCAACTAGCAGATAATTGCCTATTACTTTTTGACAATTGTGATAGAGTTTTTGATAAAATCTCTTAACAGAGTAGACTTAACAGTCTTATGTAAATCTCTTAACCGAGTACACACTTCATTAGTGTTGTCTAAATCCTATAACTAGGTAGATCTAGCTAATCTAATATGTTACTCCTAACAGGGTAAGATCACTAGAAGTGATCAAAACTTGTAGCCTTAATAGGCAAACCTTTTCTATTTGCAGTAGTGAAGAATTTGTGGGTGTCATCCCCACCACAATTTTTACTTTCTTAAAATGGTTTCTGCATTACCAAAATACTTGTGTTATGTGATTGTCATATTGATTTCATATTGTTTACTTTCTTAAGTTAACTAGATGATTGATTTATGCAATTAGATTCAAGTTATTTTGATTGGTTATCACAATATTCAGTTATAGATCTGAAAGGTTTTACAAGTAATGTTTTTGAAGGCACTGATTCACCCCTCCCCTCTTAGTACCTATCTCTCCTAATTCCAACAATTAGTTCCGTACATACCTATTTTACCTTAGGTGAAGGTACCGATGTCACCCAATCCAATGGACAAGGTTTCACTGACTGCATTGCTTGACTCAACATTTTCATTTGATGCCTTTCTCCACATAGTATTTCTAATCCGCATGATATCTATAATAGTGTTTCCACTCTCAAATATATGTCCTTCTTCTAGTCCTCGGTCTCTCAATCCTTGCTTAGGTGACCGACTTTATGACAATGTAAGCATGCCATACCAGTTCTTGTCTAGCTTCGTGAATTTTTAGGTCATCTCTTCCTCATAAAATTTGTTGCAATATGTCCATACCTTCTGCATACTATGCAGTTGACCCATGTTTTGTAATCCCAAGTGTAAGCATTACCTTGTCTCTTCGGTTGATAAGGTTTATTCTTTTGTTTTGGTGCCCAGACTTGCTTCATCTTAGCCTTACACTCTTGTGAAGTGTGTCCATGTTTGTTGCAAGTATAACACAATTTCTCCATTGTAGGATTGTTAGGAGTCTTGTTCAATTTTTCTCTACACTCATAAGCTTGATGTCCAAATTTACCACAATAATAGTAATAAACATTAAACTTAGAGTGACTTGAGGTTTACCTTGTGCTTTACTCCTACAAACATTTGAAGTATGTCCAGGTTTGTAACAGTGATAGCATGACAATGTCGTAGGTTTTTTATTTTGATTGTTGTTCACTTGTTCAGCTTGCTTAGATGATTCTCCTTCCCCAATGTAGCCTAATCCAGCTTTGCTTCCAAATCTTCTTTGATTAGTCAGAAAATCATCAATCTTCTTAGAACTGTCTTCAGCCATTTTCATCATTCCATTGTGTTTTAGTTGTATCTTTACTTCATTTCTTAGTTTCTCATTTTCTTCCCTGAGTACACCAATGTCTCCAAGGTTTCTTGTCAACTCACCATTTACTCAGTTGATTTCCTAGTTTACAATCATCATCTGATTGGATATTTCAAAATGATGCTCGATAAGTCTTTGTATCTTAGTTTCTTTTACTTGAAGTTGTTCAGTCATTTGTCTTTGGTCTTCAATAGCTAGATTCCTTTCTTGTTTAGCTTGTCTAGCATTGTTCATTACATCAATCATTCTCACCATCTGTGATTCTTGACTGATCTGCAAGGCTTTCACTTGTTCAGTCAAGTGAATATTCTTTTCAGACAAAATAGAGATTTCACTTTCAGAACCATCAGAAATACTTCCTGAACTAGATCCACTTTTATCAAATAAGTCATCAATCTCCTCTTCATGGTAACTAGTCTCATTTTCCAGAATAGCCAAGTTCTTTCTCTGAACTAGTAATTTCTTCAATGCATCCTTGGCATGTTTGTATTTCTCAATGAACATCTGTATCTGAATCTTCTAATTTTCTATTGTCTTATCCAACTTATATCTCTCCATGGTTAGATCTTTACTCTTTAATGGTTAAATCATCCAATAAGAGAACTATGCTCTAATACCAATTGTTGGAATAGAGAGATAGGGTACTGAGAGGGGAGGGGTGAATCAGTGCCCTAAAAAACTTTCACACCCAAAACTTAATCAATAAACAGTAGTAAAATCACCTATGCACTGAATCCATTATATGCATAATTCAGTCAATTAACTTGTAAAAGTAAATAACCTGAAATCAACAATAAATCAATCACATAACACAAGTATTATGGTAATGTAGAAACCCTTGTTAGAAGGTAAAAATTGTGGTGGGGATGACATTCACAAATTCTTCACTACTACAGATAATAAAGTTTTCCGGTTAAGGCTACAAGTTGTGATCACTTCTGGTGATCTTACCCTATTAGGAGTAACAATTTAGATCAACTAGATCTACCTAGTTATAGGATTTTGACAACACTCCTTGAGTGTGCACTCGATTAAGAGATTTAGATAAAGACTGTTAGGTCTACTCTGTTAAGAGATTTTTCCTAACTCTGTTACAATGATTAGAAAATAACAAGATGTATCTGCAAATTGATAACTCAACCTTTTCTGATATAGATCTATGAAGTATTGAATAGATATCACCTTTTTATGTGTAGATCTTGACTATGAGCTGCTCAGTAGCCTTGTCTGATTCTGCTTAATCTGAATGTCTCTATATTATGTTCTTCTCTATCTGATAACTAATGTCTTGAAGTTGGCTTGGAGCTTCAAGAACTTCTTCAATTTGATATATCCACACACACACACACACACCATCAAAATGATGTGAATTACATTTATATATCATACTACTTATGTTGCTTAAAAAAATTAGGTTACAATATCTTAGGAAAAACCCTAAGATCTACGGTGTACAAAATTAACATAGATCTAGCAATTACATAGAGATCATCATCATAATTAATGATTATATATACAATAAATGGTCCTTGATCTTGGTAAAACATTTTGTGATTCTCTTGTAACCGTCTACAAAGATAGATGTGCTAAAACTGATTACTATGGCATTTGTTGTATTGCTTGGTAAACACTGTAAGTATTGCTCGATAGTTACACTAGTGCTCAGTATCCAGTCTACTTGATGTTTACTGATGCTTGGCATCGGTGTACACTGATGCTCGGTAAAACTACTCTGGTGCTCGATTTGAACTAATATCTTTTGTTCTCGTTATTGCCTTGAGATAACTTGGTGTGTAGGCTTATGTAGTTAACCAAATAGCATGAGTAGCATGAAGTACTTGCTATTACCGACTAGATAGAATAGGTAATCGACTAGTTATCTTTGATAGTAATGACAATCTTTAATGCTCAAAATAGAGATAACAACTTCCCTTGCTCAGCATACCATTAATCTCTGACATTAGGGCATCACCAATCTTTATAGATTGGTCCCCCATTGTTAAGCTTCCCTTCTTCCAATGTTTAAGGAAAAACTTGGTTATGTCATAATCCCTACCATGCACCCTTTCCATAAACATAGAAATCCCTCCCACCTTGAGAATGTCCCAAACCTTATCCTTGTTCCTCTAATCTTTGCAGGAAATCAGCTCTATCCTCTTTTTGTTTCCTCCCATGTTTCTCTTCCAATTTCTTCACTCAAGTTTTTTCCTCTCTATAGATATCTAACGAATGTGGAAAATATGGTAATAATAAAAAATTCCCACCAAAAGTAATAAAGCCCATTTGACATAGAAAACATGCGAGATAATAATGATGCAACACTTCATATTATAATCCCTGCTCAAAAAATAATGATCCTTTATACCCTTAGTCATGTCATAATTGATTATTTTGATCTAATTTTGACACATTTCATACTTTGGATTTTATCCCTAAAGTGTAATGATTTTACATCATATGACAGGTTGTCTTCTCTACTCCAAGTCCTAACATCATCACTCGCCATAGCCATGTTGGCAGCCCAATCGGCCACACCTTTTATCTCCCTGTAACTATGGGTTATAGTGCACTCACCAAATTTGGCAATAATATCCCACAAGGCTTTAATAATATTGTTGATTGTCCCTGAGGGATCATAATTTTTTGTGAGACACTTTATAATATTTTTAGAGTCCCCCTCCACCCATAAATTTTTGCAATTCCATTTCTTGGCTAAGAGAAGATCATGGAAGGTCACCATGGGTTCCACCATATGATTGGTTTGTGCTCTAAGAGGGACAACAATAATCTCTTTATATTTACCTTCCTCATCCCTAAGAATAGCACCACAACTAGTAGGTCTAGGGTTACCTTTAGAGGCCCTGTCAAAGTTGATTTTCATCTATCCCTTAGGGGGATCTTTCCATATAGATTCTTTCCTTTTGGTGATTTTATTATTCTCCTTATTTCTACCATATATTTTCCAGTTTTCAAGAATATCCACATCCACGTTCTTAATAGGAAGCCTATAATCACCTAGGATTTTAATATTTTCATGAATAGCTCTTCGAATCCTTTGGAAAATAACTTGAACTAGAGAACTCTTGTCGCCAATTTTTTTGTCATTATGCTCCTTCCATATTCCCCACAATAAATGTGGCATAGAATGTCTCCAGAGATTCATAATAACATGGTTTTGTGAGGGGGGGTGCCAAGAAGAATAAAAGCTCTGAATGTCCTTTGGGAAAACCTAGGCCATATGGTTATCAATAGTAAGAAATTTATTCTACATTAAGATCCAGAAGAACATGTTGATCTTAGGAGTAAGACCCTTAATCCAAACATTAGACCACCAAGGAGGCTCTTCATGAGTGGTAAAAATCATGTTGATCATGCAAGAAGTAGTGAAGATACCTTTAGAATTCATCTTCCATATCAGAGTATCATCTTCCTCATTAATGATCATGGAAAATATAATATTTTTAAGATGTCTTAGATTGGGGCTAATATCTTCAATCCCTCCAATTTTCCTTATCTCGGTAATCAACAACATAGTGACCAAAATTTATTTTGCAATTTAAAGAAAAATGACCCCATTCATGATGATTGCTAAGAGGGTCATCATTAATCTAGTGATCTTCCTAGAACCTAATTTTATTACCATACCCAACCTTCTATTGGAGACCCTTGATCATCAAGTTTCTATTGTTAGCTATATTCTTCCAAATGTGTGATCCATAGGGGATAGCATCAAAAAAAATAAAAATTCTAGGGTAGGGAAGTTTCTAGAGTATTTGTTTAGCCAAATTTGATTCCATTCACCATTAGAATGGTAAGTTATCCATATCTATTTTGAAATTAAAGAAATTTTCATCAATCTAATCCTCTTGAGACCCAAACCACCGCTATTTTTTGGCCTAAACACTTTATCCCAAGAAATAAGAGACATTCTCTTTTTTTCCTCAGAACCCATCCAAAGGAAGTTTTTTTTAATCTTTTCAATAGCATCACCATATTTACCTAGAATTTTAAATAAGCTAAGAACATAGATAGGAATACTCTACAAAGAAGCCTTGAGAAGATGGACCTTATCAGCTTGGCTTAGGAGAGTTCCTTTCTATCCTGCTAACTTTTTATTGAACTTGTCCACTATAGATCTCCAGAAGGAATCAACGGGGTTGATGCATAGAGGAAGTACTACATACATAGCAAGCATAGTGGCCATCTGACATCCCAAAATCTTACTAATTATCAATTATCTTTTGTCGAGACTATTTATAAAATAAACACTACTTTTGGCCCAATTAATTAGTTGACCAGTGGTAAGGCCATACTTATTTAGGATATCCTTAAGAATGTTAGCTTCTTTAATAGAAGTATCCCCCATAATAATTGAGTCACAAAAAATTTTTTGGTGAGAGAAAACTTGAGGAAAGGATGAGGGATGAAGCCCTTTGAAGGATCCATTGTTCACCATGTGGGAAATATATCTAACCATGCATTCTACCATAATCACAAACAAGATGAGAGACAAAGGATCTCCTTGTCTCAAACCCCTTGAGGATTTGAAGAAAGGAGGAGTGTCATTGATCAAAATAGAGAAAGTAGTAACGAGTTGCATAATCAATCTGACACTTTTAATATTGAACCCAAAAGCCATAAGAATTTTTTGAAGAAGAGCCCAATCAACTATTTAATAGGCTTTAGATAGGTCCAGCTTGAGGAAAAATCCCTACCTCTTCACCATCATTAAGGAGTGGATGTTTTCATGGACAGTAATGATGGAATCTAGAATTTGTCTCCCCAGCACAAAGTTATTTTGTCGGGGGGAAATGAGAGAGGGGAGCATTATGAGAATCTTGGAAGTTAGGATATTAGAAATAATTTTATAAAAAGAATTAAAAAGGCTTATGGGGCATACCATATGTAAAGAATCAACACCAAAAACTTTGGGAATTAGAGCTAGGAAAGTACCATTAATCTCCTCTAAAATATTCTTAGCCCCGAAGAACTCCTTGACAGCACAGGTGATATCTTTTCCCAGAATGGTCCAATACATCTGAAAGAAAAACATAGGGAAACCATTTCGACTAGGGGCCCTATTTCCCTCAAAGGAAAAGACAACTTTCTTGACTTCATCCCCAAAGGGGATATTCCCAATTACAGAATTCTGATCTTCGTTAATACCATGGGGGATACATTGAAGAAAATCCTCTTGAGTCTCCTGGTTCAAATTGGGATCTTGAGAAACAGGATAAAAAAAGTAGTTTCTAGCTTCTTGTCTGATTTTATCTTCATCATTAATCATTCCATTATTCACCTTCAGATTAGCTATTCTGTTAGCAACCTTGTGTTTCTTTGTAATCATATGAAAATATTTAGTTTTCATGTCCCCCTCTATCAGCCATTTAGAATGAGCTCTTTGATTCCAAAAAGTTTATTCCTTGGAGACAATATCATGGTATCTCTTGAGAATATCATTTTCCTCATCGATGGATATGTTTTTATAAACCTTCAACCTGGATTTGATCTTGAATATCTTTAAGGTCATCAAGGATGGAAACTTTGGAAGAGAAGATGTCTCTTAAGAACTCCTTATTCCAATTCCTTATGAAATCCTTGACATGTTTTAGTTTCTTATACACTCTGAACATAGTAGTCCCCTCCACATGGATCTGCCACCAATATTTTATTTTGTTTTCCAACTCAGGATGCATAGTCCACATCTTCTCGAATCTAAAAGGGAAGCACCTTCTACTTTTAATGGAGTTCGCCTGAAATAATATAGGACAGTGGTCTGAACCAATTCTAGCATGAGAACACAAAGAAAAAAAGTAATGATCATACATGTCATTAGAGATAATAACTCTGTCCAGATGAACTTGAGTCCAATCTTGCCCAGATCTTCTATTTGTCCAAGTATATTCAACACCCTAAATATCCAGATCATGGAGAGAATGAGAGCTGATGAAGTCCATGTATCGTCTTAAAATGGAAGCACTTCCATGTTAAGAGCATTTATCCCTCTGAGTGAGTTGTTTGGGGTCATGTTAAGTGCCTTGATTGGGTCTTTGTATGTATCTAGTTGTTTCCCCCTATTTTTCTTCTCTCCTTATTTCCAGCCTTTTCCGGACAATTTTTTCTAAGAATTTGGAGTTTCTGACTGTCTGGGTCAAAGATGACCTGGTAGGTTCAAGGATGACCTAGATCCCAACCTAGGTCAGGGATGACCTCGACCCTAACCTAGGGTGGTGTCTACCTCATTCCTGACCCTAGGTCCAATTTTCAAATTCTGGGAGTTACAGGATGTCAGGCTTCTGAAAGTTTCCTTTTCGTGCTTCTAGGTCATCCATTTCAGGTTTCAGAATGGTAAATCCTTAAATTGCATTTAATTTGGGCCCATTTCTAGGGGTTAAGGTTAATTGGGATTTAATTCTCCAATTTTGGCCTTCTCTAGAGGTTTGTGCCCTAGATCACTATAAAAGGAAGCCTTCCTCTCTCATTTTCTCCATCTCATCTCATAATCTCTCAAGCACTCGAGCAAGATCAAGAAAGCATTTCATCAAGCATTTCAAAGGAAGTTTTCAAGCCCTCTTCTCCATTCAATTTCTCCTTTGAAGATCAAGGATTCAAGCATTCAAGCCTTTGAAGGGATTTGGTTTAAGCATTCAAGATTCATCATTCAAACCCTAGATCTAGCCATCATGGTGGTGTGATCTTCCTTCAAGATCCTTTGTTCATCTTCAAGATCCATTTCACTCTTCTATCAAGGTGGATTCCAAGAATACAATCATGGAGGTTTTGAATTTACATTCATAGTTTTGATTTACATTTTCTATTATTGTGTTCAATCTTTCATATCAACATACTTGTTTACATTTAAAATACAATTGCATATCTATTGAATATCATAGCTTCGTTGTTAGATCTACTTCTACTACTTGCTAGCATTCTCCATTTTAATTTCATTATTAAGGTTGATTCCAAACCAGGGTTTGACCAAGGCAAACCCCTCATCCAAAAAAAAAAACTATTTTTCTTGTAGGTACAGGTATAGGATTGCGAATTGGAGCTTGGATCTGGTTACCCTTTTTGGCAAACTTCCAAGATCTGCAAATAGATTTTCCGTCGGAGCTATTTTGGGTCAAGGAAGACCTTCGGTAGGGGGTAGGATCCTGCCCTAGGGTAAGACCTTGCCCCGCTATCTAGGTCAAGGATAACCTACTTCCCGAAAGACAAAAGTTTTCTGGGTTTTCTCCGTCTTGGCATTTCTAGTCCGAAACACGTTACAGAATTGCCCAAAACTATGCACAAACATCATAAATCAGCATTTTCTAGATTTTCCCTATTTTGAGGTTAGTATTTGTCCTCCATTTATTTCATATTTCAAGCATATACTTTCTATAGTAGATTATAGGATTTTATCCTTTCTTCATATTCTCCATTGTTTGATTCTTTTGCATATTGATCACTTCTTTGTGGTTAATCCATTTGGATCTTTCCTTTTGGGAATTTGGATTGAGGATAGGTCCTATATTCCACCCCTATATCATACATCAAACCCCATTCATAGAGGTGGATCCATTGCACATCTATTCATTCCATAAGGTCCAATCTTCTTTCCAATTGAGACGGGCACCCACCATACTTTTCTTGTTCCCTAAGTGTAGTATTGAAATCTCCCATTATTAACCAACTATCATCTTTAAAACTAGATCTGAGCATAGAAATTTTTTTCCAAAATTTGTTTCTCCCTTTCAAAGTATTTGGAGCATAGATATTAGTGATCATCCAGGAAGTACCATCTTTAATCTGGTGAAATCTAATACAAGCAATGTTATTATCCTAGATAATAACATCCCCTCTAATGTTATTGAGGTTCTAGAATGTAGCAATACCACCTGACGCACCCTTGAGTTACCTCCACTAACCCCACCATTCTTAAACATCTTAATTCCTTCCACCTTATCTTTACTCATCTTGGTTTCTTGGATCCTCTTATCATATTCCTAATAATATATTTCTTATAAGGATTATTCAATCCTCTTATATTCCATGATATAACTTTCATTTCTTCTTTAGAGAGCACACCTCTATGAGGGTTTTTTGTGTTCCATCTGCTATATTTTTATTAGCCTCTGTACTTCTCTTCTTAGAATTCAAAGCTCTTCCTAGCAACCCTGAGACCTGAACTACATCTACAACTAATCTAAGAAGATCTAGTATTCTTGGGACTTGTTAGGCCTATCTTATTCTTTTTATCTTTAGGTTTACTATGTTTCAACTTTGGGGAGGACACACGGGTATCCCCATTCTCCTTCCCCAAAGCCCTGTTTATTTCCATAACATCTCCCCATTTTTTAGCTTCGAGATAGGAACTCTTTGCCACATCCATAGTATTTTGAGATAGATCAAAGAGGCTAGGATCCAAGATAATACATCATTGGGCTTCCTGACACAAATCTTCAAATCCCTCAGAACTAGATGTAGAATCCCCTTCCTCTTCACTTGATTCTGGTATCTCCCCTTCCTTAGGAAGATTGGACTCCTCTAAAGGGGATAGTTTTTCCCCTTTGTTACCCATCTCAAAAGAATCTTCCACATTTTGAAGTATAGGATCACCATCTTTAGGGTTAGAACTTTCTTCCTCTATAATGTTCCCCTGTTTATCATTGTAATCACCTAAAATTGGACAAGATCAAATAAGTGAGTAACCAAGGCAAAAATTAAAGAAATTAAATCAAATCAAGCTATTATCAAAGCAAAATTACAATCAAGCCATAAAATCAAATTTAATTAAAAATAAAAATCCATAAATTTAATTTAAATCATGATAAATCAATCAATTGTGTAATTAATCTAATTAATTACATAGTTCATTTAAATCAAATCAACCTATTCAAGGTGTACACATGACTAAAGATATTAATTAAATTCAATTATTTAAATCCTATTTTCCCTCAACCACCAAATGGGAGGAATAATCATCAACCAATAGGATTTAAGGATTGAGCTCACATGGATCAAGCCTAAATTGGATCTCAATCACTCACTTGAAGAATGCATCTTGTCCACTCATTTTTTCCTTTGGTCCCAAGCTTTGAGAACAAATATTTAAATGGTCTCCAAAGGTGGAACCATGGACTTAACCCTCACCTAATCATGATCAAATCAACTACAACCCCTACCCTTTCCAAAATCTACAAAATCAAGGCATAATTGAAGTAAAAATCATCCACAAATTTTATGAAGCATCAAACCTCTTGAAAATTTGAGTTAGAAAAGAAAATCTAGAGATAATTAGTATTTTCATTTGGAATTAACTTGCATTAGCTTGCTTATCATTTACTTTTTCTCATATTAGGACTGTCACTAGTGAGAGCTTGCTAAGAGCTCATCATTAGCATCCCTAATTAGAGATCCATATAGTGCTTAATCATTTTTAAATTTTCTTATTTAGATTTTTTGTTGTGGCTATTTAATTCTCTTTTCAATTTATTGATGATACTAACCCTATGAAGGTGCTTTCCTTAGCACACAAAATGGCGCCCACCATGGGCCTTTAGGCCTCATAAATTTCTAAATTCAGAGAAGTAATTTTTTTTTTACATATCTTTTTATAACTCTACTTTTCAGGTTTTTCGGCACTTTTGCAGGTTTCTCCAGTGCGTACAAGGCCTAAAACAATGTGTATACGACAAAGTGTTATGCATTTACACAGTGTTTCGACACATTAATCCTTCTCTTTTCTTGTCTTCATTATTTTAGTGTGTGTGCCCTGACTCTCCAGCGCATACAATACATCCTCCAACACATTCAAGGCTTTCTTTAATGCCTTTGCTCATTGTTTTAGTGCTTAAATTTTGTTCCTGTGCATTCAATATTTTTCTGCAGCGCATTTACTAGTTTTAACAATGCTTTCCATCTTTTTAATAGTGCATTCAATAGATTCTGCTGCACATTTAATTAAATTGAAAATTTATAGAATCTAACATATGGAAAATGATTTCTTTGTGTCTACAGAATGACTAGTCATAGAAAAATGAAAAAATCAGAGACCAAATTTAACAGTGAGGGAAAGGCTTTGGCCAAAAAGATTAAGCAAGAGAACATTGCACAGATCAAGCTAATTTTGGAGGATTAAATTAGATTTACTTACCATAATCAATTTTTTGTTAAATTTGATAAATAAGGTTTAGATTTCAATTTATTCTTGTTTTCCTTCACTTTGTTTGGTTGTGTTGACTAACTTGTTGGAGGAGAAGTGAAAAGGAAGGAATGATCACCACTAGGTGAGCATAAATAATGAAAGATTCATAAAAAATGCCCCTAGCCATTGCTAGCTTCGTTTGAAGGTAAGCCTCAACTTGGTCAAATTTTGTTTAAATTATGGCCTTGTGATTTTTGTTATCATCTAGTAATTAAAATATCATAAAAGAATAAATCAAACACTAAATTTGAACAACCCCTTGTTTGTGGAAAAGAGTAGAAATACTTATTCCCATTAGTTAGTGGGTTTGGAAATTGAACCTTGTTAGAAGTGTTTGGGAATCAAGAAATAGCTAGGGATATGCTCTTCACCTTTTGGTGAATCAAACTCCCAAAACCTATCTCTTCATTCTACTTTATTGCTTTCAATATGAACATGTTAGATCCATAGTGGGCTCGCCTCCCGAGATTTGCCTTAACGAGGCCGGTGAGAGGGACAGCCCAAAGAGGGATACATTTTCTTTTTCCACAAAAATCCAACCCACTCTAAAATAAAATGCATGCATCCTTAATGGGGTGTGTGACAAAAGGATATTAAGCTTTCAAACTTCCTCGAGTAGTCCTACAGGATTGCGCAAAACTCTGACATACCGATGGTGGGAAGCCTCCTAATTTTGGAGGATGAAAATTTAATGCCCATTTTGAAAGGAATCTTGATTAAATACCTTGTTAAAATAGAAAATCCTACCTTATAGAGCCATGTTTACGAACCAATTTGTGAACTAGGTAGATTGCTTGAAGTGTCTTTTTGTGCAAAAACTCATGATAACAACCTTACAAATTCAAATACTTTTTGTGTAGAGGGTTAAAAATAAAAAGTTTATTTGTGATTGCTTTGTTTGAAAAATACATACAACAAGTAAGAGATATCCATTTCAAAATTCATCTTATATTTATAATCTCTTCATAAAATAAAACAATTAGCAAATTTGGGGGGAACAATTCAAAATTAAACCTTGTTGAATGTTGGTTTCTACACGCTCTCATAAACTCAAATTATCTATACAAGAAGATGACACTTGCATTGCAAAAGAGGTCCCCTAATTTGAATCTCAAAGCTCTTTCATAAATCACAACCAAGGGGATAGTCTCCCAAATCTTTTCGAAAAGGCAATTGATCCAATGGATAGGAACTCCACATTTCATGATTATCTCCATGGAGGAAACAATGATAATATTAATAATGCCAATCAAGGACCTAGAGAAATGCTTGAAGACAAAGCTAATAGGGCAGCTCAAGACATTGAATTTCTTGAAGTCATGGACAAATTAATAGAAAGAGATAGGGAAAAATATTTCCTAAACTTAGCCCAAGCAGGGGTAAAACTTCCACATGATTACGACGTTGACCAACTTAAGAAAGAAAAAGAAGATGATAATCCAATGGGTGCAATGAGTCAACAATTGAAAATATTCCAAGCACAAATTGACCTAATGAAAAAGGCTTTTGAACCTAATCCATTCTCTACTGAGGCCTTGTGCCCATTTCCTTTTGATAAGAGCTTGGTTATGGAACCTTTTTCGATAAATGTAGTCTTTCCTAAGTATGATAAATACATGAGTAAATCAGAACCACAAGATCACCTTACAGAGTTTTTCACTCTAAGCATCGAATTTATGCATGATACAACTTATCTAATGAGAATTTTTCCAAGAAGTTTAGGAGGTCAAGCCATGGAATGGTTCTCAAAACTTCTGCAAGGGATAAAGACATTCGAGGAAACAGACTCCAAATTCATAACCCATTATTCTTACAACATCAAACATGATATTACCATGCTCAAGGTCTATGTGACACTAAACAATGAGATGGTGAATCTTTCCTAGGGTTTCTTCAAAGGTGGAGAACATTTTTCACAAGATAACCAGGAAGCATCCCTGAGAAGGAGAAAATGGAAATATTTATGAATAACTTAAATATGGAGATGAACTATAGAATCCAACTTCAATGTCCCCCTACCTTTGAAAAACTTATCGAGAATGGGATCAAAATTGAAGATGTGTTGGTTAAGGAGGAGAGATCAAATTGTTCAAATATAATAAACCCTATACCGACACTAATAACAATCATAATATATCTAATTATAAAAATAATAAAGGAGCCAACAATCACAATGATAAACCTAGATTATGGTTGAAGAAAAACAATAAAAATCTGGTAAATGATGGAGTTGTGGAAGTACACAACTTAAAGGCTACCCCCTTTAATTTATCAAGTCAGGTGAATTCAACATATAATGTAAAACAAACAACTAAAGTTCCTTACAATAATAATAATTCCAACAACAACAACAACAATAATGCTAGCAACAACAATAATCCTTTCAATAATTCTAACATCAATAAGCCTAAGCCTTTCTTTTCCACATATCAAAAGAGAAAATTCACCTTTTTATGTGAACCATTGGAAAATGAATTAAGGACTTTGGTGGCCAACAAAATCATTACCTTACCTAAGTCAAGGCCATATGAACCCCAAGTTAAGCCCGATTGGTGGAACGACTCTCATTATTGTGAATATCATTGTAATAAGGGACATACAACAAATGAGTGCATGAAATTGAAACATCTTGTCCAAGACCTAATTGATGATGGAAAAATAAAAGTGGAAGAGCCTCAAAATAACAAAGACCATACGACTTTTAAAAACCCTTTCTTAAACCATGAAAAGGGTGAGTCATCAAACACAAACCCTAACAACAAAAGAGGTAATGAGAAAGTCAACTTTGCTCATACCTATGATAACACCATTAATACTTTAAGTGGGGATGAAAACACCATAAATGTTATTGTGGTGAAAGAGAAGCCAAGGGAAGCAACATCTAATGTTGTAACTAGGGGGAAAACATTAAAGATTACCCTACCAGGAAGTGCCCCAAGGATTGTCCTACCAAATCAAACTTCATCTTCATCTTAAAAAAAATATAATTTGGTAGACCAATTGCAAAGAACCCCTACTCAGATCTCTATTCTATAATTACTCAAGCTTTCACCAACTCATAAGGAGAATCTAGAAAAAGACTTAGTGGAGACTAACGTGCCTCTAAATTGAGATGTGGATAAATTTCAAAACATGGTAGGACATCTTGTTGCACCTCATTGTCTATCCTTTTCAGAACAAGATGATATGTCTCTAAACCACCCACAAAACTTGCCCTTGCATATAGAGGTCCTAATCCACAAGCATAGAGTGAAAAGAGTCCTCATTGACGGAGGAGCCGGCTTGAATATTTGTACCCTCAACTTGGTAAAAGCCTTAGGATTTTCTGAGGAGGCTATTGAACCAAAGAAAAAGATAACTATAAAAGCCAACGATGATGAAGAAAGAGCCTCTAAAGGTGTCATAGGTCTTCCCATTTGAGTTGGTTTAATGCAAAAGGAGACCATTTGTCAAGTATTTGACCTAAATTTAACTTACAATATCCTATTAGGAAGGCCATGGATCCATGAAATGCAGGCCGTACCTTCAACCTACCATCAATGTCTCAAATTTCCCTATCTAGGACAAGAAGTCATGGTAAGTGGGGACTCAAACCCCTTTCAATATTGTAATAACATGAAGACAATTAATGGCTCCTTAGTCCCACATAATGTAGAAGGATCTATTTCTCAAAGAATAGAGCAAGGATAAAGTTCAAAAGATCTTCCATCTTTGAAGGGAAAAGAAAAAGAAGAAAAATAAATTGTTGTTGGAAATAATCAAAGCCCTACTAACCTAACTACATGGACAAAAGGGAAAGAGAAGGTTAGTGAGGAAAGTGCTCCTGAGAAATAGAAAGAAGACCAAACTAGATCCATTTAAATCTACACCAAAGATGCTCATTATAAAAAAATGGATCATATGATGAAAAACTTTGAAAAGCAATGTCAAATCAAACAAAAGGGTGTAGGTGAATACTCCTTATCTATGATGGATCTACCCTTATCTCCAAAATCATATGGAAGACCATCTAATCTACCTCATAAGTATAATGATCACTTTGTGAGGGAAAACACCTCTTCTTCCAAGGATGAAGAAGATAATGAAATCCTAAATTGGCTATATAAGGATGAGGAATCAAGTACCCATGAAAACCACATCCAAAATATAAGCATTCTCACACATCAATATGGGAAAGGATTTCAAATAATGAAAAAATGATATATAAAGGACAAGGACCTTTAGGTATGAGAAATGAAGGATTAATAGAACCTATTGAAATGACATGGAGAGATAGCAAAGAAAATATTGATTAGGGTACCTGGAACAAGGGTACGCTCAAAAGAAGTATCCCTTGGTTTATGACCAAATCTTACAACTAGGTTCCCAAAGTGATGAAGATTTGAACAATTGGCAATGGGACTTATTGTCAAGTGAGTCATACCAAGATAAAGAAGTTGATGTCATCCATACCTATACTCCTAGGAAGGGAAAAGAACAAGTTTCGGAATCAAATCAGAATCAAGCTTCAAGTTCTAGTCAAGTGATCTTAGATAATGTACCAATTCAGGAAATTGAGAGAAATCAATGGGTAGGAGAACCTTACATACCATCATGGAGACCTACTATAGAAGAATCTAACCCTAGGTTTAATCCATGAGATTTTTACCTAATGGAAACCTTAGAGGATTTTAGTGAGGAAGATTTTGACCCTAGTTCTCTAGAACATCTTGAAGAAGCACATATTATAGACTTAAATGATACAATGTTTGAACCTTCAAATGAAGTCATGTCCCTAAATCCTATTAGACTAAACCAAAGCATTGATCCTTTGACCCTTATCTATCCTGAATTAATTAGATGGCATTCCATTGAACCTACCATCCTCCTTACATTCTTGAATGATAACTTGGTGTCCCAATACCTTAATGTAGTTGAGCCTTCTTCTACCACAAAATATCAGGGAGAAGTGACAAAGGGGAGAAGTATTCAACCTTTCGGTTCAAAAAAACTTGAAAAAAAAAATGCAAAGAATTTAATGTTGAAAACCACATTGTGGCAACATTAAATCAAACAGAAAAAGAAATAAAGAATGTTTCTGAAGGTCAAAACCCAAAAGAGGCATCTAAGGAAGAAGGGTTGGATACTTTGCCTATGCACTATGAAGAAAGATCACCTATCTTAATTGAACCAACATAGAAAGTGAATATTGGGCCAGAATCAGAGCCAAGAATCATACACTTAGTAGCGTCTCTATCTAGTGAAGAAAGAAAAGATTTCATCAAATTTTTCAAAGAAAAAAAAATCAATTTTGCATGGTCATATGATGATATGTTGGGATTAGATCCGAATTTAATCATGCATCATTTGAATATAAAAGGAGTAAGACTAGTGAAGAAGAACCTAAGAAAGATGCATCCACACATAGCCTTACTTGTGAAATTAGAGTTAGAAAAACTGTTGAAAGTAGGGTTCATAAGGGCCATTGATTATGCATAATGGATTTCAAATATTGTGTTAGTTTCCAAAGTAGATAAATCCATTAGAATTTGCACAAACTTTAGAGATCTAAATTTGGCATGCCCAAAAGATCACTTCCCTCTACCAACCATAGATGCCATCATAGAATTAACAATAGGAGATTCAATGTTCTCACTTACGGATGGATTTAGTGGTTATAATCAAATAAAGATAGCACTGGAGGATCTAGATAAAACAAAATTTACATGTGCATGGGGGACATTCTATTGGAATGTTATACCTTTTTAGAGCGACCTATCAAAGGGCCATCACGACCATATTTCATGACATGCTGCACAAGTTCATAGAAGATTATGTAGATGATATACTTGCTAAATCCCACTCAAGGGAAGAAAATCTACCCATCTTAGAGAAAATATTTGTAAGATTGGAGCAATTCAAAGTAAGGTTAAATCCAAAGAAGTGTGTATTCGGTGTTCAAACAGGAAAGCTACAAGGGTACATTGTTTCGGCAAAAGGAATAGAGGTAGACCCAGCCAAAGTCAAAGCCATCATGGAAATGGGGGCACCTAGAAACATAAGTCATATGAGATCTCTTCAAAGAAGGATTCAATCCATCAGAAGGTTTATCTCCCAATTAGCAGAAAAGTGCCACAATTTCACTCAAATCCTTCACAAGGACAAAATTTTCAAACGGGATGAGAATGTGAAGAAGACTTCACTTTGTTAAAAAAATATCTAATGAACCCTCCAACTTTGATGCCACCAATAAGAGGCAAGCCCTTTCTATACATCTCATCTACAAAAGATTCATTTGGGGCACTTTTGGCTCAGGAGGATGAATCAAGAAAGGAAAAGGCTATATACTACATAAGAAGAACTTTTGTGAAGTATGAGTTGAACTACACCTTCATTGAAAGAGCATGTTTGGCCATAGTTTTTTCTTCCTAAAAATTATGCCACTATATGTTATCCCACAAGATTTGACTCATTGCAAAGATTGATCCCTTGAAATATCTTCTCAGCAAAACAACATTGAATGGGAGACTAGCCAAATGGGTCATGGTTTTAAGTGAATTTGATATAGAATATGTGGACAGAAAATCTATCAAGGGCCAAGTCATAGCTAATCAATTAGCAAAGTCACCATTACAAGATGAACATCCAATTCAAGTGGAATTTCCAAATTTTGAAATTGTTAACGTCGAAGCAAAAACATGGAAATTATATTTGGATGGTTCCGATACACAACATGGATCAGGAGCCAATATAATTTTAATCACTCCTCAAGGGTCTACAATCCTGAAATCATACAAATTACTATTCCCATGCACAAATAACATAGCTAACTATGAAGCATTGGTTATTGGTATAAAGTTGGCATTAGAATGGAAAGTAACAGAGCTATAAATCTATGGAGATTCCCAACTAGTTATTAATCAGATTAATGACCAGTATTTAACTAAAGATGATAAGTTGATACCATACAAAAATATGATTGAGGATCTTAAGAAATAATTCACTCTAATTACATTTGAGCAAGTGCCAAGAGATAAGAATAAAGTAGCAGATGCAATGGCTACTTTGGCATCACTTCTCTAAATACCAAATCAAAGCACCAGATATGAATTCCTGGTAGAAGAAGTTGAGCAACCCGCATTTGACCCTTCCCATCCTCATACCATTTGTTTACTAACAGGACATGAATCACCTTGGTATGGAGCCATTTACACCTACTTGAAAGACCAAATCTTACCTATAGACCAAACCAAGAATCAAAAGAAAAGCTTTATCTAACAAACCTCTCGTTATACATTAATATCTGACACATTGTATTGAAAGAATCTAGAAGGAATGCTTCTAAGATGTCTAGAGAAGGAGGAATCAAACCAAGCCTTACGAGAAATCTACAAAGGAATTTGTGGGTCACATTTAAATGGTTTAACACTAGCTAAGAAACTTTTTAAGATAGGATATTTTTGGCCTTCTATGGAGAAAGATGTTTTTCACTTTGCTAAAAATTGTCACAAATGTTAGTATCATGGGAACTTAATCCATGTTCCAGCACAAGAGATTCATCCTATTACAACACCTCGGTCATTCTATCAATGGGGTTTGGATCTGATAGGTATGATTTATCCACCATCTTCAAATGGTCATAAATTCATCATTACTGCAATAGAATACTTTACCAAATGGGTGGAAGTTGTACCCGTATCAACTGCCACAGGAAAACAAATATCCTTGTTTATATTAAACTATATAATTTGTAGATATGGTGTACCTCATGCCATCATAATGGATAATGAAAAACATTTCAAAAACAAGGATTTAAAAGAACTATGTACAAAATTTCATATGGTACATCATTCATCTTCAATATATTACCCACAAGGTAATGGACAAGCAGAAGCAACAAACAAGAATAGCTTAAAGATATTGAAGATAACAGTGGATAATTCAGGTAGAGATTGGCACATTCAAATAAACCCAACTCTATGGGCTTATAGAACAAGTATCATAATGCCAACAAGAGCTACACCATTCTCCTTACTTTTTGGAGTAGAGGCAGTTTTACCTTTAGAGGTAGAAATTCCATCTTTAAGAGTATCCTTACATGGTTTGATAAGAGAGGAAGACTATAGAGTTGCTAGGTTGAATTGCTAGATGAAAAAAAACAACAATCCTTTAATCATTTGAAAGTGTATCAGAATTGAATGTTAAGGACCTATAACAAGCATATCAAATCAAGGGCATTCCAAATAGGTGACTTAGTTTTGAGAGAAAATCCCAAGAATCAAGCAGAAAGGGAAAATAAAGGAAAATGAGAAGAAAACTAGTTAGGACCTTTTGTGATCACTTCATCTTTTGGGACAGGTACCTATAAACTAGCTGATTGTGATGGACAAGAATTAAAAGAGCCTATCAATAGTATTCACCTAAAGAGGTTCTACACACGAGACATATGAAAGGGTATAAAGAAAAAGAGTATCAGAAAACTAGATGGAGAGCATCCTATTTATTTTACATAGTCAAAAGAGATCTTGAAAATCCAAAAATATTGAAAAATAGAAAAGAGAAAAAAAATTAGAAATGCAGAAAAGATAAAAAATAGTGGAAAATTGAGCATGAAGAAAGCCAAAAATATTTAGAAAGAATCCTTAAAAGATGTTGTCTTGGTGAAAACCTAGAAAATAGGCACCTTCATAATATGGGAACAAAAAAAATTGAAAAAAGAGAAAATACAAAAAAATCACAAAAGAGAAAAATTACCTTGGTGAAAACCTAGTGAATGGGCACTTTGGTAGCAAAAAAAGGAAAAAAGCTTTAAAAATAGAAAAAGAAAGTAAAATCCATTCAATCAGTGAAAACATGGTAAATATGCACCATTGGAAGTCCAAGTCAATTGCATACCTAGTGGTCATCCTTGTAAATATTGCATTCACTGACATTTGTATATATTGCATAATAAAACCCCACAGTTGCATTTATGAGTACCTAAAGATTTTGGTCACCTAATCTACAAATTGTCCCAAGTCCCACAATGAAATCACATCAAACTGGGGGAAATCTAATCTAAAAGAGGAAGGATTCATCAAAACAAAACTTCAATCAGACACCAAATCAATTCATCAAGGCATAAGTAAAGCACTTATTCAATCAATTTCAATCCTAATCCAAATTAGAACCAAATGCAAAATTCGATCCAAGATCTCACAAAGACCTTATCTTTATCAGGATTAATAGTATGAAATGGATAGAACTATACTTGAAATATGGATTTTAAAAATAGGGAAATTTCTTTCTAAAAGTGTTGACTTGATTAATGAAATCATGTCTTTCTAGCGAATCGATGAAAGTTTTTAAACTAGACTAGCTATGATGAAAATATGATATTTTATTGATTTCTGCATCACTGTATTAAGATCAAAGTTTTCAAGTATGTATTATTTGTCTAAGGATGTGATCATCAAAGAATCATTCAGGACTTGTACTTATGATGAAACTAAGATCTTTGTTTGTTTACGCAAAAGGATACCTTGGATATTTTGATGTAAATATCATAATACCAAAATCCACTTGCAACATAGAATCTGACAAAATCAGTATTTGTACTCTCATGATTGAATCCAATCAGTGATAGTCGTACCAAAGGAGGGTAACATAATGTAATAGGTTAAAAAGGTATTCATGTCATCATGGTTGAACTAGTGATGGTTGTACCAATTCAGGATTTCAAAAACTGCTTGATGATGAATATACGCTCTAAATTTTTGAATAGTGATAGTTAGTTGCATACATCTTAGATTAAATGCATTTAAATTATTTGCCTTTCTTACCTCCAAAACAAATTTGCAAGAGAAAAATAGAAAGGGGGTGGAGTTAAATAAAAAATCCAATGAACATCACAAACTATATGTGATCGAGTGTGTTGGAAATAAAAAATCAAAACAAAGGTGCATTGCATCAGCTCACTTGCATTTGTTAGATTCATGTTATCTTGCACTCATTTAGGAATTTTTCCTACGTTCATTTATCTTCATTGCATTAGTTTGCATTAACTTTAATCTAAGTTCATCACATTAGTTTGCATCATTTTCATTAAGGTTCATTTAAAGTTGCATTGCATTTAGTGTGCATTCATTTTAAATCTGTCTCATTTAGATGCATTCATTTCTATTAAACCATTAAGTTCATTTACGCTTACATTACATTAGGAAACATTCATTGCATCCATCAAATCATCTAATTGAGTAGTACTAATTTCATCATTCAGACATTTTAGTCGCATTCCATTAAGTTCATTCAAAAACATGGCATTTTGTATCATATTGTATTATCCATTTAGGTACGTTCATTAAAGATTCCTTGCATTTACACATTGAATTATATACAAGTATAAGTGTATTAGGTCATTACATATACATTCTCATTACATCCATACATTATATATCATTGCATTTGCATCATCAACATCATTCATCCGTATAACATTTATATATCATTTATCATAACATTAATCATTAAACATCACTATTCATTCATTACATCATATAGGTACGTCACATTTTACATCACATTTGAATACCATAAATCCATTACATTTAAATATCCATTACTTACATCCATATCATTAAATAGATGCATCTATTAATACCATCACATCACATTAGTCATTAAATCATTACATCATCATACAACATTAAACATGTATCATATGCATCCATCAAGCATCATAGCATTAATCATTATAAAAGATCATTAAATTCATATTACCTACATTCATCTATTCTATGTCATACATAAGACAACCATTTAAGCATTAATAGAACATGTGCATTAATATCATAAATTGCATCTGAAAAAGCATAAAAATAAAGCATGTAGGAAATAGAATCATATAGATCTGCATATCATAGAAAAACACCTGAAAAATAAAGACCAACACATAATGATGTCATATAAAGTAAATATGTCAAACTCCATGGTATCATCATCAAAGCAATAAACATCGGGAAATCAAAATCCATCAAAGTATCAACAAGTATCAAAGCATAAAGAACATCAACTGGTCAAAGAAGAAACTGAGTCCAATGTCTTGAGATAAAAAATAGATCATCATATACATCAATAAATGAAATAATATATCATCTCAGGGCAAGTCAACTAGCAGAACCACCGGCACCATGAGGACCACGATCAACATCTAGAGGTCTACTAGAACTAGCCTATAAACCATGCTGACTCATAGCAGCCATAAATGTCTGCATCATGCTACCTAGTTGACTAACCTACTGCCTAATCTCTGACACATCAGATTGTATAGCCTGAACATTTGACATAGATGTTGGAGCCTCTGTAGTAGGAGCCTATGAAGGAGGACCCTGTGGAGGAGCCTGTGATGGAGCCATGGAAGATGATGTAATGGAAGAAGATGGAATGGACAAGGATGGAACGAAAGAAGAAGAAGATGATGAAAGAACTGAAGATAATGGCATAGAAGAAGAATCAAGAGCTTGTACTGGAGGAGCCTATGGAGGTGCTAGTATACCTTGTTCCTGATCCAATAAAATTTGTGTGGCCTGAGCATCCACATCAGCCACTACCTAAGCATCCACCTACCTATGATATTTGACCCTGTGTTGGCTCCATCTAGCCAATTTGTGCACATCAACCGGATGCAGAGCTTTGCAGAGCTTTGTCCACACCACCACCTCAGACTCTAACCCAACCACCCCTCATCCGTACTCCACCACCCCTAGGAGGAATCGGTGCAACAAAAATCATCGGGATCACAACTCTACCTCCTCTAATGGCTCGCCAAGCCCGTCATCCCCAATGACCTTGTCTCTTTCCCCCACCTCCATCCCCATCCCCATCATCATCATCAGACTCGTCATCTATGCTAGGCACTGGCTCTGCAGGATCTGTAAATCTCAAAAATGGTTTCCAAGCAAACCAATCATCATAATCATCTGTCATGTCGGCATCTACAACATGATCCCTCATATCCCAAGGAAGGTGGGCCAGTTGTAAAACCTCCTGACGAGCTGTATGATAATAAATTTGTGGCCCCTAGAGTGACCTCTCTACTTGTACTCGAGCATACAACGCCAATCCCTGTGGTATGCCTTGTGTCTGACCATACTGTCATAGCACCCTTAGGAAGTAAAATCTCTCAATAATCAATGGAGAACCCCCTATCATACATTGATGCGTACACATAAAAGGTAGCTCCACCACATCCTTCAACCATTCCTCATAACCAATATATGGCCACCATATCACCTGATCTATATCATCAATCACTCATCTCCAGTAATCAAGCTTGCCCAAGTGGGCCTGAACTACCATCCCCTTGTACATCCAAGTGAAGGACCAACCTGGATCATGATGTCGAACATAAATAGGTCTAGTGACAGGGATGTGCTCCCATGTCCACAACTGCAAAAGAATGACCCCAACAAAGAGAGTCGCTCTGTGACAGTACACAACTGAATGCAACTCATGATATAGTTGCGCTAGCACACAAGTGCCCCAGTCAAATCATCATGTTTGTGCGATCATATCCTCAAGGATACGACCCCAACCAACTACAAAGCCATGTCCTCGACGATCAGGAATGAGGAAGCCACCAATGAATGCCCCTAGAATAGCAGGAAGAGTAGGGAAAGAAGGGAACAGCCCACTGGATAGAATTATCACCGATAGATGGGTCCTCAAAAACTCATCTACAAGCAGTCCCATCATACACCTGGTCGTAGTATACGAGCTCTTTGTGGGTAGGGATGCGGAGGATGCAATACACATCCTCGGGAGTGATCGACAAATGAAATGTGTTATGGTCAGAGTGCCACCGCTCTTCCATAGCTGTAATAAGGCCTCGATTCACATAGAATCAAGGAAGGATGAGAAGGAATGACAATCCACACCTACCAATAACCTGACGATCTGGACCACTCAGGTCATCTATCATCTCAAATGACAAGGGATACAAGCCTCTAACGCCAAGTGATTTAAGCTCGACCTGTAAAAATAAAGTTAAACACATCAGTATTGGAAATCATTACATTTTGGATCATCCTAAGTCAATCAAACATTTAAAAATTATCAAACCACAATAAACTTTCCTGATTCTACTCAAAGAGGACGGAACATTTATCATCACCCATCATCTAAATCAAGATTGACAATCAAAATTCAAAATAACTTGACTCAAATTGACATCCTATGACTTGCTACCAAATCAAACTTGTTACTTAAGCCAGTCGACTGATTGACCACACCAGACGGTTCAGAAAACTGACTTAGCAATTTGCATTTTTTACCAAACAGGGTAGAAGTGCTATTTAAATGATTAAACGCGCTAAAAAGAAAAATCACAGCTAAACATGGTGAATGCGCATGAGAAATGTTTTAAAGTGTTGTTTAAATGTGTACATGCTGGAGAAACTAGTACATGCTACAGGCATTACCTGTACGCGTTGCTAAATTGCTAATTTGTGCTAACTAATTTGTACGCACAACAGAAAAGGGCGAATGCGAAATAAGCCCTAGTTCAACCATTTGTACGTGCAACTAAAAGTTGTTGATACCCTGTGGAAAACCACAGAAGGGCTAAAAGAAGTGTGTACGTGCTAGAGAAAGTATTAAATGCGCTATTTTAAAAAGAAAAAGAAAAAAATAGGGTTTTTGCTATAAAAATCCAATTTTTAAATTAAAATGCATTAAATCGACAAAGTAAGTTGTTGGGGTACATACCAGAGGTCTGTAGCCTAGTGGATGCAAGTATCGGCACCCTCACTCGATTTGGTGCTCTTGAATCGGGATAACCATCGTAAAAAAGCTCAAAAGGCGTTAAAGCAAAAAATCAAAAGAGAGGGTAAAAATGAATAGTAAAAATGACTTTTACCCCTATATATAGCCCATTTTGACCTAAAAAGGGCATCTTTGACGAGAAAATGGCCAAGGATACAAATTTTTCACCAATTCTGCCAAATCAATGGCATTTGTCATCAAATGATTGCAAATACATGATCGAAAATGAAATCAAAATTCATTACAAATTGAACTAACCAACGTAAAAATGACCTAAACCATCATACTTTTTAACAAACTATGAAATTTCATTTCATTTCTGAGGGGGCATACACTTGGATAATCAGGAGTGACATCTTAATCAACGAATTAGGAGCACAACCATCAAAATCAAAGTGTAATCTTTTGTCAGAAAAATTTTCTCTTATCAATTGAAAGGGGCATCAAACATCAAATCAGATCGAAGGAGGTATCATATCGGGCAATCCATAATTGAATCGACTATCAGGACATCAAATCAAATAAAAATACATCAAATCTACATCTTTTATCAAACATCATAATCGACCAGTAATCTAATCAAGACTTCATATCAAGAATGATCAAGACATTCTTTGAATCGACACACCTCACATATCGACTCAAAGAGGGGCATTTGTAATCACCTAAAATTGGACAAGATCAATCAAGTGACTAACAAAGACAAAAATCAAAGCAATTAAATCAAATCAAGCTATTATCAAAGCAAAATTACAATCAAGCCATAAAATCAAATTTAATTAAAAATCAAAAGCCATAAA
The DNA here is from genome assembly GCA_027943335.1 of Chamaecyparis obtusa. Lineage (NCBI taxonomy): Eukaryota > Viridiplantae > Streptophyta > Pinopsida > Cupressales > Cupressaceae > Chamaecyparis > Chamaecyparis obtusa. The sequence continues at coordinate 1,999,669 of BSBK01003560.1, read as the reverse complement.
TTCAATTTAAATCAAATAAATCATGATAAATCTGTATGCACCCAAAAATGGTTGCCTAGACTTTGGGCCCCATTTATTTGATTTATCAACCCTGAATCAATATTTTCAATAATCAATAGTTTCAACATTATCAATTTCTTAATCAAGTCTTAATTTCGATCATATATTGGATTTTTATCCTATGGGCTAATCATTTATCCTAAGTCTTTATTTGATTAAAAGGAATATTTCCTCCCCTTTTGATTAAATAAAAAGCCCCACCTTTCCTCTTATCCTAAGTTGCACAAATAAAACATTATTCCTATTTTACAAAAAGGAAAAAACACTTCTGTCTCACATGAACACAAAGTCAATTCTTATTGGAGGATACTTGTGCACACGGATCGTTCCTCTTTTAAGCTCCACCACCAATTAAGCCTTTTGCCTCTTAATCTCAATGGCCCATTCCTTTGCATTTCTTATAAAAGGAAAGCCCTCTCCTTCATTTGCATACATCATATTTTTATGCTAACTTTATGCTGCAAGAATCCTTGAAGACTTTGAAGCTTTTTAGAGATCATTGTGGCATCCTACTTTAGATTTCATCATTTGCTTCATAGTTTAGTTTACATTCTTGCATAAGTAGTTTCATTTTTCATGGCTTCCATAGCTTAGATTTCCTTTCATGCAATAGCATAACTTCACATAGCTTAATTAGGAAGGTTGTAATCTTTTGTATTTCCTTTCAATAGCTTAATTTGTACTTTCATTTCCATAGAATAGTTTGCATTCTCATTTAGATTTGCATTGCATTACATATTTTGATTTCATTGAAGATATTGGCACTCTTTCCCTTGTCTTCATTGTGAATCTCTCATTGTATGGTTGACTAGCAAGGTCGCAAGCTTGAAGCTCTAGCTAAGAGCAAATACATCATAGTCCCTTGCAACTCCATGCATAGAGAGCTATGAGCCGCTTTGTGAGGCCTCATTCTTGAGCAACCTTGCATGTAATGGTTCATAGAAGTGCACCATTTTAGTGTCTACATTTTTGGCACCCATCGTGGGGTAGAGTAGATAAGCTTTGTCCTTTAGTTTCTTGCGTTTTCGTCATTTTTCGGATTATTTTTTAGAAATTTTGCATTCTATGGCTTTTTTTCTCAGAATATCACATGATACTTCTCAGGTATATCACATGATATAACTTACTATACTAGTGCGACACTTCACCCTAGAGAAGAATCGCTTGGTAGTATTAAGGTATATCACCTGGTGTCGTGCGAAGTATCGCCCGTGTATAGAGAAGTATATCGCCCGAACCAGGGTATATCACGTGGGTATAGAAAACTATATCGCACGATACTGGTGAAGTTCAAGGTATATTTCCTGATCTGATAGGGACCTGCAGTTCAAGTTTTATCATCCAAATCTGATCATATTTAGTTTGCTGGTTTGCTTTACTGTATTTAGATAGGTCTAGCCTGCATCTTTTAGCTTAGGTAAATCAGTTTCTTGCAATTAATTTCATTTAGATTTTGGATTTTGCTAACTTTGTGAGCCTAACTAGTTGTGGTTGTAGGTGCCTTTGCTTAAAGAAGTTTTCCAAAAATCACATGTCAAAGAGGGCTATTAACAGTTTTTGCAGGGCTGCCCAAGCATAAAAACAAAAAAAAAAAATCTTGCTTGTTTATTTGTTTTCCTTTTAAGTGTGGCAAAAACTAGTTGTTTCATTTGTTAGGCACTTAAGATCTTGTTGTAGGAATTCTTGGGTGGTAGGAGAAGTATGCTCTTCACCATTTTGGTGAACCAGAAAATCTTGACCCATCTTTGAATTTTGAAAACAAGAGGGTAAATGAACTTTGCTTGGTGTGTTTGGGAGAAGTTTTTGGGATAGGGGAGTATGCTCTTCACCCTTGTGGTGAACCAAAAACTTTCAACCTCAAGAGTTGATCCACTTTTGTTTAGTTGTTAGAATCCTTTAACGGGCCTGCTCTTGAGCAATCAAGAGGAACGACCCAAGTGGGGACAACCTTGTCATCATTTTCCTTGGTGGCGAGTGATTCCAACTCACTATAATCTCAAGGCTATCGAGGACACAAAACCTTGGTAGACATAACACTTGTCTTCTCTTGATGTGAGTAGCCTATGGGATTGCGACCATGGGGAAAACATTGAGCAAGAATGCTTAAGGTACTCTTGCGGTTGTGAGGTCCTAGTCCTTTATGAGGAGCAAGAGGGGTGTTGTGAATGAAAGCCTTTATTAAGAACCATTAGATAGAAGCCACCTTGTTTAGCCGTTTATCTTCTTAGTGCAAGGATTGATCCAAGTGGTTTACCCGGATCACCTTAAGATACTCACCATATGTGTCCCTTTGGTTGTGTCATTTGACACTTCCACGAGAAAGCCAATATCTCTCATGGGTAACCACTTGGTGTGAGGCAAGGGGGCATCAAGTTGTGGGCTAAGTTGGTAAGTATTGAGCCTTGACTTTTTAGGATAGATTTGCTTGAATTGTCTTTGGTTGTGTGATGCCAGTGTAAACGTTCTCACATACAAACAATCGGTAGCATTCATAGGGTGCTTTTTCAATTTTGATATCACAAGTGTTTGTCTTGACAAGGTTGCTTTTGCCCTTGTTTCAAGTGTTTTGAGACATGTGTGATCCCTCACTGTTTGCAAACCTACCAAAATTCTGCTGATATTGTGACTGAAATCGAGAACATCAACCTTCAGACCAAAAATTTTGACCAAGCAGACCCAAAAATGCAAATTTTACACAATTCTGGTCAAGAGTTAAGTAATCTGGCAACATTATCGCGTCCTTTAGGGAAAAGTATCGCGTGATACTTCGTAGGTTCGAAAAGTATCACCTGCTTTGAGAAGAAATATCGCGCGATAGTTCACCCCTGGCAGACTATCACCCGACCTTCCTGGAGACTATTGCCCGACTATTATAAGGTATATCACCTGGCATAAGGTGAAGTATCGCGTGGTTATAGGTATATCACCCCAGTAGCCTGGAGTATATCACCTGGGTAATTTCTATCGTGCTTGCAATTTGGTCAGTTTCAATTGCTGTCAGTCAGGTTAGGTCTTGGAGTAGGCTTCTTGCTCTGACGTTTGAGACCTGTCTTGACTCTAAATTTCTAGTTTTAGTCCTCCGGGATAGCATCATCTGATTTACAAAATCACTTTGGGACTAATTGTCAAATTAGAAGGTCATTCTTGGTGCCAAGGTTCATCTCTAAGATTGTTAGCTACATTCTTGGAAAATTTTAGTGCTCTTATTATCCAAATCGCTTTCATTTAAATCTCAATTTCAATTATATTTTTGGCCTAGTCCAACCTCCTGGTTCAAAAGTGCAAGGGTAGTCACCCTTTGATTTGAAGCACCTCTTTGACAGTGTTGGTAAAGCCCCTTTTCTATCTTCTCATTTTCTTTGGACAATAGAGGACTTTAATTATCCTAGTTTGGCACTAACACTTTGAGAGGTCACCTTATCATTGAGAGTATCTTTCTTTCATGTCAGTTACGACAAGGTACCAAGTCAATCAAGGGAAGCGACCCCCTATTTCCTTTAGCCAGTTACCACCCGTTAAGGCTCGTCGACAACATAAAGGAAAAGGATCCCTTTTTGATCAATCACCTAAGAGTGAATCTGAGGTTTGTTTTAATCTGAAAGCTAATCCTAGTGAAGTGAACACCTCTTTTGTACCACTTTCATCAAGTATGGACATGAGTTACACTTTCACTCAACAACAAAGAGAAGTCATGAATCAAACTCTTGAGGATATCTTCCAACGACATAGGAGAGAGTACGGTGGTTCTTCTCATGCTAGTCCACCTGGGTCACCTCCCAACAACGTGAGGTATTTTGATGCTCACCAACAAGCCGAGAGACATCATAAGCAAGCTCACTCAAATTCAAGGTCACAACATGAGGACCAGAACAACGAATCTAGTGATCACCACATAAACGCGGCCAATGCAATAAGGCATTTGAGACCATCCTCCCCACTTAAAGATACCTCTCGATATGCAAATACAAGATTGAGAAGCATTGAGGGGAGAAGCAAGCCTATTTGGATGAACAAGTTGCTAAAAAGAAAAAATTTAGACAACTAGAAGAAGAGGAACGTGCATTATTGGACATAAAGAAGAGAGTCACCCAAGAAGAAGAAGATAGACTCTACACACAACAACTCCAAAGCTGATTCAATGGGAGGGGAACAAATAGTGGGACCAACTCACCCCCATCTACCCCTTCACCAAGTCCTAGAAGAAGATCAAGGACACCTTCACAATCCCCAAGTCCTAGAGGAAGAAGGGTTTCAAGATATGATCATCATAGGAGATGATCATCTCATAGAAATTCAAAGCAACCCTCCCAATGAGCACATCATGGCTCACAACATGGAGGAAGTTATGCCAAATTTGATCATATGGATTTTATGACTATGCAACAAGAACCATCCTTTCAAGCATACGTAGAACGATATGTGGAACAAAACAAGGATCAATTCCTAGAAAGCCTTATCAACAAAGGTGCTAAAGTTCCAAATGATTTTGACATCCAGCAAAAGATTAAGAAACAAAATCCTTCAACCAATGAGGTGATCATGCAAATTCAGAAGGATATAGAAAGGATGAGGGCTCCTAAGAGCACATTTAATTTGGACTCCATATGTCCCAACCCGATTGACAAGAGTGTGGTGTTGGTTGAGTTCCCTAAGAAAGTTGAGTTTCCAACCTATGACAAATATGATGGCGTTGGTGACCCTCATGACCATGTTTGACAGTTCTACATAATGAGCTTTTCTTTTCATCATGAAGACTCCTACTTGATGAGATTATTTCTGAGGAGTCTCAAAGGCCAGGCCATGGAGTGGTTCACCAACCTTACTCCTCTAGTAAAGTCATTTAAAGAACTCATCCAAAGATTTGTTTAGCATTTTGCTTATAATCTATCAAGGTCGGTTACAATGCTTGATTTGTGCAAGCTTAAACAAAATCAAGGAGAACCTTTTGTCACTTTCCTACAATGATGGAGATGTTTGTGCTCAAAATATCCAAGGACAATTCTTGAGGAGGAAAGAATAGACATCATTGTGAGTAACTTAGTGCCGGAATTAAGATACGAGGTAAGAAAAATACCATTTAATTCTTTTGACACCATGGTAGAAGTGGCATGTCACATAGAAGATGTCCTAAAAGAACAAGGGATCTTGGCCAAAGCAACCAATAACAACAATGGCCAAAATAACAACAATCATGGTTATAAGGACAAAAAGAACTCCTATTGGAACAAGAATAAATAGATGGTCAATGATGGAGTTGTTGACTCACCACAACCTAAGAATGAAGGAGTTAATCTCTCCAATGCAGTACAAGCCATGAAGCTGCAAGCATCCGCAGGACAACAAGAAAATAAATCCAAGTATCAAGGGAAACCCAAGAAGGAAAAGAGACAATTCACCAAACTTGGGGACTCCTATGCCGACATTTTCAAAACACTAATTGCTCATAATTTGGCACAACCTCAAGATCCTGCCAAGCACCGCATACCCGATCCTAAACCTCATTGGTGGGATGAGAAAGCCTTTTGTGTCTTCCACAATGGAATTGGACATGATATCGAAAATTGTTTTAGGCTTAAACATCTTGTCCAAGACCTCATTGAAAGTGGGCGATTACAAGTTGATGGTTTAACCACTAATGCGGATCATAAGGCTTTTAAGGAACCCTTGCCCAAATATGAAAAAGGGGAGAATTCTAACAACAAGCATGGCAAAGCTGCTATCAACTATGCCTACACCAATGCTGAAAATGTTATTAATATGCTTGAAGTGGCTGATGATAATATCAACATGATGAGAGGGAAAGATCCTTATGGATATGATGTGGATTCAACTCCTATGTCTGATGAAAGACCCGTTGTGGTGCTAAGAGGTCCTCACTCACGAAGGATGCCCCAATCTCTCAATGCTATCAGTAGGGGTCAGGCTCAAGCTCCCATTATTATCAGAGGTCCTAGCTCTAGCAAGTCTAAGCAGCCCATGTCCAAGGGTGTTCTTCCTAAATCTGTTGTTGGTCCTGATTCCAATTATAACCTTATTGACCAATTACAATGTACACTAGCATAGATATCTATTTTTGAACTTTTAGAATTGTCCCCTAAGCACAAGCGTGTCCTTGAGGATGCTTTGCGAGCAGCCAGTGTCCCTAACAACTTAGATATTGATCAATTCCAGAATATGGTCAACCATTTGGCTAGCCCTCATTACCTCACTTTCTCAGAAGAAGACAACAAATCCATCAATCACCCACATAACTTGGCCTTACACATCGAAGTCATGATTCATAAAACCCATGTCAGGCGTGTATTGATAGATGGGGGTACGGGGCTCAATATTTGTACCATGAGTTTGCTGAAGGCTCTAGGATATTCTGAAGAAGTCATTGACACGAGGAAAAAGATTACAATCAAAGCATATGATGAAGCTGAAAGAAGTTCTAAGGGATTGGCCGTTTTGCCTATTCGCATTGGTCCAGTAGAAAAGGATATCTTATTTCAAATTGTTGATGTTGGACCTTTAGCCTACAACATTCTGCTAGGTAGGCCATGGATTCATGAAATGCAAGCAGTCCCATCAATGTATCACTAGTGTGTTAAATTTCCCCATAATGGTGTCAAAATTTGCATACCTGGAGATAGTGCTTTATCAGTTAATAACATTTCTGCTGGATCACATGTACCTTTGAAAAGGGAAGCTGACAGTCTTAGTATTTCACTTGAACAATGCAAGCAGTACTTTAAGACCATAGATCTTGGGATGGGAGATTATAAAATTGATTCTTTTACAAAGATGCCAATCTCTCCTAGGTCTTATGGGAAACCATCACCAAATATGAAACCTTCATCATCAGCAATGACATTATTTGGAAAATTTATTGAGTCTTCAGTTCCTATTTAGGAAGAGAAAGAGGAAGTTTTCGTAAGAGACTAGATCTATCATGAGGAAAAATACCAACACAATGAGAGCTTTGCTCCTTCGCCTAAAGCTTATGGGAGAGGTTATACGCTGGTTAAGTATATGGGTTATCCAAGATATGGTCCCCTTAGCCATAGGTTGGATGCTAAAGCTGAGCCTCTTAACCATGCCTTTTTTGGACGAAAGAATAAGTCAACAGTTGGCTTAGGTTTTGAAAATAAGAAGAAGAAAGGTGTTCCTGTCCCAGCTGCGACGGACAGTGACAGTGATTCAGACTACACACCTGATCTTTCTAATCAACAAGACATGTCTGATGATTGGGTGCCTTCAACAAATCTTCTGTGGGGAGATTCAAAAGATTTGATACTTGATGGTCCTACTATCCCAGCTGCGACGGATAGTGACTATATGAATGCTAGATTGACAATGGAAAGTGTTGCTATCTTAGCTGTGACGGATAGTAACAATGCTGGCATTAGAGAAGGGGAAACCTTTCCCAACCTTGAGGCTTCTAAATCACAAGGCCCAAATGATGATTCAGACAGAGACTCACATGAGTACGAATGGGACTCACTTTCAGATGCAACAGTTGATTTGGACATGGATGTTGTCCATACTTATAGTACCCAACCCGATGCGGCCAACGAGCTTAGTGTAGGACTAGAGGATTGTACTCCTCAAATTGCCTTAGTGAACGATGCTTTGTTTGGTAGGATGAGTCCTAATTCGGGTACCTTAGGAGAGGACTCGATGAATCCCAATTGTATGGTCACCAGAGCTAACACCTTTCACATAAATAACATTGAACTAGTCATTGACCTACCCCTTGTTCACTATGACCTAATTGACTGGTCTCAGCGCCACCAAGAGCCTAGATTCCTCACTTTTCAGAATGACTATGAACTCGCCTGCTATCTGAATGCTCTTGAACCCGTGGCTTCTTCCACCAGTGAACCAACAACAAGTATGATGGAGCCTGATATTAAGTACCTCAGTCTAAAAATAAAAGAAAAAGAAAGAAAGAAAAATAGGTCTGATAGTGAAAACCACTTTGTGGTGGTATCAGAACCAAAAATAGTAAAAAGAGATGACGTATCTAAGGGTGAAAACCTCTTTGAGGTGCCTAAAGATGGGGTACTTAATAACTTGCTGAGTTATTTTCAGGATAGATCATCAATATTGATTGAGCCAACAAAACTAGTTAATTTGAACACAAAAGCAGCTCCTCAAATAGTTCATCTTGCTCAGTCTTTATCAGAAGAAGAGACCAAGGCATCTATGCAATTCTTACAAAAGAAGAAAATTAATTTTGCATGGACCTATTCAGACATGCCAGGGCTTGACACAAATCTTATAATGCATCACTTATCCATAGCTCCAAGAGTCAAACCAGTGAAATAGAGACTCAAAAAAATGCATCCACATGTAGCTCTCCTTGTCAAAGCAGAATTAGAAAAACTTTTGAGAGCTAGATTCATCAGAGCCATCGATTATGCAGAATGGATCTCAAACATAGTACCAGTTTCCAAACATGATGGGTCCATTCGTGTATGCATGAATTTTAGAGATTTAAAAAAAGCATGCCCAAAGGATGATTTCCACTTCCAAACATTGACATGATAGTGGACATGACAGCGGGTTATGAAATATACTCTCTAATGGATGGTTTCTCAGGATATAATCAAATCAAAATAGCTCTCGAAGACCAAGAGAAAATAGCGTTCACATGTGCATGGGGAACCTATTTCTGGAACATCATGCCATTCGGGTTAAAGAATGCAGGAGCAACATACCAACGAGCTATGACCACAATTTTTCATGATATGATGCATAAAAACATGGAAGATTATGTCGATGATACCTTGGCTAAATCAAGAAAAAGGGATGCACACCTTACCGATTTGGAAGTAATTCTAGATTACATGGAACAGTTTCAACTCAGATTGAATCCAAAGAAGTGCACATTCGGTGTCACCTCAGGCAAACTTTTAGGATTCATAATATCAGCAAAAGGTATAGAGGTTGATCCTGAAAAGGTCCAAGCAATTTTAGCTATGCCACCTCCAAGAAACATTATTCAGATGAGAAGTCTTCATGGACGACTCCATTCAATTAGGAGGTTTATCTCACAGCTGGCAGATAGAGCACAACCCTTTAATAAGACACTGCATAAGGGTGCTTCTTGTGTATGGAATGAGGATTTCCAAAAGAGCCTTGATCAAATAAAATAGTATTTGGCTAATTTTCCAATTCTGATGCCGCCTATTCCTGGGAGACCATTGATTTTATACATTTCAGCAATCGAGTGTTCCTTGGGGGCATTGTTGGCTCAATTAGATGATACTGGGAAAGAAAGGTCCATATACTATATCAGCCATACTCTAGTCTCCTATGAGATCAATTACAATAACATTGAGAAGTCTTGTCTTGCAGTGGTGTTTGCTTCTCAAAAGTTGCGACACTATATGCTTTCTCATACCATACATTTGGTTGCAAAAATTGATCCTCTTAAATACTTGCTTGGTAAGGCTTCCCTCACGGGTAGACTTGCTAAATGGACAATGGTTTTAACAGAATTTGACTTAGAGTACATTGAAAGGAAAGCCATAAAAGGACAAGCTATAGCTGATCAATTAGCTGATTTCCTAGTTAAGGATAATATGCCTATTCAAGTGGAATTCCCAGATGAACACATCCTGTATATGACTACTCGCACTTGGAAAATGTTCTTTGATGGTTCCCACATGCAAAATGGATTAGGTGCTAGAGTATTATTTGTCTCTCCACATGGGTACAATATTCCAAAGTCTTACAAACTTTTATTCCCATGTACGAATAATATTGCAGAATATGAAGCTTTAACCAATGGATTGAGAATGACTATAGAATGGAACATAACAGAGTTACATGTCTTTGGGGATTCCCAGTTAATCATCAACCAAGTCAATGAGGCATATCAAACCAAGGATGATAAATTGATACCCTACAAAAAGATGGTTGACTCATTGAAACATTACTTTACCTTTGTGACGTTTCAACAAATCCCTAGGATAGAGAACAAAGCTGCAGATGCCATGGCCACATTAGCTTCACTTCTCCAGTTGGAGACACATGAATCAAGATTTGAATTCCTGGTGGAAGAGCTACACCATCCCATCTTTGACTCATCTGAAAGCCATGTCATTTGTACCGTTGTCACACACGAGTCTTCTCGATATGGTGCTATCTATTCATATCTTCATGATGGCATCATCCCCGACACATTCAACCATTCTGAACGCTGAAACCTTATCCGTAACGCCTCTCGCCACACCCTTATCTCTGGTGATTTATATAGGAGGGGTTTAGATGGGACACTCCTTAGGTGCTTGGAAAAGGAGGAATCCAACCAAGCGTTAGTTGACATCCATGAGGGCATTTGTGGTGGACATTCTAATGGTCTTGCCATGGCCTGAAGGTTGCTTAGGGTAGGATATTATTGGCCCACAATGCAGATAGATGTAGTATCCTTTGCCAAGTCGTGTGAAAAATGTCAGAAACATGAAAACCTGATTCATGCTCCAGGTCGGGAGCTGATCCCTTCTGTTTCTCATTAGCCATTTCAGTGCTGGGCCTTTGATCTAGTTGGGCAGATTCATCCCAACTCATCAGGTGGACATAAGTTCATTATTACTGCCACTGACTACTTCATAAAATGGGTGGAAGTTGTGCCACTTTCTGTTGCTTCAGGGAAGACTATCTGTTTGTTCATCTTGAATCATATTATTTGTCGATTTGGAGTGCCTTCTGAGATTATCACTGATAACGGAGGTCAATTCAAGAACAAGGACCTAAAGCATTTATGCAAGAAGTTTAAAATTAAGGAACACTGGTCCTCCATCTATTTTCCACAGGGAAATGGATAGGCAGAAGCCTCTAATAAAACCATCCTTAAAATTCTTCATAGGACAGTGCACAAGAATGGTAGGGATTGGCACTTGCAAATCAATCCAGCACTATGGGCTTATAGAACAAGCATTCGCACACCTACAGGAGCCATGCCTTTTGCCCTTACCTATGGCGCTGAAGTGGTATTACCTTTAAAAGTAGAGATCCCATCACTCAGAATCTCACTCAAAGGATTGATAACAGATGAGGATTACCGTGCCATGAGGTTACAGGAACTAGAACTTTTAGATGAGAAGCGTAAGGCTTCCTTTGACCATATGAAAGTGTATCAGAAGCGTATGTCCAAGGCATTCAACAAGAAGGTTCACCCTAGAGAGTTTCAAATAGGTGATCTTATTTTGCGAGAGAACCCTAAAAACCAACAGAACAAAGAACAAAAGGGTAAGTTTGAACCTAACTAGCTTGGACCATATGTCATCACAGCTGCTTTTGGTGCAGGTGCATATTTACTGTTAGATCCAGATGGAGAATAGCTCCCTGATCCCATCAACATTTTGCACCTCAAGAAGTTCTATTCTTGATGCCCATTTCTGTCTGGGGGCATCTTTTGTACATATTTTATGATCCTAAAAAAAATTCAAAAAAATTGATATATGATGCTGAAAAAATCCTAAAAAGCATAAAAAGTCTTGAAAAAATACAAAAAAATAAAAAAATTCAAAATGCCAAAATTAAAAAAAAATAGAAAAAGTGCTTTGGTGAAAACCTGGAAACAGGCGCCTTGGTAGCAAAAATACAAAAAAAAGAAAAAAATGAAAAAAGATTCCAAGTGGTGAAAACCTGGAAACAGGCGCTACTTGTGGCCTTTGCACTCTTATTTATTAGCATACGTCCTCGACACTGAACCTTTCATCATCATGCCTTGGCCTTATTTGACTTGGTCTGGAATTGGTCTTTATCTTTGTCTAGGGGGCATAACTGTTAGCTTAGGTCCTTTAGGTGCGTTTGTCTCTTGGGGCATTCCACAACAGGTGTTTTTCAACACCTCCCCAAATAGTGTTTTTCAACACTACCCTTGCGTCGAGTGTTTCTTAACACTTATCAGATGTCTTACCCAATAGTCTAAGTTTGATGCAATATTTCTCATTAGCATATGTGATAACCAGAGTTTGACTCTATCACCAACACACACGCACTTAAACAATTAATTTGTTTGAGATATGTTGACTTTATTTTTCTTTGTATGTTGTCTATGAAAATTTATTTGATGAGTGGTCTCTCCCTGAGAAGTTTTCGATGATGCATAGCTAGAAGACTGAGGGAATGAGAACATGTTTTATTTCTTTATCTGCTTGTGGGTATATTTTGTTGGTCCTACCTATCATGAGCATTTATGCTGGTCTTACTTGACACTATGGATTGACAAGGTATTATCCTTGACTGTTTTGCGAGTGCATGCTTCTAGCTATCCTGACTTTCATGTGTCTTGATACAAGCATAATCTTGTCATATCAAACTAAAGTAATCTCACTGCATTAGTCATCTTGACCTCCATGTCTTTGATGCCTAGGTGGGATTTCCACATTTCTATCTGATAAAGATCATATTCATATCCACATAGTTATGCTAGTGTGCATTGTATGATCTTACGACGTTACCAATAACGCTCGATGATGATAAGTAGATGTCTATAAGCATTGTGACCTTGCAAGTCAACCACTTTTCATAGTAGCTTGCATTTTAGGTTCATGTTAGTTTAGTTTTGCATCTTCCATATGGAGAGAGCTCTCCTTTTCAGCTTACGTGGACTTGTCAGTCAACTGTGCTCACCTTTCCTTCTTCTCGATCATGTCTTTCACTCCTTGTCTTTTTCATCTCGAACCTGTTCCTGTTCATCACAAGGGGTTGATCATATCATCATATCTATATCACAACTGTCATTTTCAAAAACATGAGTCTATATCATACACATGAGACTTAAACATACATCTATGAGAGAAAACATACATGAGCATATACATAAATATTTTGAGCAAAGTGACAAGACAATATACATAAACTGATACATCCATCACAAGTGAGACGTACACACATGATCTATCGAATATCCAGTAATCTCATATATACATCACTGTCATGATACAATATACAATATGGGCTCCCAAAATCTGGATCAATGTCTCAAGATATGTCTACAATCTAACTCTAAACCCTAAGACTGACTGCCACCCTCATGCCCTGGTGCTGGTGGAGGTGGTGCTGGATCAGGAACTACATCTGATCTACCCACTATTGTAGAGTATGACGGCGCTCTCCGATCCTCTGGGACTGCCTGAATGTAAAGGCCATAATAATATACAGCTCGTGCTGCCTCTCTCTGTCTCTCTGCCAGGGCAACCTGTAGCTGCCTCTCCTGACACTCTGTCTCTACTCTCTGATTAGTGAGCTGCTGCTCTCTCACTACTATCGTGATTCAGAGCTACTATATCTCTTCCTTGAGAGCTTGTATCCTCGCTCTCAGATCATCTCCACCCACAGTCTGATCTTGTTGTGCCTCTGCTTGCCGGCGAGCTGGTCTCGCCTCATCCTCAAGCGTCACCGATCTCTGTCCCCGTGACCATTTTTGGCCACCTGATCTAGATCCCTCCCCTCTCTCCATCCTCCTCCCTCTCCCCCTCCCACCATCTCCTCCATCTCCTCCATCCCCTCCATCTCCTCCGTTCCCCCCATCATCACCTCTGTCTCCCCCCTGTACTGGTACCTACGCATCTGGTATCGTAAACCAAGGGAATGGTGCCCTCCACCACTCTGCCCTGTATGCTGCATCTGCCCCTGCATCTACCACATCTAGATGATACTCCCAGGGCTTGCTCTTGATACCTGTTGTCTCTACGAGTGCCTGCTGGTAGTCTAACATGGGTAGCCACCCATGTCTCTCCTCATCCCTGACTCGAGCATATGTAGTGGTCTCTGTTGAGACCAGCTGCTGCCTCCCAAACTGCCACCATACCTGAGTGATGCAAAATATCTCTACAATCTCTGGGTGTCGGCCTACTAATGGCCGAGTGCACAACATATAACTCAACTCATCATCTGCATCACTCCACCCCTCCACATCCCTGTATGGCTTCCATGTGAAAGCTGCCATCTCATCCAGGATCCTCTGGTAGTATGTCACATCCCCACTATGAGCATGTGATATGAACCCCACATATCTATATATATATGGGTATCTCCTCTCCCTTGGCTGAACCCTCAGGCGCATCACCGCGATGTGCTCCCACACCCACACCTGTGCTAGGATGGCACTGGATGCCCACGACTGGCTATCCCATGCCATGCGCCGAGGCCTGCCTACCAAGTCCATCAGTAACCTGGCCCATCCAAGCGAGAATCCCTTCTGACTGCAATCAATCATCAGGATCTTTGAAATGATCAATGCCACAATACATGGCACCGGGAAGTCTCTGCCAAAATCCTCTACCAGCCTCTCCCAGCTGACACGCCGATCAAGGATAGTCACGTCTTGGAACATCTCCTGGATCATCCATCACCCCTCGGTCACATCCTGATCGTAATATACCTGTGCCATCACATGAATCATGTTAGTTTTCATCATATGGAAATACTACACTTACACAATTTAAAAACATGATTATACTTACAGGCTCACCGTGACATGGCACTCGTAGGATCCTGTACACATCCTCTAGCGTGATGGATGCCTCACCTGTGGGAAGATGGAAGGTGTTGTGCTCATTATGCCATCTCTCAGGAAGCGTAGTCAACAACACATGGTCTGCTCTGATGTCTGGGAATCTCAGTAAATACTTGAATCCCATAGTCCTAATGTCAGCATTTCTCGGATCATCTAGATCTCGGACACACCTCAGCCCGGTCACCTTCAGCGCTCTGATGATCAACGCCGAAAAGACCTCCTGCAAACTATTAACCCAAGCCAGTTGTTAGAGCATATCATGATGGATGCCTAAAAATCATTCTAACACATCTTTAAACACATAATATTGTCTGGACCCATGTCATTTTTGCTCAAAATACTTAAAATTTCAAAATTTGCCCTTGGGCGATACTGCTTTTTTGGAGAAGTATCGCACGATACTCCTCCCTATAGTGGTGCGATATACTTTGGGTTGAGTGATACTTCACCCGGTATCACGCAATATTTCACCCAGTATCGTGCGATACTGGTGCCTATACTCGTGCGATACTTTGGGGACCCGCGAAGTATCGCACGATATTTATCCCCAAAGGGCAAGATACTTCTAAAGTATCACGTGATCTTTCGCCTAACTTCAAATTTTGAAATTTTAAAACTTTACAAAACGTGCTTAAAAGGTATTAAACGACTCAAAAATAGTGCATTTTTAAAAAACATACCGGGGCAGGATAGTGCGGTGGCCGGTTGTGCAACCGAGCGCGCTTGAATCGATGCCTGTGGATGGGAACTCCTGCTTGCTGGGCCATATTCTCTCTCTCAAGCTCTAAAAATTCTCAAATCACTATAAGACAAATAATTTTTGAAAATGACATTTTCACCCCTTTTATAGCATTTTGACTTTTTGACCACTTTTCAAAACACCTCAGAATTGCATGAAAATTGCACCCCTAGCTAATTTCGATGTCCTGAATCCATTTTTGGACTCGAAATCAAAATCTGAGGTCCTCTTGATAGTCAAAATTTTATTTCAAATCTTCTCCTTCTTCTGAGCAGTTGACTAACTTTTTAAGACATAATTTGATTTTCGGTGGAATTTCTTCCTTTTCATGTCTCTCAATTTTCTAGTCTTTCATTCGCCCTATCTCTTTTATTTTTTTCTCAGTCAGGCTGGGGCATGTTTCATTGCCTAATGGTTAACCTATTGACCCTTACCTTCCATTGTGATTTCATTATGATTTGATCAAATCTTTATCAGTTTGTTGTTCCTCTCTACCTGATTTCGATTTCGATTCTGAGGGGGCAGTATTTATGGGATTCTCATCCCTGATTCCTTGATTTTCTTGATTCAAACATCTTTTGTGAGCTTTTGCTCAAATTTGAGATTCTTATCTCCTACTTTGAATGTGATCCCGAATTGACCTCATGATTCAAAGGCCTTCGTTTATGCTTTGTCCAGGTGTGATCCCGAATCGACCTCACATCTGAGTTATTTTGTGATCCCAGATCGATCTCACACTTCAATTCTTCTTTGACTGCATGTGTTCCCAAATTGATCACACATTAGTCAAAGAGGGGCAAATGTATGCACCCAAAAATGGTCGCCTAGACTTTGGGCCCCATTTATTTGATTTATCAACCCTAAATCAATATTTTCAATAATCAATATTTTCAACATTATCAATTTCTTAATCAAGTCTTAATTTCGATCATATATTAGATTTTTATCCTATGGGCTAATCATTTATCCTAAGTCTTTATTTGATTAAAAGGAATATTTCCTCCCCTTTTGATTAAATAAAAAGCCCCACCTTTCCTCTTATCCTAAGTTGCACAAATAAAACATTATTCCTATTTTATAAAAAGGAAAAAGCACTTTTGTCTCACATGAACACAAAGTCAATTCTTATTGGAGGATACTTGTGCACACGGATCGCTCCTCTTTTAAGCTCCACCGCCGATTAAGCCTTTTGCTTCTTAATCTCGATGGCCCATTCCTTTGCATTTCTTATAAAAGGAAAGCTCTCTCTTTCATTTGCATACATCATGTTTTTATGCTAACTTTATGCTGCAGGAATCCTTGAAGACTTTGAATCTTTTTAGAGATCATTGTGGCATCCTACTTTAGATTTCTTCATTTGCTTCATAGTTTAGTTTACATTCTTGCATAAGTAGTTTCATTTTTCATGGCTTCCATAGCTTAGATTTCCTTTTATGCAATAGCATAACTTCACATAGCTTAATTAGGAAGGTTGTAATCTTTTGTATTTCCTTTCAATAGCTTAATTTTTACTTTCATTTCCATAGAATAGTTTGCATTCTCATTTAGATTTGCATTGCATTACATACTTTGATTTCATTGAAAATATTGGCACTCTTGCCCTTGTCTTCATTGTGAATCTCTCATTGTATGGTTGACTAGCAAGGTCGCAAGCTTGTAGCTCTAGCTGAGAGCAAATACATCATAGTCCCTTGCAACTCTATGCATAGAGAGCTATGAGCCACTTTGTGAGGCCTCATTCTTGAGCAACCTTGCATGTCATGGTTCATAGAAGTGCACCATTTTAGTGTGTACAAAATCAATCAATTGTGTAATTAATCTAATTAATTAAATAGTTATTTAAATCAAATCAACCCATTCAAGGGGTACACATGGCTAAAGATATTAATTAAATTCAATTATTTAAATCATATTTTCCCTCAACCACCAAATGGGAGGGAAAATCATCAACCAATAGGATTTAAGGATTGAGCTCACATGGATCAAGCCTAAATTGGATCTCAATCACTCACTTGGAGAATGCATCTTGCCACTCATTTTGTCCTTTGGTGCCAAGCTTTGAGGACAAAATATTTAAATGGTCTCCAAAGGTGGAACCATGGACTTAACCCTCACCTAATCATGATCAAATCAACTACACCCCCTACCCTTGCTAAAATCCATAAAAGAAAGGCATAATTGAAACAATAATCATCCACAAATTTTATGAAGCATCAAACCTCTTGCAAATTTGAGTTAGAAAGGAAAATCTAGAGCTAATTAGTATTTTCATTTGGAATTAACTTGCATTAGCTTGTTTATCATTTATTTTTTCTCATATTAAGACTGTCACTAGTGAGAGCTTACTGAGAGCTCACTAAGAGCTCATCATTAGCATCCCTAATTAGAGATCCATAGAGTGCTTAATCTTCTTTAAATTTTCTTATTTAGATTGCTTGTTGTGGCTATTTAATTCTTTTGTCAATTTATTGATGATACTAACCCTATGAAGGTGCTTTCCTTAGCACACAATCACATTCTAGGATTTGTTGTGCTTGTAAAGTTCCCTTCCTTCTTTGGTGATCTCCTTGACAAATTCTATTGGTTTGACTATCTCATTTTGCTCTTTGTCTTGCAAAACTTTCTTGTTTTTTTCATTGTTCATTTTTCTTCTCCTTTATTGGTTTAGAGGGACAAATTTTGGCCTAGTGTCTCACCTTCTTAGAATGAGAACTGTAATCACTGAAAAATGGACAAGATCAATTTATTGACAAATCAAGGCAAATCAAGGCAATTGAATCGAATCAAGCATTTGGCCAATCAAAATTAAAATTAAGCTTCAATTCAATTTAAATCAAAATCAAGAGCATATTAAATCAATATGCAATTAATCCAGTTAATTGTATAATTTGAATTAAATCAAATCAACCCATTCAAGGGGTGCACATGGCTAAATAAATGAATTAAAATCAATTGATTAAATCCTAATTTCTCTCAACATCACATGGGAGGAAAAAGCCTCAACCAATAGGGTTTAAGGAAAGGAGCTCACATGGATCAAGCCAAAATGAATCTCGATCACTCATTCCAAAAGAACATCTTGTCCACTCATCTTGTCTTCTTGTCCCAAGCTTTGAGGACACAATATTTAAATTGTCTTCAAAGGGTGGAACCAAAGAGTCAACTCAAGCTTAATCATGATCAACACAACTACACCCCCTACCCTTGCCTAAATTTATAAAAGGAAGGCTAAAATCAATCAATAATCAATCCAAAAATTTGAGAATAGCATCCAACCTCTTGCATTTTATATCTAGAAAGGCAATTTAGAAGTTAATTGAGCATTTCACTTTGGAATTGAATTAATTAACTTATCTTATCACATTTTCTCATTCTAGGACTGTCATTAATGGAGGCTTGTTGAGAGCTTCACATTAACACTCTTAGTTAAAGAGCCATAGGATGCTTAATTATTCATTCATTTGCTAAATAGATTGCTATATTTTGGTTATTTAGTTTCTATTTGATTTATTGTTCAATACTAATTCTATGAAGATACTATTTATAGTATACAAAAACAAGCAAAAGGAATTGATTCATGTTCCACATGCTGGTCCCATTTTCCCAACTTGGAAATGATTTCAATTGTATCAGGAATATTCGAATTATGAACTACACCTACACATATTATATCATGATTTAACCTTCCCCTTGAGGCCGTCACTGAGTCAATGGACAAGAGGTTGTCAAATGAGCTACCTATTCCTAGAAAAACATCTTTTACCCGATATTCCATAGGTAATCTTGGAAGCTTGATCCAAACGAGAACTTGGGAAAGAAATGATTCATCATTAAGATCCAAATTAGGGAACCATTTTTGTAGGACTAAAGCAATTTTTCCTACCATCCAAGGGTCACCACACAGGATCCTGACTTTATCTTCTTCACAAGAAAATGAGAACGAGAAAAAACCCTTAGTCATGGTGGTTACTTTAACTTGGCATTTTAGAGCCCACTTCTTAAAAGAATAAGCTCTGTCAACCTCAATATTAGGTCTAGGCCCTAAAAAATTCCCAACCAAAAAATTCGTCATCAAAGCTATATTATGTTCTATAACCAAATCAAAGACAAAGATAGAAAATTTACC
This sequence comes from Chamaecyparis obtusa, assembly GCA_027943335.1. NCBI lineage: Eukaryota > Viridiplantae > Streptophyta > Pinopsida > Cupressales > Cupressaceae > Chamaecyparis > Chamaecyparis obtusa. The sequence goes on along the minus strand of BSBK01003560.1, from coordinate 1,980,226 downwards.
TATCAACGGATCATAAATGTTATAGACTTTAGGCAGTGAGGACTTACCAAAAGGTTTGACCCCGAATAAAGAAGACCATTTTTTGGGATGAACCCCTAAAGAATCTCCCAAGATGGGTCCCCCTCCCGGGTCCCTAGGTCGTAGTGAGGTCCCTGACACAACATCAAGGGGTTTGTCTAATTTACCAGATGTTTCCTTATTTTCCTACCCCCCACCACGAAGATGATCCAATGCAAGGGGCTCTTTCTCGCCCACAACCGAATTCAAAATTTGATTTCTCTCATCCTCTCTCCCACTTGCTCTACCACTCTCCATTTGCTCTCCCCAAGCCCGATAACTTGGTTTTTGTTATGAATGGTTAAATAATTTAAACATTGAAGTTAATGTTTTTGGGGAATTTAATATTTTATTACCGGCTAATTTGTCATAGTTGGAATCCAATTATTTGGAGTCAATTTATTTTATTTTTGGAGAAAAATCAATAGTTCATTTAAAATATTAAAATGACCTATTTTAAAACTCACTTTTGAAAAAGTGTTTTATGTTTTAAAAGTGAGTTCTTTTCACTCACTTTTATTTTGTGAGAATTTGAGGATTTTTCTCCAATTTGCATTGCAGAAAATCAGATATTTTCCTATTGGGTGTGATTTGTTTGCCAGATTTGTATGTGGAGCAGCTCGTTGGATTCATGTTCGAATTTCTCCACTTTGTCAAAGATCTCATGTTTGGATTCTTGAGCCTTCCTTGCATTCTAATAGGATGATTGATTGATTCCATGGTAATCCATGCTCTTGGAAAATTGGTAAATCAATCAACTTGCTACGTGGCCTATCATTGTGTTTACGCAGTTATCTGCCTTGAGTGTTTTGGGAGTTCAGATATCCTTTTGTCATTTCTTTTATTGTAGTTGATTTTATCTTTTGTAATGACACATTGTTACATGGTGCTTATTTCATATTTCAAAAAATAATGTTAAGTGCATATTTAACCCTTTTGTTCCAAGTGTTCCTTAGCGGGGCATTACAATGCAGGCTTCTAGATATGAGAGAAAAATACCAAATTACTATGAACCATTATCTTCTCAAGATCATAGAATGTATAACTGTCTTCCACGACCTTGATTGTCTTCCACTACATTGCAGCACAATACCAAGATATAAATCCATTTGTATAAGTTTTTTGCACACCTTCAAGCTTGACTTCAAGAGCGGAAACTTTCTGAAAAGAAAAGAAATATAGCATTATTAACTGTAATTGCAAAAACTATGAATTACACTTATTAATAAGCCACAAATATCTAGACCATAAAGGCTTCTAGATATGAGAGAAAAACACCAAAGCACTATGAAACACGATCTTATCAAGATTACATAATATATAACTATCTTCCACTATCCTGATTGTCTTCCACTACACTGTTGCATTGTCTTGATACATAACTCTTCCACTATTCTAAAGGTTTTTTTACATAACTTATTCCTCCAAGAATAGAAGAATAGAAGAATAGAAGACTTTTGGACCATAGTGTTTGAGAAACCACAAATATCTTTGAAACACAATATTTTACATCAATGACAACAAACAACCAAACATATATTTCCAACACAACCAACTTTAGTTTTCAAACACACATCAACTTTTTGGGATCTAGTTTTCTTCTTCTGTACCATGCATTCAAATTTTGTTGTACACAAAAGAGTAGCACCAAGGGACAACTCTACTTTTTATGACACTGGGGTCCCATGTTTCTTCTAGAATTGCTCATTAACTTCTACCTCATCCCCAACATTTGGGGTTCTTTCCCCTTCCATACTCATACCAACTAAATGAGTAATAACCTCAATTGCACCACCTTCCTTCAAAGTAGCAACCTCTTAAGTTCCAAGAGGAGGAACATTTTCCTCCAAAGTTTTTAGGGATTCATCTAATCTCATCGACAAGGTTAGAGGAACATCCATCCACATTTTATTCACCTTTTGAGTAGAGAGAATTTCCCTATCCTCCAATATACAAGTGACCATAACTTGCTTCACTTGTGTGATTGATCCTGTATTTTCAACACAATCCATAGCCTTAACTGGAGTGACAATTGAGGATTTCATTAATTTAAATAACTCTTCTACAAAAGGATATTTCTCACTCCATCAAGTTCCTTCTCATGGCTTTCAATGCAAGGAGTAGGGCATTTCTCCTTCAACATGGGCTCTTTAACCAGAGGTACCTTACAATCAGTTATAACATGACCCAATTTGGAATATTTTTTACAATAAACTACAACATTCTCGTAAACAAGAGCTTGGGTCTATTTCCCAAGTTTGAACTATAAAGTAATGAAATTGGGGAGAGTATTTTTAATTGCTATAGTCACACAATCCAACAAAAACTAACTTGGACTCGGCTTGAGTAACCACATCAGAAGTAACATACAATAGAGGTCGGGTTTAATACCTCTCCTATGGTGATACTTAGACTTTTCTGATTTGGACATTTTATTATTAATATGGTCAAGACTATACATTTACATTTATGTTTTGTGGATGATGACATGATGAATATGCTCATTTATGGTTAGTAATTACATGTTTATGAGATTAGAAAATTATCTATTTTTATATGTTTATGGATCTAACCCAATTATTTGAATCTAACCACTATCATGATGTTTTATGTTTCATGGATGTGTCTGATGTGTTTTTCATGACTCCAGGACGAAGTCATAGTTACTCACTTAGTTGAGGTCCACACGATGTATTGATCCTAGTCATCTACTTGCATATATCTGATTTGTATCTCCATATGTATATATATGTATCTCTTCTTGGTGATGCAGGATTGCAGGTACCAGGTATCGTCTCCACTTGGCTTCACAGGTCTGAGCGATCCCTCAAAATCCTCGATCATTGTTGTTGTTACGGAGGTATCACCAGGTCCACAAGAAGAAACTTCACCTTTGATCCTTTTATCCTTAGGTGGGAAGTGTCGAGTCAGTCCCTTGTGTGAATGTCTTATGTGGTTTTGTAGTTGATGGAATTGTGGATCTTGTAGCTAGTTCTTGCCTTCGTGATATGTTCAATTCTATTAGTAGATCATGGATGTAGATTATTGTTCATTTGAGGGTATGATTTAGTAGCATATCTCATTAGGAGCGATTTGGAGTGCAATTAAATCATGTGGTTTTAATACCCATGATAAGGATTAATTTTATGGTATTTTAATGTCTAAGGAAATATTAATAATAAAAGGTTTTAAATAATAGTGGTAAAATTCTAACCTATGTTAGTGGCTACTTAATATATACATATATATTTTAGAATGGGGATTAAGTTATGAATAAACAATATATTTTATAATAATGTTATTCTAATGTTTAACATTAATAATAATGTACCTTATTTATGGTATTATTTTATAATACTAATAATGACAAAGAGTCTATAGCAATAAAAATAATAATATGTTTTATAATAATAATATTATGCTTGTAATAATATTTATAATAATAATAATATATGTACACATAGGCATATGGGTGCACACATATGCATATGCATACATATATTTATATATAATTATTACCATGTAATTATTTATTATATTAATAAATAAATAGATCAATTAGCGGTATGGTAAATAGGATTATCCTATTACCATAGTTAAATAATTTAATAAATTTTTTTAAGATTATAATATTTATTTTAATATCCTTAAATTTAGGGACTTAGATTATAGTTTATTTATCCCCTTTACGGGAATGAGTTTTCAAAACCATCTCATTAACGGATGGATAGTTGAGATGGTTGCACCGGTTGGATTACCTGTGCAACCACCTCCTCCATTCTATTTACAGGAAAGATTTCCTGTGTAAAAGGAGTTGGGAGAAGAGTTGATTTCGAGAAGAGGATTATTATTATTATTGTAGAAAATTTATATTTTTAAAGAGACAAGTCCCGTATTCTGTGAGTTTGGCATTTGGATTATTACGGGTAGAGGCTGGAAGATTGCAAGCAAAGGGATTCAAAGGAGTGTTGGAAACATTGGAGAGGATTTGATCTTCCTTCTTCTCCAACTGGTCTTCGCAGGACTCCAGGTTGGAATCCATCCTGAGAAGTAGATTTATTTTGTAGAATGAATGTAAAATTTAGATTTCTTGAAAAGTTTATGTATATTGTACTATGGTTGCAAAATATATATATGCATTATTGTAGTATTATTATCTTGTGTAATAGTATTGCAGAATGTTTGTGTGTGCATTAATATTATTATTTTGTGTAATATTATTGCAAAGTGTTTGTGTGTGCATTAAATTTATTATTTTGTGTAATATTATTGCAGAATGTTTGTGTGTGCATTAATGCGTTATTATTATATTTATTACTTTTATGGAATGTTAATACACTAATATACCATGTAATAACATATTAAGGTATTCTGTAATAATGTATTATTACAGAATATTGATACAATATTGCATCATTGCTGGTTATATATATTATTGCTGGTCATATACATATATATTAATGTGCAATGCCAGCCATTCAATGTTCATGCTGTGGGATTATTTTTTGTTTTCATTTGTACAAATTACAAGTTGCAAAATGTTTATGCAAATAGGCCATTAAAGTTTAGGACATATATTATTGTTGTATTCTCCAGCCATCTCTGTCATTTATAGAAAGTCAGCCGTTTATAATACACTGTCATTTCAATATAAACAAGATAACATTCCGTGAGGTCAGCCAAGTTGTTGTAGAAGTTTATCAGGAATGAATATCTCTGTCGTTTGGCCGAATAATATTTTCTTCCTATGTTGTTTACGCGCGTTTAGTTGCTGCGTGTATATTAGGGTTAGGGTGGAAGAATTTTAATATTTAAACCGAAGTAAAATTTTTAGACCAACTAGCACAATAATTATACTTTCGCTTTATACAAGTATAACATTTAAGTATAACTTTAATTTCTTATACTTTAAGATATACTTGTATAAAGGGATTAGGTACCCTTTGAATCCATTGGAATAGGTTTCAGGTTCCTAGGAGTTAAGTTGTAACTTTTAAATTTTAGATTTTTAATTAAATCAGACTTAGTCAATTTTCAGGATTAGCCAAGTTTTAGGTTTAGAAAGAAATTTTGTATAAACCTGAAGATTGTTCATTCCTTGTTTAGTGGAGATTATGTTCAGTACATTTAGATGCCTTTATTGAGATAGAATTTTTGTAAGGAGCAGTTTAGGGTTTAGAGTCTTCTAAGAGGATCAAGACATTCTAAACATTCTTAAACGTACCTAATTTCTCTAAACATACATAACTATCCTATTATTTTCAATTCTTTGTAGTAGTTCTCAAATACGTTTATAATATGCTTTTACTATGTGTATGATGTGATTGCGATATGTGGTTTGAGGGTAGAAAACCTAACGACACCTAGTGAGTGGCTCTCAGTGCGGGGTCGGGGCCCTAAGTGGCTAGAACCAGGATAACTGACTAAAGAGTTATTTAACAAGTGAAAACCTAATTAAACTTATGGGAATGGTTTAAAACATTAAAAAGATTAAATATGCCTCGCCCATGCCATTAGCGCTAGTAAAGGCTATGGATGGGAGTGGGAGAAGGTACCTATGCGTAGGTACGATCGAATGACGCTTGTCAGTACGAAAGACATTCGATCCCGCATGTACCTACTTGGGGGCCGAGGCCTAGAGTGGCTAGTACCAGGACAACCCAAGGAGTGAGGGCTATGCGATGACACTCACTTAGGTTGTTGCTTAGAGTTTCTACCAAGCCTTAGAACCTTTTGGGAAAGATCTATACTTTGACTCTCTTTTCATTTGCTATTTTGGGAAAGATTACCCAACCCTAGGTTTGGCCTAGCTATTCCTTCTTTGTAGACCTTGGTGTTTATCTCCTAGCATGGGGGAGTGGGCCTTATAGGTATCCACGTGGTTGGGTGGTAAACATTTTTATCGAGGTATCTTTTGCAGATACAGTGCTTGAAGATTCATGCTTGCTTATGTACTAGTTTTGAAGAATGAAGGCCTTGTGATTATATTTCATGATGTAAAATCTTGTTACCTCTCATGAGGAGTTGAATGCAATGTAATCAGTAATGTATTTCAAAATGATGTATTTGGAATGGGTAGACTTAGGAAGAAGGGAAAAGGGAAATGTGAACTTTATGTTTAAGATGTATGTTGGGAAAGAAAAAAGATTTTGAAAAATTCCAAGTTATGTAGTATGTTTTCATTATTGTTGTTTAAGTGAAGCTTTTGAAAAAATAAAATGTAGTATATTTGTAATGTATCAAATGAGTTAGATAAATTCTATTTGATTTAAAAGTTATAATGTTCATAAAAGATTCTTAGGAATATAGATGGTGTTAAGAAGGGAAAAAATTGAAATGAAAGAACTTTGTATTTCATAAAGAATCTTCTAATGATATGATGTAATTTTCTTGAGAAGTTATCTTTTTGTTAGTTTAATTATGGACTTAAATGAATCATGGATTTAATAAGAAGGGAACCTAGGAGGAATCTAAGTTTAAGTTTTGATTACATAACTCTTTTCAAAGTTCAAAATTTTTCATAAATTTTTACTTAGGTTTTCTTTTGTTAAGAGAATCTTTGTTCTCTTCCCTGGTTCCCTTGCGGGGCATGACATCGGGAAATCAGAGGTATGGGCTCCCAAGGACACAATAAAATATTTGGGGTGAGAGTCTCCATGAGGAGGGGTAGGATCCCCTCCATGATTATCAACTATGTGTAGGAATTTAAAATTTGAAAACAGCGAACAGGAGGTTGCAGAGCGAGACAAAAAATATTTAAAATCATCCCTTTCATATTTAATCCTCATTTAAACATCATAATAATCATTTCATTTAATTCAAGAATTTAAATAACATTTTATGGCAACAATGAGCATATATAAAATCTTTAATCCAAATAACAAGGCATTACAAACCATAATATTTCAATAAGAAATACCACAACCATCAATGAAACAACATGAAATCACATCAAAATCATTATAACCAAATATTCTCATATAAAATATAAACCAAATATCATCATATAACATCATGTCACATCAAAAGAATCATCATGCATATATGATCATCACTAAGACTCAAGTATAAATTGTTTTTATCATCCTAAAAAGTTAGCACCCATAATTGGATCCTCTATTAGGCCATGTTTTGGTGATTTTGAGATCTGATATCCGTTATGCTTGATCCTAACAACCTTATTTCTCTTTTCTTGCATCTTTTTTGCCATCTCAACATCCAATTCAAATTTGGTTGCAATCTCCTAGGTACATAACTTTTCAAATATTTTGTACTCGCACTTTTTGGCCAAAATTTGACTCGAAGCCCTATGTCACGAAGTTAGTGGGAAATTAGATCTTATGGTAGGTCTGGCTTGTTTTTTAATCTCAAAATGATGGATGAAGTATATAAACACCCTATCTCTCCTTATTTTGATATCAATTACTACTCGCAAGCATTCATGATCAAGAAGCATTCAAACAATCAAGAGCATTTGAGCAATTAGATTCAAGATTTGAAGGCAAGCATCCAAGATCTAGTTTCTCCAACTCATTCAAGTCGATTCCCAAGGCAATCTTCTCCTTTGAAATTGTTTTCTCTCATGATGGCCAAGTAGAGAAATTCTCAATCAAGAAAGAAGATCCTTCTTTCTATCCACATTTACCTCTCCTTTATTGCAAGTGATTATCAAGCATATCTACATTGAAGATCTAGGAGTGGTGTTCATAAATCCATGCATTTGTGAGGGAATTCTTGATTCCTATTCTACATTCCAAGGTCAAATCTTTGATTCCAAGAAGATTCAAATATCTTCATGGATACAAGAAATTCCTACATATGTCCATGAGGGTTTATGCAAGGTAACTCAAATATTTACCTTTTTACATACTATCCTTTGTACAATTTCCTTTCATTTTCAAGGTTGATTGCTAAATAGGGTTTGACCAAGACAAACCCCTTTTACCCAACCTTTTCCCCATTTTTCTATGTGCAAGAATAGGTTACAAAGCTATCAAATCTTTTTCGGGAAAATCGAATATAGTTGGAGGACTACTAAAAGTTTCATTCAAAAGTGTGAGATATTTTTGACCCTATAAATCTATCCCAAACTAAAATCATAGGTTGGTACAACAATCTAGACCTTGATTTAACTCAAATCTAGTTTCTAGCAGTTAGTTATCAGTCTATTATTTCTAGTTTTGTCTCTATTCATCCATTTTTCCATCTACATTGCATCTTTCCACTTTTTCATTTTTAGATTATATATTTGGCAAAAGATCACTACCCCATTTAGTGCTTAGATCCTTACTTGAACCTATTGGGACATCTTCCTTCCAAGTGTGCAAGTTGGAAAAGGAGTGATCTACCCTTTTGGCTTTCTTCACTTTTCACCATGTACATCTTTGGTGGACTTGATTCATGATATTTCCATTCTTATTTGGTATCTAGATCTTCTTTGTATCCATTCCATTAGTAATTGTATGATTTAGATCTTCATGTTCAATTTGATGGTTAGATGTGTTTTTCATTAAATGTGTTATTATGCTTAGTTGATTTGCATATATCTTTCAAATTTCATAGTTATATTAGATTCATTTATCTTTAATTTTCTTGTGCATGAGTGTTATTACATTGAGTACTACCGACAACATTTCAATTAGGACAAGTTGTAGAATTATGGGTTCCTTTGATCCCAAGTCCTTTGTGTTTCCTAGGAAACTAGATGAGACCAAAATGCCTACTATTGACATTCCTCCTATTATTGAGATCAAGTCTTCCCACTCTTCTCATGATAAATAAAAGACCTTAAGAGTTCCTCCTATGCAAACCCAAAATATTTATGTTATCTCTATTGAGCTTCTAAGGTTGTCATTAGTACCAAAGGTATGTAAAGATATCGGTCGGTTACTTACAATGAGCTAATCAGTAACATAAAGCAGAATAGACTAGTCGGTAAAGCCTATACACCAAGCAGTAGATAGTTTACTGAGCACCAGCAGACACCGACACCAACAGACAGTAAACATCGAGCATCGCAGTATACACCGATCAGTTTACACAGTGTTTACCAAGGATCACAGTAAATGACATAGTATTCAAGAATGGCACATTCTTCTATGCAAATGGTTACAACGGTTTGTAAAATGTTTTACCAAGATTGAGGAACATTTAATGTAATGATATTCATTAAATACAATGTATATCTTTTGTAATAGATGATCTAGGTTATTATTGTACACCGTAGATCTTAAGGTTATGACTATTGTGTAACCTAATTTTGTTAAAGCGGCAAAAACATAACACTATATATTTATGTGTTCGCATCATTTTTGGTGTGAACTGATATATGAAAAAAAAGCACTTGAAGCATTTGCCTATCTTCAAGTCTATCAGTTAACAGTACAGAACCGAGTATAGTAGAATTCAGTTTGAGCATAATTAGTAGAGGCTACCGAGTAGTTCAGAGCAGAGATTCATCACAAGGTAATATTTTATCAGAGCTGATACATCTGTAACAGACAATTGAGTGTCAAATAGAAGATAAATACCTATTGCTTTCCGACAATTGTAATAGAGTTTTTGGATAAAATCTCTTAATAGAGTAGACTTAACAGCCTTATGTAAATCTCTTAACTGAGTGCACACTTCATTAGTGTTGTTAAAATCCTATAACTAGGTAGATCTAGCCGATCTGACATGTCACTCCTAACAGGGTGAGATGACCAGAAGTGATCAAAACTTGTAGCCCTAATAGGCAAACCTTTTCTATCTACAGTAGTGAAGAATTTGTGGGTGTCATCTCCACCGCAGTTTTTACCTTCTTACAAGGGTTTCTGGGTTACCAAAATACTTGAGTCATGTGATTGTGTTATGGATTTCATGTTGTTTACTTACTTATCTTAAGTAGATAAATGATTCATGCAATTAGATTCAAGTTATGTTGGTCGGTTATCACTGTTTATAGTTTTAGATCTGAAAGGTTTTACAAGTAAAGTTTTGAAGGCACTGATTCACCCCTCCCCTCTCAGTACCTATCTCTCCTAATTCCAATAATTGGTATCAGAGCATAGTTCTCTTATTGAACAGTTTAACCACTGAAGGGTAAAGATCTAATTCATGGAGAGATACAAGCTTGACAAGACTATTGAGAATCAGAAGATACAAATGCAAATGTTTGTGGAACAGTACAAGCAAGCCAAGGAAGGACTGAAGAAATTACTGGATGAAAGGAAGAACCTAGGTATTCTTTAGAATGAGATCGGTTACCATGAAGAACCTATTGATGACATATTCGAGCATGTTGGATCTAGTTCTGGAAGCATCTCCGATGGATCTGAAAGCATAATCACTGATCTATCTAAAAAGAATCAATACTTAACTGATCAAGTGAAAGCACTACAAATCGGTCAATAATCTCAGATGGTGAGAATGATAGAAATAATGAACAAAGCAAATCAAGTCGAGCAAGAAAGAAATTTTGCAACCAATGACCGAATACAGATAATTGAAAAACTTCAAACCAAAGAAAGTGAGATACAAAGACTCACTGACCGTCATTTTCAGACAAACAATCAAGTGATGATTGTGAATCAAGAAGTAAACCGAGTGAATGCAAAATTATCAAGGAACTAGAAGATATTGCAAGACTCGGAGAAGAAAATGAGAAACTAAGAAATGAAGTGAAAAATCAACAGCAGCAAAATGAAATGAAGAAACTTGCTGAGGACAGCTCCAAGAAGATTGATGACTTCTTAACTAATCAGAGAAGATTTGGGAGCAAAGTCGGTATAGGCTACACCGGTGAAGGAGAAACATCACAAGAAGCTGAACAAGTCAACATCAGTCAAAATCAAAAACCTAAATTGTTGACATTTTATCACTGTGGGAAACCAGGATATACATCTAATGTGTGTAGAAGCAAAGCACAAGGTAAACCTCCTGTCACTCCTAAGTTTAATGGATATTGTTACTACTTGGTAAGTTTGGACATCCTGCTTATGAGTGTAGAGCTAAGCAAAACAATCTTGCTAATAATACTACTATGGAGAAAGTATGCTATACTTGTAACAAGCATGGACACACTGCATGAGACTGTAAGGCGAAAATGAAACAAGTCTGGACACCTAAGGAGAAACCACAACGCAGGCCATATCAACCGAAGAGACAAGGTAACTCTTATGTTTGGGATTATAATACATGGACTAATTGTTTTGTATGTGGTAGATATGGACACATTGCAACAAACTGTTATAGAAAGAGTCGGATAGGACAATCAAAAAACTAGAAAAACTCTAGGATGGCTTGTATGCACTGCCATAAGGTCGGTCATTTAAGCAAGAACTGCAGAGACCAAGCACCAAATGAGAACCATATATTTGAAAGTGGATATACTATTTCAGACATCACCAAGTTAAGGAACACTATATGGAAGAAGGCATCTAATGAGAATGTTGAGTCAAGTAATGTTGTCGGTGAAACCTCATCCACTAGATTGGGTGACATCGGTACCTCCACTTAAAGTGAAATAGGTATGTATGGGACTGACAGTTCATATCATCACATTTTACATACAGTTCCTTATGCACAATGTACTAAATACCAAATCAACATAAATAAAGATGCATTATGGTTTAGTTGTCATGAGCTAATAATGTTATACAGTCGGTAAAAGAGAGACCGAGAGTTGGTTACCCATCGGTAATCACTATCTAATGTTAACCGAGCATGTGTATCAACTGATGAAGAAATCCTATGTTAACTGAGCGGATGAAAGTTTTAGTAGTCACCGAGCTAACAGCTATGTCGTACCATAAGTTAGATGGAGCATTTATTACATAAAAGTTTGAGTGGGAATATCGAAAGTCTATAAATACACAGGAACAGAGTTCATTTCTACAATGCGATTTCGAAGAACGGAGAATTCAAAGAGCAAAGTTCAAGCTAAAGGATTTTTCTGAAGGATTCAAGGCTACGCTAGATCAAACCGACATCACTCTTTATGATACCGAGTAAGTTCATTTGCGATCAAACACTTCTTATCTTGTTGCTTGCTGAAACCCTAGAATTAATTTATGGCATCAACATCGTCTGCAAGCAAAACGCAAAGTGTTGAAGAGGAAGTTAATCTAATCATTAGGGAAAATTTTGACAAACCAAAGTTTAAACCACATCCTAAAGTCACAGCACAGACAGATACAATGGGTGCATTTTCAAGCATACCAGAAAGGGTTTTATTGACAGAAGACTTAAGGTCTTATATTCACTGCAAAATCGGAGAAGTGGGACATTATGAAACTATTGCAACACATCAACTACTCTGTGGCCCTGATGGAAAAATAAAATCAGATTACAAGAGGATTGAGGAATCAGGGTTATCATGTTTTACACTCTTTCCACAATCATTCAAATCTGATTGGATTAGAATCATTCTAAGCAAATATCACGATGACAAGTTCTGGCTAGATAAACCGATTGAGGTCAACAAGAAAATAATCAATAGGATTACTGGGCTCCCTACAACTAACAAAGCTAAGGCTTTTCGAAGTTCTTCATGACCGGATGTTGAGAAATACATTGGAGCACAATGGGATGGTCAAGCATTGAATATTTCTACAATCAAGGACCCAGCAGTAAAATTTACAGCACATCTGATCGGGTACAAGCTATTTCAATCGAGCAGACTCAACAATGTACCCTGCAGCGCAGTAGACATGGCGCACAAAATTGTAGTAAAAGGTCACCAGGTTGATCTTGCCAAGGTACTATTTCATCAAATTCAGGAGAATATGAAGACCATAAGGACAAAGAAATCTAACACATGTAAGTTCGGATCTCTACTTGCATGCATATTCTTCTATTTACAAAAGTATGTGCCTAGCACCGATAAAGTAAATTGGATACCGGATGTACCGATAACAAAATAGATTGGTGAAATGATGAAGTTAGGAGATAATTTGAATATAGAGTTTAATGCATACTTCACTGAATTTCAATCTAAAATGCAAAAGAGAAGCAGAATTCCGAAGGAATTAGTTCAGAAATTTGAGAATGACATATGTTTTGTGGTCAACACGAATTACACCTTGATAAAAGCAATTGAGCCTAGGATAAAATGGTTGGCACCAATGGGATATGAAATAAACCATGATTTCGCATTGAAATCTATTAATGCACTACTTGCAATACCGAAGGATCCCATTGCCACTAGGTTCGGAGTATATGAAGAAGCCAAATCTAGAATATCTACGAATATTGAGATTGGTAATGAAGAAATATCTCACTGCTAAATATGGAGATAAGTCTGAAACATCAAAAGGGACACCAGTTGAACAAGAAATCGAAGGTCAACTACAGTTAGCCGACAAACCATATGATAGTGAGGAGACCGAGTCCGACAAAGAAATAGATCCTACACCGGTTCCTCCACCTGAAATTCCTAAAAAGAAGCAGTCACCTATACATGAAGGTATGAAGACATGTTCGTCAACTGCAACACCACCTACCGAGAAGGAAGAAGCAATAAAAGTAACAAAAAGAAGAGTAGTTGTACCGACAAAGAAATACATTAAGAGAAAGAACAAAGTTGTAGCTGAGACACCTAAGCAAAGGAGGAAATACATAAGAAATAAGGAAGATCTAGAGGATACAGAGACAGAGGATGATGTAAATCAATTCAAAGTGGTTAGTAACAAGACCAAAACAATAGATGAAGTCATTGAGGACATAATTGAACATGGAGACCTCACTCATCCTTTACTAGACAGATTTGACAAATGTCAAAAGAAGATCAAACTAAAATTGAAGAGGCTGTCATCCAAATGATGATAAAGTTTAAGAAAGTTCCAATGGAATTTTCTTGTGCATTACCGAAGAAATTGGATGATATAATTTCTGAGAAATGGGTTGTTGCATTAGACACCGAAAAGAGAAAGAGAGAACAATCTCTAGTTCATGTAGCCACATACTTAAGCTTTGGACAAGTTAGTGAATACTTGACCAAGTACCAAGCAAACTTTATGATCAAGAATAGAGCCTTAATGATCATGGATGACAATGTAGCAGATATGGATATCACTACTGATTCTATATGGACATCAATTCTGAAAGCAAAAGAAAAATTGGGCAACAAGCATTTTTGAACCTGTCTAAGAAGAGACAAAATTCCAAAGGTAAAGGTATTTACATTGATGAACGACCAGCAAAGAAATCAAAGAGTACCGATATATCAGTTACCGAGCATTCGATATCACCAAGGACAAGGTAGACATAAGTGTTTCAAAGGATGCACCGGATAAAGTTGAAATCCAACTGGAGAAGAAAACTGATGACGATGTACTCGTTGTAGACATCACTCATGGTGATCCTAATGACCAAGATGATGAAGATGTAAATATTGCACCAAATAAAGATGAAGCACTAGACACTGACAATCTATTTACATCACTACCAAGTGAACTTCCTATACTTGTCGAAGTAGCAAAAATTCTTTCCCAAGTACAACCCGACAGCTCAGATCCTGAGCAAAACAAAGATACCACAGGGAATCAACACACATAAAAACCTGCAGAGACAAATGAGCCTACACATACAGAGGCACCTTCCACCAAACCAAAGGAAATAGATGACACAATGGACACACAAGATTCAAAGGCAACCGAGGTAATTCCACTGAACACCACAACTGAGACTCCTACTACAACAACCGAGACCACCACTACTGAGGAACAGAAGGAAGAACAAGTGCTAACAGGGAAGGACACTCCGAAGACTGGAGATAGATCCATTGCTATCATTGAGAAGAAATCACCCCTAGCATAGAAGAAGAAGAAAGCAAAAGGGCCAGTCACCCTAGGTGAAGTGATTATTATCCCTGAGTGTGACCCGAGTACCCTAAGCCTCGAGGACTTGAGTAAATATGGGGAGTTATGTTCAAGGAAGGTAGCAAAAGAAAAGCTAAAGCAAGAGCACAAATGAAAAGGAGTACTAAATGATGTGCGGGATATCCTCCAACACGTCATACCTGAAATACATATTGATGAGGATACGCCTATTATAGATCAACTTGCTACATTTGCCGAGAAGATCAACGCCCCAGACACCGATGTAAATAAACGAATTGAAGAAAGGGCAAAGTCCAGAATACAACACAAATTAGCAGAGAAAATCAGCCAAGAAGTGGCATTACTTAGGGTCAAATTATCTGAGGTAATCACTGAAACAAAATCCATCACCCAGACAATTTGTCAATACTTATTGAAGCTTTGTACTCTAGACACCTTCACTGTTGAAGTTAGTGAAAAGATCAAAGGTTTGGAAGCAGAAATCTAGTTGAGTACCAATGCAGCTATCACCGAGCCACATGCTTTCCTAAAGCATATTCATCGAGTTCAGGAACTCTGGCGGCTGATAGGAGATTTGAAGAAACAAGAAGTGCACCTAACAGATCAGGTTACCGAGTTGCAAACCGAACTCATTCTGTACTTTAAAATTTTTGAAGCACATATTGTCAAAGCCGAGCTACTTGTTGCAACACCAAAAATTTCGGTGTTAGATAACATCTTTGACATGCATGCACAAGTCGGTCTTGAGCACATCGCTCTCACCAACTTGAAAGAGGAATGGGACAACCTCTTGGAGTCGCTGAAGAAAACCCATCAGTCAATTTTTTATAAGCTGTGAGTATACTGCCTCAATTTTGTATTTGGCATTACTATCAAAAAGGGGGAAAACAATGTATCAGTTGTTATGCCAAATATGTACATAGTTGCTAGTATACTATATATTACTGGGAGCATGCACCGAGGGGAAGTACTTTATACTTAGAAATTTTTTTGATGTGTATATGGTGGAGATATAAGGAGATATACGTTACATAGAAAATTTTTGTCTTTATACATTCGAAGTTTTGATACTAATGCCAAAGGGGGAGATTGTTATCTCTATTGAGCTTCTAAGGTTGTCATTAGTACCAAAGGTATGTAAAGATATCGGTCGGTTACTTACAATGAGCTAATCAGTAACATAAAGTAGAACAAACTAGTCGATAAAGCCTATACACCGAGCAACAGACAGTTTACTGAGCACCAACAGACACCAACACCGACAAACAGTAAACACCGAGCATCGCAGTATACACCGATCAGTTTACACAGTGTTTACTGAGGATAATAGGAAACGGCATAGTATTCAAGAATGGCACATTCTTCTATCCAAACGGTTACAATGGTTTGTAAAATGTTTTACCAAGATCGAGGAACATTTAATGTAACGATATTCATTAAATAAAATGTATATCTTTTGTAATAGATGATCTAGGTTATTATTGTACATTGTAGATCTTAGGGTTATGACTATTGTGTAACCTAATTTTGTTAAAGCGGCAAAAACAAAACACTATATATTTGTGTTCGCATCATTTTTGGTGTGAACTGATATATGAAAAAAAAGGAGCACTTGAAGCATTTGCCTATCTTCAAGTCTATCAGTTAACAGTACAGAACTGAGTACAGTAGAATTCAGTTTGAGCAGAATTAGCAGAGGCTTCCGAGCAGTTCAGAGCAAAGATTCATCACAAGGTGATATTCTATCAGAGCTTATAGATCTGTAACAAACAATTGAGTGTCAAATAGCAGATAAATACCTATTGCTTTCTGACAATTGTAATAGAGTTTTTGGATAAAATCTCTTAACAAAGTAGACTTAACAGTCTTATGTAAATCTCTTAACTGAGTGCACACTTCATTAGTGTTGTTAAAATCCTATAACTAGGTAGATCTAGCCGATCTGACATGTCACTCCTAACAAGGTGAGATCACCAGAAGTGATCAAAACTTGTAGCCCTAACAGGCAAACCTTTTCTATCTCCAATAGTGAAGAATTTGTGGGTGTCATCCCCACCGCAATTTTTACCTTCTTACAAGGGTTTCTGCGTTACCAAAATACTTGAGTCATGTGATTGTGTTATGGATTTCATGTTGTTTACTTACTTATCTTAAGTAGATAAATGATTCATGCAATTAGATTCAAGTTATATTGGTCAGTTATCACTGTTTATAGTTTTAGATCTAAAAGGTTTTACAAGTAAAGTTTTGAAGGCACTGATTCACCCCTCCCCTCTTAGTACCTATCTCTCCTAATTCCAACACTTTCCCATGACTTTGAAAATTTTAAGCAATGGTTAGGACCAGCAAACTCCAATCTCGAGATCATCTCTATAATAGAGGGTTTGAGGAAGATAATTCAGAACGATGATCATGGTGTTAACATCTTGCATAGTCTCTCTCATCTCATTGATAATAATGTCAAGCCTATTAGAGATTGTGCCCAAAATATTGGTTTCATTCCACCTACCATTAGTGTTGAGACCTCCATTCTTATTTCTACCTCAATCCTACACATGTTAGCATTCTTATTCCTATGATTTCCTCTTCAAGTGCTTCATGTGTGTCCTTATCTTCATCCATACCCACTTACAATAGAGTTCATATTCTATTGGTCCTTACATTTCCAATAATGGTCCAAACTTTTCACACATATCTCCTACCACTCTTTCTACTGAATCTACTATCAATAGCTTAGCTCAAACTATTTCATCTTTCCAATAACAATTGAGTCCATGACTCAATCCAAGTTTAACATTCCTACTTGTGACATTGCTAGTCTTTTGTCCTTAGACATCATCTGTGCTCTCATCCCTTAATACATGGGAATTTCTCATTTAAAGACTTACAATGGTAAGGGTTATCCTTTGACGCATGTTAAAATCTTTCAAACATTGTGTAGTGATCATGGCTAAGATGTTTACTAGAACCTTTCAAGATAAAGTATTGCAATGGTATTGTTATTTGCCTCCTTATTCCATTGATTCCTTATAAAAATTGCTAATGTTTTCATTCAATAGTTTCAAGATAATATTGGTCATAACATTTTTTTTACTGATTTGATATATTGTAAACAAGGCGTTAAAGAAAAAGTGATCGATTTCATTGGTATATTTCAGCATTTGCATGCTTAGATTTCTTATCTTGTGCCTGATGTTGATATTCAAAATATTTTCATTTTTAATTTGCAAAAAGTCATTAAGGATAAGATATTGTAGTCTAAATTCTCTTCTTTTACTCAATTGTGTATAGTGCTTCATAATTATCACTTTATAAATCTTTGCATAACATGATCTTAAAGTTGATTAACACTAATGTTTTACAACTCCCTTCCATTAAACTAATTGGCACATCCAAACATTTTCTTAAATCCTTTGATCACAAAGTTTTTTGTCAATACAATCATCAACCTGACCATGATACTGAGAAGTATTTCCATTTGAAATTTGCTATTCAAGACCTCATTAATTCCAATGTTATATATGTTTAGGGTACTAATGATCAAAGCAACAAATCCATAGCACCTCCCAACCAAAACTTGAAAATTTATAACTTTCCTTTCCCTTCTCATTCGACCAATATTGTTGAGTCTACTCAATCTTTACTTTCTTCCACCTATGTTGTTGACTATGACGTTGAGTATACTAAAGTCAACAATATTGTCAACCTAATTGATCAATCTAAACCCAAACCTAAACATGAAATTGAGCTTTACATTATATTTGATCCTAAAGAGTCGATTAAAGTGTTGAAAGATTGTTGAGCATGTCAGAGTTTTCAATTTGACTGTGTTGACATAATGTTTTGTCATTAATGTCAACATACTAGTTGATGTCTCAAACAATGCGTTCTTTGCGTTCAGTATAGAAGATTTCAATTGATCAAGTGCTATGTTGAAGATCTTGAGTTGTGATCATGAGGTATTGTTCAGAGGTGTCTATAGATGGTCTACAAAGGTTCGCAAAGCTTGGTATGACGGTTTGAGTTAGGTATGGTCGAATTGCTAATTGTTGGTGTCACAATGTTCCCATGAACATTGGATGAGTATTTGGTTCAATATGACTGGGATATTATGTTTTAGAGGTTTCAAAGCTGGCGATTACATGTTTCCTTATCATTGTGTTCATAGGTGGTTTTGTTCATGATTCAAAGTATAGCAAGCTATCTTTTGTTAAGACTAAGTTCAATATTTTAGTGTTCATGTTGATTAGAGCTAAAAATGAGTTTGGATTTCATATTAGAGATGATGTGAAGGTTCTGGATGATATTAATGCTA
Organism: Chamaecyparis obtusa; assembly: GCA_027943335.1. Taxonomy (NCBI): domain Eukaryota; kingdom Viridiplantae; phylum Streptophyta; class Pinopsida; order Cupressales; family Cupressaceae; genus Chamaecyparis; species Chamaecyparis obtusa. The sequence goes on along the minus strand of BSBK01003560.1, from coordinate 1,961,032 downwards.
CTTATTGATGTTCTTGAATCATCTGAAGAACATGTTCGTCTGCATTGGTAGAGGTGATCGGATTTTTTGTTTTGGTAGTGTGTTGATGTTTCTTTATTTAGGTAGTAGCCAACCTTATGGAGTAACGTGTACTTCATTGGAACTGTTTTGGCATAAGAGATATTATTTGTCAGTTTAGTTGTAAGGGACTATATGTCCACCCTATTGTAATTGAAGATAGATCAATGAATCCGATTAAGGGCCAAATATGAGATTGTATTGTGAGCAGTGGGCCTACAAATTCAGTTGTAAGTCCATGGTTGCAAGTGCATCCTTTGTTCTCTATTTTTCTCTTAACCGGGCAATACTGTTAATAATGTATATTCATCTAGTGGGCAAGCATGCATGTGCACACACAGACACACGTGCAAGTACACACCCACACACGCAATGCATACAGAAGCACACATCTACTTGCATGCACAGATGTCCACACACATACACATGCACATGCATGCACCCACACGCACACACACACACAATGCTAGTGTCAAAGTTGCTAAGAATAAACATAGTATACTTGAATTCATTCAAATACAAATGTCAAAATTATTTCAAACATACCACAAAAGTGAATGCTAAAATTGGTTAAATCACACATAACACATAAAGTTATAACCATACACATGCACAAAAAGTGAACATCATTAATATTTATTTATACACACATTACACAGAGTGTGAAATGAAGTTCTTTCATATCCTTCACACAAAATGATAAGAAAATAGTTTCTAAAATTTAAAGAACGTAGAAATGTGTGCACACGTGCACAAACACATGTACACACACCACATAAAGTTATAACCGTATATACACATGCACAAAAAGTGATCATTAATATTTGTTTATACACTCCACTCAAAGTGTTAAATGAAGTTCTTTCATGCACTCCGCACAAAATGATAAAAAAAATGACTTCCAAATTTATTTCGAACGTGCAAAAATGTGGAATGAATGAGAAAGTTCAAACAAACACCACATAAAGTAAATACCAAATTTAATATTGAAAAACACACAATTCAAAATAAATAAGCCAAATGCTTTAGAAAAAAAGCACCGCACATAAATTGAATGCTAAAATACAAACATGTTGTGTGTGGAATATTTTCAAACATGACAAAGTTACACACAACACAAGTGAATGTCAAAATAGTGAATACAGAAGATTAAAGATAAACACACAAATACCAAAGTTTATAAATTTTCACACAAAGTAAATGTAAAATGTGATTTATAAAGTTCTTTCCAACATGCACACAAATGAAATGAATGTCGAAGTTAGTTCAAACAAACACCACATAAAATAAATCCCAAATTTATCTTTCTGAAACACACAAAGGAAAATAAATAAGAGTTTCAAACATGCTTTAAAATGGTATAACCACACACAAATTGAATGCTAAAAGTATAAAATATGCTAAAGTTCAAACATGTTGCATGTGGAATTTTCTCAAACATAACAAAATTAAACACACGACACAAGTGAATGTCAAAGTTTTTGATTAAGGTAAAAACAGGTTTTGAAGGGGCCCAAAACCCTTTACATAACTAGTTCGAAAGATAAGGCTAATGAAGTACCATAAATACAACGGTCCAACCTAAACATAGGATCGGACACCTCAAGAACACACAAAACGAAACTAGCACTTGAGACGGTTCAGTCCAGCCAGCAAAAGGCCACACAAACCACAAGACGTTGATTAGCCAAAGGGCAAAGACTAATCAGAGATCCCCTTTTTATGAGATCGGAGAGTCATGTCGAACAATGAGGAGGATTTCTTAGAATTTTTCCTTTTGACAGTTATCCAACCATCTTCGACTTTCACTGCCTTCTTCTGCCAGCAATCCGAATCTAGAGATACAACCTCCAGCAATGGATCCAAAAAGCACCCAACAGGACTCACAAAGGCACCAATACCAACAACAGTGATCTTTCCAGCTGAACTGGCAGGAAAACCAAAAATAGGAGCAGAACATGCTAGGCTTCCAGCAAGAGAAGCATCCGCACCAAAATCCACACCAGCAGGGCTAGCAAGAACACCTTCCACTCCAGCAGGGTTGGCAAGAATAGCTTCCACTGACCCGCCAACGGAGCTTCAAAGTTAGTGAATGTAAAAGTTCAAAAATAAAATACACACACACCAAAGTTTATAAATTTCCACAAAAAGTAAATGTTGAAGTTCAAGCATCCCTATATAAAAATACAATGTGAATCTCAAATTAAAACTCTTCACATTAAATCTAAAGTTCTTTCCAACATGCACACATATGAAATGAATACCAAAGTTAGTTCAAACAAACACCACATAAAGTAAATGCCAAATTTATCTTTCAAAAACACACAAAGGAAAATAAATAAAAGTGAGTTCCAAACATGCTCTAAAAAAGTATAACCACACACAAATTGAATGCTAAAAGTATTAAATATGCTAAAGTGCAAACATCTTGCATGTGGAATTTTCTCAAACATAACATTTTAATGCACATGACATAAGTGAATGTCGAAGTTAGTGAATGGAAAAGTTCAAAAATAAAACAAACATACACTAGAGTTTATAAATTCCACAAAAATAAATGTTGAAGTTCAAACATTCCTATATAAAAACACAACATGAATCTCAAATTAAAACTCTTCACACAAAATTCAAACATGTTTCACACAATTCAACCACACATAAAGTTTAACATGACAAAGTTTAACACACATGACACAAGTGAATGTTGAAGTTAGTGAATGTAAAAGTTCAAAAATAAAATAGACATACACTAAAGTTTATAAATTTCCACAAAAATAAATGTTTTGATTAAGTAAAAATAGGTTTTGAAAGGACCTAAAACCTTGTACAAAGAGCAAAGAAAGATAGAGCATTGAAAGACCTTAAAACAACTGTGGAACACCACCCAACAAACTAGAGGAACTAACCATAGTTCCCATCAAAAAGACCAAAAACCAACCTAGCTAAACACAACAAAAGACCATCAAGATTTACATTTGGCCCATCCTTATGAGAACGTAAAGACATATCAAACGAAGGTTTGGAGGATTTGACTTTTTTTCCTTTCACTGATGTCCATCCATCCTCCACCTTCTCAGCAGCCTTCTGCCAATTCAGAGATAAACTTGAAGAGACCACCAAAGGGCAGACATCATCAATATCCATAGAAGGGATAGGGGCAGTACCACAACCAACCCCCAAAACCCTCCCAAGCGAAACATGGGCATCAATACCCACAACAACAGGAGATAAGACAACTGAACCAAAAATAAATGTTGAAGTTCAAACATCCCTATATAAAAACACAACATGAATCTCAAACTAAAAATCTTCACACAAAATTCAAACATGTTTCACACAGTTCAACAACACACAAAGATAACACTAAAGCTCCACACAAAGTAAACACCAAAGTTAGCAAACACTTCATATAAAGTTCAACTACACAAAACATACTTCACACATATACAATGTAAATGCACCAAAGTTCAAACACGTACATAAAGTGTTGAAACTAGAAAACTCTTGAAAGCGAGAACAAGTTCAAGAACACTCCTCTTCTCCTTCCCCCAATAAGATAGCAACTTTAATTGCACACTAAAGATAAACCTCAAAAATATAATATGAGGATGCCAAAATCCAAACATTCACACAAAGTGAATGCTAAAAATAAAAAATTAATTACTTTTGAACACTTATAATTAATATTTTCACAGTGCATGTGAAAGTTCAATTATACACACATGCCAAACTAAAAACATAAAATGATATTTTGACTTACAACACATTTCACATCTAGTTTGTCTAAACACAATTTACACATTTCACATACCCAAATTCAGCTCCCTACTTTAAAAATGAACACATGACTACTTAAAAAATGTTTCACGAAGTTGCTTCAACACAAAGTAAACACTCAAAGTTCAAATACTACAAAGTATGCCAAATTACACACCCATTTCACATTGTAGTTCAAACATGCAACATAGGTGAATGTTAAAGTTAGTACACTATTCGCATGGAGTGACTTTGAGAGTTCAAACATATAAATGCACACCAAAACACAACACAAAAAAGTGGCTGTCAAAGTCAAATAACATTTCACAATAGTACATACAAAGATGCAATCCACACAAATAAGGTAAAATATGAAGTTTAAACATTCACATAAGTGAATGTCAAAATTTTATATAGTCTTTACAAAGAATGAATATGAAGCTAAAACACATTTGAACACAATTTGTTCAAAGGCACACCTCACACATACAAAATAAATGTTGAAGCTTAAACATGCACATAAGTGAATGTCAAAATTAGTACTCTTACAAAAAGTTGATGTGGAAGCTCAAATATGAACATGTGGTATAGATGAATGTCGAAATCAAAACTCTAAACAAAATTAATGCTAAACTTTCAACATGCTTCACACAAATGGAGTTCAACCACACAAAGTAAAATTTGGGTTCAATACACTAAGTAAATGTCAAAGTTAAAACACACTTCACACAAAGTTAGCTCAATAACACAAGGCGAATATAGAAAGCACATACAAAGTAAATATACAACAAAGGTCATATTATTTATAACAAAGTTCATACGTCCACATAAAGTGATTTTCAAAGTCATAACACTCTTCAAAGTGAAAGTAAGTTCAAACACATCCATCTACACAACCTAACAAACAATAGGAGCAAATTAGTTTTAAGTGACCAATAAAATAATTTAGACATACTTCACAAAAAATTATTTCAAACACACCACCCCTCTCCCTTCCTAAATAAAGGGATATAAAAATTAACTCATACATCTCAATGAAAGTTCAAAAATACAATATGGAAATGCTAGAATTTATGCATGCACACAAGATGAACATGCTAAAGTTCAAAAAATAGATGTCAACAAAGTAAATGCCTAATATACACACTTCCAACAAACAACTAGTGGATGCCAAAGTGACACATTATTAAAAAGAAGTTTAGAAGACACTTCAAACAAACAATTTATGAATGCTAAAATTCACACACAAACTAAATACCAAAGCTCAAGCAAATACTTCACATTAGCACAGACAAAAACGGAATGCCAACAAAAAAATATAAGGGGATGTCATAGTTAACTCAAACAATACGGGGATGTTTCACATACACACTTCACACAAAGTTCAAAGATATAATAAGAAGATGCCTAATTTCAAGCATGCACACAAAGTGAATGTAAAAGTTCTAACAAGAAATTGCACACAAGGTTAATTCCTAGAGCTCAAACACAACTACAACTAGTAGATAACAAAATGAAACACACTAGACATAAAAGATTAAAACTCGCTTCAAACAAACAATTAGTGTATGCCAAAATTAAAACACTTACACTTCATGTAAATAAATACAAATTAATTGTTAAACAAATAAAGTGTCAAAGTCAACTCCAAAATCCAAACCTAAGCTTCAACTAATAATAACTAAATCACAATTCAAACATACACTTCACACAATTGAATGAATTAGAGAATAAAACACTATACAAATATGTTTAAATTACAACTTGCTAATAATATTACACAACACCAATTATTATAATATTACAAAAAAATATAATTAAAAAATATTATGTTAATAATTAAATTGCATGACATGCATCAAAATAATAATGATTACATTGCACCATAAATGTCAAGTTATCATACACAACAAAATAAAAACAAAAAATTGAGAAAATGATAAATTTTATGTAGTAAAACTATAAAAACTTTAAAAAAATATTAGACAATAGACCTAAAAGAATGACCATGGCCAATGACCATTCTTTGCAGCCTTAGGAAGGGGGCAAATTCAACCCCTCCCAAATAACAATAATGGCATTAAATAATAAATCAGGTTACATATTAATTTACTGGATAGACATTGTCTCTTCATATATTACATTTATTGATGACAACCAGTTTAAAATACAACAAACTTCTATAAGTATTGCATTATCCAGTAAACTGCCTCACTTTACAAATTACAATTACACGACTAAATAATACAGCATTTTTTCTAGTTTGAAATATTAAATATTACATTTAGTAACCCATCCAATATTTAGAAAAAAATTTTAAAATTTTGTATATTACATTCATTACTTGACTTCAGCAGCTTCCAAATTTCAAAACACTGACTAGCCTGTCAAACACTCAACATTGATCATGGTTTAAATTTATACTAATAAAAAATAAAACAATTAGATATATTCTTATTACAATTAAATTAATATAAAAAGATTAAATAAATAACTTAATAGAAATATATGAATAACTTATGCATATTTTTGATCCACCAAAACTATACTACTCTTAACCAAAAAAAAATTAGATATATTTATTTTTAATGCAATTCTAAAATAGCACTTCCCTCTGTCGCTATCATAATGCACACCCCACCCAAAATATGTCCAAAATAGCACTTCCCTGTGTCACTATCACAATGAAGTATTTCAAAATATAATTAAAGGATGCAAGTGCATAGGGAAAATGATGCAAAGAATTACAGAGACTCTTTGATGCAAACTATTAATGCTTCAGAATGTTCCCAACTAAAGGAAAATGCAACGGACAAGTTAGCAAAGATAAAGGGATTGAAGGGATTGATGATTGTGGCAGTGGGTAACACAGTTTCTCGCGTTAGTCCCTATCTTGATTGTGGGCATTGAAATTTCATTACAGGGATTCATATCAATTTCAGATGTAATGAGTAGAACATTTTTTCACAGTAATGAGTACAACATTTTTTCACAGCGAGTAATGAGTAGAACATTTTTTCACAGCGAGTCAAAAATTCCTAGAATGGGCAGTTTGGGGAGTCACCCTGTCCAACAGATAGCTGGAACTGAATATTTTATTTTAGAATGCAAGCTGACTTCCGATACATCTTATTTCAATAGATATTCGGACTGCTACCTTGCACAGAGCTGTCACACCCATTCAATACAGAGAGGAAGCCTGCGGAAAGCATTATTATGTTTGCACCACTTATTATGTGTAGGGGAGAATCTACATAACAGTTTTCACGATCTATGAATCATTGTAGCATGCCGTGAAAATCAAGTATTTTATATATTACACAAGATTTTCGCAACTGAGCGAAGAATTCTTCCTATAACCCAAATATAGGATTTTGTGGGACCAAAAGTACAGGAGAAACCAAACCTGCAGTTTTCACCCAATTGTACAATGTTGGCTCAACTAATACCGAATGGAATATGAAGTGAACTGTCGATTCTACCACTTCCAACTCTGTTAAAGTCCTTCCAGCTATATAAAGAAGAGAAGAGTACGGTATAAAATCATCTATCAAATCAAAAAGAAGAAAATTAAAAGTAGAGTGCTAAAGTAGATCTTGATAGGGATTGTACAACTATACTAGATTAGATGTGCTTATATTCATTCCGATCAAATTGCAATATAAAAGCTCTAGGAAAGTCTCGTAGCCATGTCTGATCTGATGCACAATATTCTGATTTCTAGTGTATATTTTCATTCTCTATCAATGTGCATTACATGTAAACATGTATAATCAATAAGAACCAATTTTATAATACTTTATAGTTAAACCTCCAATATCTTTTTTGGATTATCCAAAACTTAATAGCTATTTTTTGGTCTATATAGTATATATTCCTAATGCATAGCGCACTTTAAGGTTTCATATTTATGTGCAATTATATCCACCATCCTTTGGTCAAGAAGACTAGATGAGACGTACTTATATCGATTCTGATCAAATTGCCATATAAAAGCTCTAGGAAAGTCCCGTAGCCTCAACTAAATGCATTTAAAGGTGACCGATTGAAACATGGAAAATGTGCAGTGCGATTCAATCTATGCCTGGCATACAATGACATTACCAGTGGTAATCATAGGAAGATTTTCAATTTCACTAAACTATTTCCTCATTTTATAATCTAATTGCATATTTAACTTATTTCTTTGAAAGCGAGGAGGGCCCCATCAGAGAAAAGTGTTCAGCACATAATACAAGCCTGTAATATAATTTGAAACAAGTTGAAGGGGAAAATAGCTAATTCTAGTTGGAGTCTAATTTTTCTGTCATGGCTTATTTGATTGAGCCCAACTACCAAATAAATTGCATTTTACTGAAAAAGGTTAAATTTGATGGATATCCATACACTGTTTCAAAGCTCACATTTTGGCATAAGCTGAAAGTATGCTACTAATTTGGTAAACATAAACTTATCCGATTGGAGACCTACTTGTTGCAAATAGTGAAACAATGTGATCATATATTGGTGTTATGAATATAGAGTTCTGATAAGTATCGCACTTGGAACTACTACCTTGCATAGAGCTGTCACACCCATTCAATCTGGTGCAATAATATCCTTTTTAATTCCAACTCAAACTTATCATATGACATTACCCTTTTAGGTTTGGGTACAGCGTTTTGCCTTCATTGTGCATAGTATGCATAAGAGCTGATTCAAAATTGGCATATTCTCTTGTTACCAGTGGTTGATTTGTGGAATTCATCCAGCAGAGGTAGTCTCTTCATGCTATGTATATAAGACATGGATTATTAGGGGAGTTTCACTCTAACCCAAACTTACATATCTTTCAAATCCTATCTCACGTTCCCAGCTAGAATACACGGGAGATTCATGGCCTAAACTTTTTAGGTTTGAGTACGGTTTTCTGCCTTCATTGTGCATAGAATGCATGCGATTCGATTCAAAATTGGCAGATTCATTGTACAGTGGTTGGCTTGTGATTGTGGAATTCATCCAGCAGAGGTAGTCTCTTCGTGCATGTATATAATATATGGATTACTCATTAGTCATTACAAAATCGGTTTAGGCATGCAATATTTTATACAGCCACCAAAACCCACCTCCCAGCATAAGTAATATCAGCATACACTGAAGAATAATTCCTATAACAGATTGTTCTCTAATAACAATGTGCAATGTCATAAAAGTGACAGATCTTTAAGACGGATGGCATCATCAAGCATAACATATTTATAACTCTTCTAATTGTCTGACTTACAACACTTTACAACCGAAGCTGTCCATAAGTGCCCTGTCACAAGGACCAGCCAATACAGATATGTTATATTTCTTGGCAGGTTAGTGGATAGTGGATCCAGAGCACATTCCCATTTAGTTGGCCTTGTCTCTTGAGCTAAAGTTAACAAACAAAGAAAATGGATATTATCAATGGGGGCATGGAAAAACTCTGCAGCTATCTCATTATAAGGGCACTGATATGGGTGTTCTGACAGGAGGCAGCATGAGCATTCATCAAATCAAGAAGATAGGGAAAAAAATTGTCATGAGAAAAAGCGTCAGATAAGGCAAGGTTTTGGGTCAAATCAAAAGTCTGCAATTAAAAATCCACTTGCGATGTGCAGGTTTCACAGGCCTCTTCTTCCTAGATACAATCAATCAAATAAGATCCAGGCCTCCTCTTCCAAGACATAAAGACACAAGAACTTCTCATGAAGAAGCAGCCCAATTATAGGACAAACATCATGGAGGAGGAGAAGAGCGATTGCAGATTATGGAGTAATAGAGTTCATTAAAAGTGATGATAGCAATGTACTAATTATTTTCATTTTTGGAATCCATTTATATAATGCGTGCAGTTTGTGGTTCAGATGGTTTAACTTTAGATAGTGTGTATCGAGTGCAGTTTGTACTTCAGGTGGTTTAGGTAGTGGCCACAAGTGGCATATGACTAGTGAGCGGGAAAAAATATTAAACAAGAAAAAAGAAATACATGGTGCTGAGAATAATATATCAAGTTTCTAAAACAACTCATTCTACCAGCTAATTTTCATGCATTGACTGTTTCAATCCTCTCTACATTCAAAACTTAGGCCACACTCTTTATGCTATAAATGCACCGAGTGTTTCAATATACTCTATATAATATGCCTGGTACCTGGTAGCACTTCTCTTCTTCAACTCTATTTATGTCCAGAGATGATTTTTGTTTGCAGCGTACATCCACACAAATTGATGAGAACTGTTGAAAGGAAGGCTCATGTAGATTCCAATGTGGTAATGACAGATATTTAAATGGAGATGACAGATGTTGAAATGGCAAATGTAGAAAAGTACGTAGATATACACAGATAAAGATTTTAAAATGAACAATGGTGATACTGTTTCAATGAGGGGCAATGGAGGGGGCAATTCTATTGATAACCTTGTAAACTGTGATTCCTTCAAAGTTCAAGGTAAGTCAATTGATGATCATTACCTAAGATATTGATACTGCATGCTTTTTCTAAGAGGCTTTGCAATGATACAGTGGAATCTTCTTCGATGGAGACATTTAGATTGCATTTGAATTTACTGTGTCATAGATGAAAACATGGAAGAATGAATGAAAGTTGCAGCCTCCTCAGAATTTCTCCTTCCATTAAGACTTTCTCTTAACACATGTTTTGCTCTGTATTTATACTTGATGATACCTACACAGAACATTATTTTGTTTTTTTGTTTTTTGTTGAGCAAATAATTATCCGTTTCTATTCAGATTTATAATTGATAGTGGGCTTATCAAGCATAGTTAAGCCTTATAGGAATTTTATTGTAAGATTGTGGAATTCATCCAGCAAAGGAAGATACTTCACGCAAGTATATAAGACATAAATTACAAAACAATCGGTTTAGAGCTGACTAATTCTTTTGTTAAAGTTGTGTTTAACAAAGGGAAGAGGTTCTGTCACTTCTTTTTCTGTTGTTAATGGGCGGTGACTGTGATATCTGAGGTTTTCCCTTCTATTTTTTCGGGTCAGACTTTGGTTTTGGCTGCTTTTAATATCAAAAACAAAGAAAAAAGATTAAAAAAAATTTGTAGATGACCTTGTGACACAAAGGTTTCATGTTGGGCTTGACCTACAACATGACATGGATTACAAACAATGGTTTAGAGATGACCACTTTTTTTTTTTGTGAAAGTTGTACTAAACAAAGAGAAGAGGTTCTAATAAGTTTATACATGGCCTTATACAAAAGTTTCATCACCGTGTTAGGTTTGACCAACAGCATGTCCTTGGAATTTGTGTAAGTATTTAGGTTCATGTCTTTCTTGCTCTCCATATAATTTCTCTATTATTAATATGGGCCACAATTTGGAGATTCCTTTTAAGTATTAAAATCTGATCCTTGCTCCCAAGAAAAAGAATACTAGAGCACAATAAATTCTCAAACAATTCACTCAACCTATCATTTTTAATCTCAGTTGAAATTCATAAAGAATATAGGATTCATACAAAAGAATATGAAACTAACATAAAAAAACAGTTTCTAATATAGAGAATGGCTAGTAGGCAGGAAGAAAACACTAGCAGACATACCTGAATGTAGGTGCTATTATCTTCCCCCACCACTGGCGGTTTTGTTATTCAATCCAGACTAGGCAACTCCCTGTTCCTCCAGCATTCATCACTTACTCCAAATGTCCCTGTGTCAATCGATTCTATCAGTCCACAGTATTTTAAAAAGATATTATTAATAGGAGTTGAAGGAGAGCTTACATCCTGTTGCAATTCAAATATATTAAAAATAGTCTTCTAATAAAAAAGGGCTGCTAGTTACAAAAAAAAATGGTTATCAAAACAATCTAAAACAGCAAACACGTGTAAAAATAATTACCTGGAACAAAAACAATTGTCTCCATCAGTTGGGGTTTTCTTTTTCTCTCTGCCTCTTCCAATTTTAGAAAAACCAATAAAAACAAAAATCACAGGTGAACATTGACAGACGGACCAGCGAAAATCCTTACTGGAAAACATGATGAATCTTAAGAAAAAACAAACAAAACAAAACAAAAATATCCTACAATAACAGACATTTTAAAAAATACATATAAAAAACAGACAGAAAAAACCATTCATAGAAAACACAACAAAAAATTTGACGGAAGAGGAAGAACACTCTGCAAATGAAAGACACAAAGCTGTTGACAGTAAAGGAAGAACACACTTTGCAAATGAAAGAGACAGAGCTATTGGCAGAAGAGAAGAATACCCTCTGCAAATTAAAGAGATGGAGCTATTTATCTTGCCCTGATATGCTTTTTTCCCTGCTTTAACCCGCTCCAGATCTATTTTAAGAAAGTTTGATTTTTCTTTCCCGGTTCTTTAATCCGCTCCAGATTTATTTTAAGAACGTTCAAGAGTGGTTTTTTACTTCAGCCTGAAACTCTGATTTTCCAATCCCGCTTTTTTCCGTTTTTTTCCAATCCCGCTTTTTCGGGTTTTTTTTTTTTTTTTTCCCCCTTTTCGTCTGAAATTCTGGTTTTTATTATTTAAAATTACTTCATAGTCTAGTTTTAGCCTCTCAAATTTTGCTTTTCCACTCATTAATTTAGCTTGATTTATGATTGTAGCTAGAATATACCTTTATTAAAAATAACAAATTGTATTTTCAATTTGGTTATTTTCAATATATGTTAGTTATAATATGAAAATAAACATGGTATTGTGTTAGGAATTTTGAAATTGTTAAATAATGTATTGGATGGAATCTTAATTGTTACTTTTACTTTAGATTGTAGTCTAATTAAGTAGCATTAAAAGAAAGTAAATGAGTTATTGGGTCTTTATGATCATTACATATTTTAAATGTTGGGATTAAAAATGTATAAGAGAAGTAGTAATTGTGAGGTGAAAATAGGAGTGTTATAAAGAATGGAAAATATGGGAGATAGAACATGGGAGTAAATGATAAAAGAGGAAGCTTGGGATTCTTGGGAGATAAGATAAGAGAAGATAAATTTATTAATGTCCAACAAGAGACCAACAAGGGTCTAAGGAACTAGAAAGATACAACAAAAGGAACAACCAACATACCACCAAACAGTGGTCGGGAGAGCAAACAAGAGTGAAAAAAGATAGAAGAGAACAAGAAACAGCAAGCAAAAAGAATAGACACAAGAGAAGGACTAAGGATCAATTTTAGGTAGAAAGAAATCCAACACTGAAGGATAATGATCCAGATGAGCAGGAACCCTGGGTTGTCGCTGTGAGTTGTTGGAGATGCGTCGCTGACTCACAAATCTAGAGTGACTGGTAATGGAGGCATTGTGAGGTTACTTCACCCCCTGTAATGGAGATGAGGGTGAGAAGAAGGTCGTAATAAGATGATTAGATATTTGTCTCTAGGGGAAAAGAAGTTGTAGAGTATGCTCGTGAAGCTGTACAAACTCACGGAGATAAAGTGTTAGGCATCTCTGATCAGTGTAGCTGAAGAAAGCAGACAAGGAACTGCACTCTATGAATAAGCAATAGAATCTCCCTCTAATCTCATAGTAAGTAGGACAACGGAAGATGAAGTGTGTCTCAGCCTCAATCTTGACCAGGGTGCATAACCTGCAAATCCGATCATCTCTGTCAATGTGATGGTCTGGTTGGGCCTAAAGGTGGTGAGATCTCACCCTAAAAGATCCCAACATGATGCGAAGAGTGTGGCACCAACGTTGAGATAAGTATCTAGGACAAACATTAATCCCATTCCAAATGCCTAGAAAGTTCTTAGCATAAAAATCCATCCTCGGGCACCGACCCCCCCACAGGTTGATCCAGGTCATGGTGATATATTCCCTGTATATGTCAAGTCTGACATGTCTGTTCAACTCTTGTCTGGAAGGGAGGAGGTGAATCGGAGTGTTAAGCGAGAACTGATAAGGGGGAGGTGATCAAAGTCAATCCCGATGGAACCTAAAAGGGATGAGCCTGGGCATACCAACAACGGGCTCTGGAGGAGGGGTTCGACTTGGCAAGTGCCACTGAAGAGCAATAAGCCATGTAGGAATATGTGTTTTGACCATCATTGGAGTCCGCAAAACAACATAGGCGGTGAATAAACCAAACCAAATCAAAGATGACCCCCAATCTAAAGGGATGAGCCCCGAACTCAGCCAAAATGATGCTATGAGAGGTGGACCGATGGCATCTGATGATACACCGAAGGAAGATAGTTTGAACACGCTCAATAGATGCCCAATCGCAATCCAGAAGGGATGACGCCCAAACAGTATAACCATAAAGTACCATAGGTCTAACCAAGGAATCCAATGGAGAGAATGAGTGTATCATTAAGAAAGTAAATAATGATCAATTATATTTTAACCAATACATCTAAGAACCTTTATTCCATAATATTTTACCATGGAAGGCCTCAATTAGATCCAAAAGATTAGCACTATTATCATGATGATCAAAATCAATTTAGAATTTGATCAACATTATTGACTTTTCTCTTGTCGACGATTGCAATATGAGGAATGTGATCAAAGCAATCCTCTTGATTTAAATAAATAATAGTGTTTAAACTTCGAGTAATTATTGCATTGCTTTAGTTCATAATCATTGTTGGTTTCAACCTAGGGCTCCTAAGTGCAATGTTAGAAATTAGTTGATATTTTGTATAAGAAAGAAGATTATTTAGAGATACTAAAATAATAAAATAATGAGCACTTAGTCTAATATAAAACTTAAGAAACCACAAGTATCTAATTAAACAAGACATATGCAACTATCCTAAGGGAAAGAGTTAAAATAGTTCAACAATTCAAGTTCACCAAAATGTAAAGAAGTAAAATCCTTCCTATAAAAACTATATAGGTCTATGAGGTGAAAACTAGTCAATAAATATAACTAGACTTTATAAATGATAGGGAAAGTAAATAACAATTTAAATAAGGTTGAGAAGTAGAATTTTTTTTCTCAACGTAAAAATATAAAGTAATTGATACTAAATTTCACAAAGAATGAAGGTAGAGCTTTGTATTCATCTCCTGGACTAGGGCATCCGTGCCCTAGCCATTTTCTTGGTTGTTTTCAGTGTGCATGAAGGGTTGGCTTGGGGGTGACAATCTGGTGTGTGCAAGGGTTACGTGGGGGCCTTGAGCTTGTATCTCCTTTATTTTTGTTCGATGTGTTTTCACTTTTGTTGTGTCTTTTTGCAGTCCTGGGTTGGTTGGGAGGTGAGAAGATTGGTTTTTAGTAGATCTTTGTGGAGCTCTAGTGATTGGAGGGAGATATTTTAGTGAGATTCCATGCGTTTGCGATTTTTGGGGTAGTCATTTTTTTTTTCTTTTTGTGTTCTTGGTTTGGCCTTGCATAGCTATGTGGAGAGGTTGTTTAGGAAGCATTAATACACATTACAAGGGTGTTATGATTTGGATAAGATCCTCTTTGATCATGCATGAGAATCCATTCTTTGGAACTATTAGTTATGGTATGGAAGAAATTCCTTCCCAAATCAGGTGTTTTTAGACCTTTGAAGGTGAATGGTTGCCTTGCAAAGAGTGACAACATGCTTGTTTTAGTGATTAAGCTTGGTTTTGTTGAGGAAGATATTGATTATCTATCTAATCCTGCTTTGATTTTTAAGTTTATGGGGATTCAAGTGCCACTACCTTTCTTGGATTCATGGGCTTGTTGCACATGGAATCCAAAGGGATAATGGAGGTGATGTTCGCTGCTAATAGATACTTTTTGGTTCTCTTTTCATCCATATCAGGAAAAATAGGGCATTCAAAGTGGGCCCCTATTTTATAATCAGGTTGGTTTATTCATCAAGCCATGGCATGTTGGTTTTGATCCTACTAAAGAGATTTTGTCGAGGCTTTTAGTTGGGTGAGGCTTCCATGGTTTCCTTTGGAATTTCAGAGAAATGATATTTTCAATTTACTAGTAGCTCAACTTGATAAACTAGTGGGTCTTTCATGATAAACTATGAAGAAACATATTATTTCTTATGCTTGTGTTTGTGTAGAAATTTATTTGAGTAATCCTCTACCTCACTCCATGGAAATTAAGCTAAGTCCAAACCCAAGGATCCAACAACTTGACTATGAAACTCTTCCATTTAGATGTTGAATCTACCATGAATATGGACATCTACAACAGATGTGTCCTAAAGTTAAGCCTGCAAGAGTCTCTAGAAGTGGGTTGATTAGTTCAACCCCTAAGTAAGATATAGGGAAGGATATTATGATGGAAGACAAGGAGGGCTTCATTCAGGTTAAAACCCATAATAGGGGAAGAGGTCAAATGAGAACCCTACATGAC
This sequence comes from Chamaecyparis obtusa, assembly GCA_027943335.1. Taxonomy (NCBI): domain Eukaryota; kingdom Viridiplantae; phylum Streptophyta; class Pinopsida; order Cupressales; family Cupressaceae; genus Chamaecyparis; species Chamaecyparis obtusa. Next base: position 1,944,914 of record BSBK01003560.1, on the reverse strand, counting down.
AAGTAGTTTGTGAGGTGTTCAATAGGTTTGATGGTTTGGATGACCTAGATCAATTTGATGAGGCTATTGCAAATATGCCTAATGGCCAAGAATTTTTGGATACAATAGCTCTTGAAGAGGAGCGGGACAATAATACTCAAGGGATTTTATAGGTGGAGGGCTTAGGTGTGTGTGAAGGGATATTGTAGATATACCTACATGGGTCCTAAGATAATTGGGGTCAAGTGGAGGTAATGAAGTAAATGAGGGGACAAACCTCATTTGTTATGGGTTTAGTGTGGAGTTAAAGATTTATAATAATTTATTAAAAGAAAGGATACCCCATCTATGTTGGGAATTCCTCAAAATCTCTTAAAACAGGGGCCTCCTGAAAGTATTCTAAGGTGGGCAAGAATAAGGATTGAGAAAAGGTGAAACTTGTTAGCAAGACATTAGTGGAATTTGGATTTGTGAAGACCATTGATTTCTACTTCTCTCCTTCTCATAATGATTATCCTCTCATAGAATGTAAGGGGGGTGAATAACATCCCTAAACAAAAGGTTATTCAAGATTTGACCATTTCTTACTCTCCTAATGTGGTCCTTATCCAAGAAACTAAGTTAATCTATTGATGGTATGTTCAACAAGACATCTAAGATTTTGTCTATGCCATTGTCAATGTATTGGGGCTTGGGGTAGTTAAAGAGATATGGCTATCTTATGGGATCCACTCAAGTTTTTCCCATTTTGGTGGATTTCTAACAGGACTTCTATTCCCTTGGTGGTCACAAGTTGTAAATCTAGTGAGCCTTCTTTTTACTAATGTTTATGCTCCAACTGATTTTATGAAAAAATCCTTGCTTCCGTAATATAAGATTTTTTCATCCGCCAAACAGGGACAAGAGTGAGATCTAATGGGATAAAGTGGAGGATGGTTGGTTCAAGATAAATTTGTATGGGATTTCAAAGAGAAACCCTAGCCCTTCGGGGGCTAGATGTGTGTCTTGGGATGCTAGTGGCATCATCCTAGCAATAAAAACAAAGAAGCTTGTGGATGGTACTAACAATGAAGCTGAGGCTCAATTTGCATTACTTTCTATGGATTTGGTGATGAAATTGAAGGTGGAATGCTTGCATCTAGAGGGCAATTCACAAGTGATCGTTAATGCAATAGCTAATGGCAAAGCCTAGGTTTGGAAATTAGATAAAATTATCAACGTTATTAGACAAAAATTAGATGTTTTTCACAACTTCAAAATATCCCACATATACAGGGAAGGGAATACTTTAGTAGACTCACTATCCAAGTTAGTGGAGTCCTTTGTGGACAAATTTGGCTCCAACTTTGTGAAAATTTGGTAGGAGGGAAATTAGTGGTTGGGTGACATCAACCTCTTTCAATGTAGATGGGTTGACACATTGTAGTGTTTCGATGGCTACCATCACACATATATATCTATGTGGGCATTAAATGCAGGGTGTGTTTCAAGGAAAATGCACCTCTTTTTACCCAAATCAAGATGTAGATTCGATTTGTTATGGCAGATTTCTCAAATTATTTGGGAGGTGGGGGGATGTGACAAAGCCATGGAAGAAAATTTTTTCTTTGGTTCTTTGAAGAAAAAGATGGCATTCAAAGGACTAGTGATTAAACAATGCTTGAAGAATATTTTCACTTCTAGTCACCCTTTTTTCATCATCTTGGTTAGGGAATTATTGGTCATTAAGTATATAGCATCTAAATTTTGTTTTTGAACTAATACTATATTGCCACTCTCTTCTATGCATGGGGCCTTTATTTTAGGTCAAAGGTGTAGGCGTAGGTTGAAGGGGGTTTGTGTTTGTTCATGGTGATTGGTTCAACTTTCCTAAGGTGCCTCCTTTGGTGTACCCCTTCCTTTTGCATAGAACACTAGGAAACATCCTAGAAAGGACGATGGAGGCCTAAAAACACTTGGCACAACTTGTGAACTTTATCCACAACTATGAGCTTGTTTTGGTTGTTAGGGTCCCGAGGTCTCAGATGGACCCCAACCTCTTTAGGCTCCAATTGACGGGGGTGTGGGAGGAAATGGAGATGTAGAGGTGAGCCAAGGGTTGTGGTACTCAGGACTATGGACATGGTGGTGGTGCTTGTGGTCTATTATGTGGTGGTAGTGCCACAGGTCATCCTCACAAGGGTATGTGTAGTGCTCATGGTGGTGGTCTTTGTGGATCTACTTGTGGTAATACTCATGGTGGTAGTGCTAAAGGGTTTTCTTGTGGTGGTGTTTGAAGTAGCGTACACACTGGTATATGCAGTTGTGATGGTTCTCAAGGGTGGGATGGTGCCCTAGTAAGGGATGGTTCATCATCCCTCCACCTCATCTATTTTTCTCCAGGTTCCTTATACTTCTACAAATGGAGATTTTGATGTCATATGCACATTATGGGTTTTTTGTATAAAAGATTGTTATATATGTGTGGTTAGTCCAATTTTTAGATCATTGTAAGTAGGTTCTAGGTGGCGAGCCTGTTCATGTCAAAATTTTGTAGTTTTGTTCCCACTCAATGGTATGTAATTAGGGTATGGTGTGGGGGGGTTGGTTTCTATGGTTGTTGATAGCCTTTTGGTTTTGGGTCTCAGGTACACTTGGACAATTATGCTATATTTTGCAATTTACTTTAGTTTACATTAATATTAACAAAATCATAATTTACTGATCAATATAAGAGAATGTAAAAATATTATATATATATATATATATATATATATATATATTGTGGGAGATTTTAATATTGTCTTAAGTTTGAAAGAGAAGAAAGGAGGTAATCCTAGGCTTTACTGTTAGAGTAAAGAATTAATTCAATTACATTGATTAAATTAACTTTACTACGTTTTTAGATTTCACTTTATGCACTTGCATTAGTCATTTAATAATTAAATCTAATTATTAAATGCCTATTTACCTATTAGGGTTTCCTATTAGGTTTTATGATCTCCTTCTATAAGGATTGATCCATTATATATTTTTATTCATTCTTTTGGCTGATAATAATAAGCTTTCATATTGTCAGAGAAAAACCCTTGTCTATTTTCTACAGATTTCTTCCTTGTGATAGGTTTTTGCATGCAAGTTTTATTGGCGAACATATTTGTCTCCTCTTTAAATAAACCTTATATTGATTCTATGCCTCTTTGGAGACAAATAATTCAGCAACACTTGCCAGGTAAGCATGAAATAATTGCTTCCCTCTGAATTTTATGAGGTACAACTCCCTCTCCAAAATATTCAATGAATTTTGAAACAAAAATAAATGAAAGTACTTTTAACCGAAAAGTACACAAGGAACTCTCAAATACTCCTAGGTATTGAGGGATTTTTCAAAAATTATGAATGCAAGATTTAAGATTAAAGGAAAACACGGTTCCTTCAATTACTAGAAATTGACTTCCTAAGAGACTAAAAACAAGAATTATCTAGAAAGATGAATAATCGTAGTGCATCAATAAATAATACATAGCAAGAGATATATTAATTTGCAAAGTAATTAATACACCATAAATCCAAACTCAAAGATTTAAACCAAGCTTTGTATTTAAATATTCATGTTTGTTCAGAGAAAAATCTAAAACCTGATAGATTACTGTATCTTCCCATTTAATTCCTTTTGAAAAAAAAGCTAAAAACAGTATCGAAAAAGCTACTAAACTAAGTCTCAATCTAAAAATTCTAACCCTTCCATCACTTTATGTCTAGCATATATAGTTGGGGTCAAAATCTTATGGATATTGAGCCAATGGCAGCGCACCGACATCACTAAGTGAACTAATAAATTCAGCCATTGTGATTACGAGTTGTTTAAGCTCTCTTTTTTCTTTACCATCTTTTTGGGATTCACCGAGCATGTGATCAATTGAGAACTTGGATAGGTGATCCCTTGAATCCCTGGTTAGTACACCGAAATCCATTTTTGTGACCTCAAAGTCCTCTGCTTTAGGTTCTTGAATTCCTTCTTTGGTTTTAAAGAATGTAATCTCAGTAGTCACCTTTCTTGTAGTGGGATCTATGGTTAACCTTGCATTGCTCTTGTTTTTCTTCACCTTTGGAGTGCGAACAACATACTTAGTGATTATTTCTTTAACCGGTAGGGAAATAGCCTTGAAGCTTCTTTTTCTATTCACCGAATCTATTAACCAAGGAGGAGCTAAACTAGAAACCAACCTATTATTGGTTGTTTTAGCAGAGTTACCCTTGTCTATTGAATTTCAAATTTATCGCCAAACTCTTCTTGACTTTTTGTAAGGCACTCAGGTGAGAAATAAATATCCTCATCGTTGATGTCGATGTCAATAAAACTAGAATTTGGAGAGGCCATTTGAGCATGACTTTCAGATTTGGTCCTTGACCTCGTCTGAAGTGCAATAGGATGTTCACTTGGAATTTCTTTCTTTCTGGACGAAGGGATCTTACCTGCATTAGTGACCAAAAGAGATATGTTAGATGAATTAGGTACCACTTCAACTAAGATAGAATCAACATTACATTTCACAAGGGGTGTACTCTCTATCTTGCCATGTCTTTTTCTCTTTAGCCCGTCCTCTATAACTTTGAAAATGAATCGAGCTCTCAATTTCACATTGTCTTCTTCTTCTCTTATCCAGTCAATCTCAGATAAATCTTTTGTGTTTGAACCATCATATCCTAGTTCAATAATCTCATAATCATCTTCATCTATGCCATCTATATCAAACTTCAATTGCAGGGTTTTCATCTGGGAGAGTAACAACCTAGAATGGTCATTTTTCCTAACTACCTCTTCATTTCTGAGGTCTTCCCACAAATTTCAATATGTGAGTTTGGTGATGGATGATTTCTCAGATTGAGAACTCATCTTGCAAAACCTTTATTATCGAACCCTCTCCTTAAATCATAAAATTGTATGTGAAAACTCACCAGGTTAGTCTCTATTATCGAAGCATCAATCATGTTCTTGCAGATCATAGCTCCAAGTTTAATTGGAAACATGGAATCCCACTTTTTCTCTAGAAGGCTATTTTTAATCACGGTGAACATTTGCCTACAGACCTCTGCTGTATGTAAATTGTAGAAACTAGATATAGAAACTGCCATAGTTATGGACTAGTTTCTGAGCTTCTAGAGAAATTCTCTATTTTGGGATCCCTGCAAGTTGATAACACAGTTTTCCAAGGAAAACATCATGAACCCTTTTTTATTCCTCAAGGAATCTGTCTCTTCTCAGAAAGGGGCAATATTCAAAGATGTTCAGATCTTCATTCCAGGGTTCATGGGGAATTCCCCCAAGATCTTGGGTACATGCAAGACAATAAGTTAAATATGAGGACATGTAAAATTCCTTTCTTATGGCTTTCACCTACTTAAGTTGATCTCTTAATGAACTAGCAGTTATCTTGGACTAGTCGAGATTCTACTTCCCTTCCAAAATAATCTCTATGAAATGATACATCCAATCTTCAAAAAGAAGTACTTGTTCTAACCCTTTCACTCTATGTAACAAAACCATTATGTCATGAATGTGGGGTTTCATGTGATCTTTGGTCAAAACCTTAGGCAGCCTAGAACCTCCTTTGTAGAATGACTTAGTCCATTTACAAGCAATATTACTACGATTTTTGTCACTTCTTTCTTGAAATTGAGAAAGTGACTAGGTAGGATTAAAACTAGCAAAAGCCTCGTCAAGTAACTTTAAAATAGACATTATGGTCTCTCAGGTTGTGGATAAAAGGCTCTAACCTCCGTTATTCAATAGGCATTTAGATTTGACATCATAGTGGTTTATGCACTGTTGGACTAACTTAGGGCTCACTACAACTGGGGGAAAAGTTGCAGCTTTAAGAAAACCACTAGACAAGAATTCTAAACTATATTTTTTTTCTGCAGTATTCACCAAATTCTCAGCCATTTTCTCTACTTCAACCCATAACAAATCAATGTATGTAATCATTGGGGAACAACATTCTAGATTCACAAGATTTTCGAAGAAATGTATGCTAGAATTCATCTTTTCTTCTCCAAAACAAATAGAGAGCAATAATATTTTTGAAATCATAGTATTATACATAAAACTAGAGACAAAAGGAGGCTTTTCAGTGATTACCTGTGCTCTGTAGACTTAAGGAAAACAATCTCTTTCTTTCACAGCCAAGACTCCATAATTTCACAATAAAAAGAAAAGAGCTAAACAACATATTTATAAAAAGTTCCCATACCGCAGAGTTCGGCTATAAAAAGGAGCATTAATTTACCCTCCTCCACAAAGAAAATTGACTTCTTAGGAATTAAAAATATACCATGACTTCTACACCTTTGCAACATTGTTTTGATATCCCTTAAATGGTGACTCCTCTTTTTTGAAAAAATAGTCAGGTCATCCAAGTAAACTACAATGATCTCATTGCAAAGGTCCTCAAAAGAGGAGTTCATCGCTCTCTAAAAAGTGGCATCAGTATTAATTAATCCAAATGGCATCTGGTTATATGCATAAGTACCCCAAGGAGTTATAAAGGTTGTTTTATATTGATCCTCCTCTGTCACACTAATCTAATTATATCTAGAGTAACCATCTAGCATTGACATTACTTCTGATCATGACACGACCTAGATAACATGTTCCATCACTGGCAGTGCATAATTATCCTTCAAACTAGCTTGATTCAAATTCTAAAAATTGACACAAATTCTGATTTTACCATTCTTTTTCCTTACAAAGACTATATTTGCGATCCAGGTTGAATGGTGTATAGGGTATATGATTCTGGCTTGTAGCATTTTCTCTACCTCTTTCAATATAGCTTCAGATACTTTTAGGTTGTAATTTCTTAGCTTATGGAGGAAAGGGGTGGCATCCGGTTTCAAAGGGATGTGGTGTCTAAACTAACTACCTCTAAAATTCTTAAGATCTCAATATCCCCAAGCAAAAACATCTCTATACTTTGTAAGAAACCTTTTTAGGTCATCCCTTTCCTACTAACAACATGTCTTACCTATTGAAATCCATTTAGGATTACCATCATCTCCTATATTGATTTTATCATACTCTTTGGAAATATGAATATGAGATACTTTTTCCCTGATTGTACTATCATCTCTTCTTTGAAATAGATGTTCCAGAGAAACCACTCCTTTTGGAATCATGTTTCCCTTGAGCTGAATGATTCCATCATTTATTGTTGAACCTTTGCAAACCTCCTTTCTCTCATTACTGGATCCTTCAAAATATATATCAGAAAAATTTACAACACATCCCAAGAAATATTTGAGTTGAGAATCACTGCCAAACACTTGCTAGTGTTCTACATTGTTTGGCACCTTCGGCCTATATATCATTTCTATTTGATGCTTCTGCAATTTGAAGTCTGGATGGGGTAATAGTAATGAGGGTGAGGCTGCCAAGGAGTTTTCTTTAGTGTTTAGACTTCGGGATATGAACTCTATGGAAAAGGCATCAAAGGAGTCAAGTTCATCCCACACTTGTAATACCCCAAAAATGGGCTATAGGTTCATTAACCTCTTACATCAACAATTGGATCGAAATCGACATCAAAGTCCTAACCTAAGGTACATCTGCACATCAATTTATCAAAAACCTAATTGATTATCTTAATTCTGCATCGGGGAATATTCCTTGAATATTCCTAATTTATCATAATTATCTTTAATTGAATATTATTTGGTAATAAATGTCATTATTTATCCTGAAATTTATTAATTAAATATGATGAATATTTAATTAATTAATTTAATTCTGTCACTTATTTATTTAATTAGATTTAATTGCATTTATTCCTAATTAATATTGTTTTTATTTTGACAATAAATCAAAATTCCTATAAACAATCAATTGAATATTTATTTAATTGATTTAAAATCAAAGTTGTCAAATTTAATGATTTAATTGGATTAAAGTTTGATTTAATAATTGATTAACCCATAAATCAATTGTTTTAATTCAAAATCAGTTAAGTGGAAAATAAATCACTTTATTTATTAAATTAAATCATGCACAATAAAAAAAGCAATCAACTTTAAATCAATTATGAATTTCAATTTGTTAACTTTCTAAACTCAACATCTGATGATGAGTTGAAAAAGAGAACTAAACTCTATTTTGAGATAAAAACTACTTTTGCATAATTTTATGAGTTTATTTATTCTTAATTTCTTGTTAACTCAGAAATCAACCTAAGTTTATCAAGAGTGATTTGTGGTTTTTCTCAATGCATCCCCAAACCCTGGATTTCTATAAAAACAAGGCTCAGCTCTTCATAATATATCCCTCAAGCTTTCAATCAATCGATATATCTCTGCGCATTCAATCTCTCGAATAATCCCTCAAATTTGCATACTTACTCTGGCGAATTGACATATGAAGAATCAAGCTCTTGCACACAAGGTGATTGTGAGATTTTTGTTATTGTTTTTGAGGGTTCATAGCATTCATTCATAGCATATCATTGTTAGAATAATCTGCATATCATTTCAATTCAATTCTAGATTAGATTCATATTGTTTTTCATCTTATTACATTTGAAAACAAAAAAAAAAGATTAATTTGCATTCATACTACTTTCATCTTTTTGCATTTTAAATCCTTCGTTTAGGTGTTACATTGTCACTGATCTTGGTCTAATCTGAGAATATCATACTTGCACCTACTAGAAGGCAGTAAATTGCCTAGTTAGCTTAGTTTCATTTATTTATAGATTTCTTTGATTTGCTGACCTCTATTGTTTTATTGAAGTGTTGTGTCCACATCTAGGTACAATTTTTACACACACATTTTTGGCGCCCACCATAGGGCAACCCACCTTTACATGCTGGTTTTGGTTTTTTTTTTTGGAGCTAACCCACTTGTGTAGATTTGCTTGGAGACTAAAACCCTAAATTTTCAAAGATTTAATTATATCTCCCAAACGCCTTGGAGATGTATTAGGAAAGCTTCAATAAAAAATTCAGAATTTTCTGAGATGTTTTGAATTTTTAATAATTTTTTCTTTATTTTTCATAAAAAATTAATTTTCGGCACAAATCAGCATATTTTTTGAATTTTTTAATATTTTCAGAAAGATCTTTAAATTATATAGGGGGTCCATTCTTTGTGTTTTAAATTTGGATTCAATATTATAGCTCAAATAGTTGATTTACAAAAACTGGTCTGTTTTGGTAAAATAGGTCTCTAGGGCACAAATGAAGAGTTTTTTCTGAAATTTTTATATTTTTGGAAAGCTCTCTTTTTTTTAGTAGGAGTATCTATTTTTCATTTCCATTTTTGTGGCCAAAATCATATCAAAAAAATTAGATCTTGTTGACTAGGTCAAATGGAAAAAAAAATAAAAATTGTGATGGGTATGCACTTATTTTTCATATGATTCAATGCATGATATGAGTTGTCATTTGGATTACTTGCTGGTTATTATTGCTCCTAACAATTGGTTTTCAGATTTAACCTTAGGGTTCGCATAAGTTAAATATACGTTGCATATCTTGTTTGCTTGTTTGTTTGTTGGAGAGTTCGTGGCTTGCTTGCGCGGGATTGTTCAACAAAGCTAAAAATTAGGTAAAATCTACTAAGTGCATTGTGAGGAACTCAGGTATTCTACTATGATCTGATAACATTTCTATTTGGATATAAAATGAACCTCTCTTGTGTCAAGCTTGAGTGCCTTTCCAGCTTTCATAAATCAGACTTCAGTTTTGGGCTATAAAACGAACATAGATTTATTTTTTGCATATCTATTACACATAGTAAATAGGCCCTATGAACACTATTTGTGGATGATCTTGAGAGAGTGGGCTTCATTCTCTTGTTTACATGTGAAGCTCTTCTTGACGAAGGATCCCCTTGTAGGTAGGGAGGTTACTGAGATTATTTCATGATTTTACTGGGTTTAGTTCTTAGCTTTTGATCGATACGTTCTCTCTCCGGAGGGATCGATCAACATAGTTGTTAACATTAAAAATCTTATTGAGATAATTTTATTCTTAGCATGTCAGATTAATCTATCTGCTTTGTTATGGTGAAGTGAAGAGGCTAGGGGATTATGCTCTACTTCCTTTTTGGATAGTATCAGAAACCTAGATCCTTGAATCTGATCTAGTCCCCCTGTGGTATCTTTTGTGAGTCACCTTTAGAGAGGGTTAACCATAGTATACATTCCCTTAATTGGGTCAACCACGTGGACAGAACCTCAAGTGGTAATAGCCATTTTCTCTGTGGTAGCAACAACCGCTATATAAATGTCTTTGTGGAAGAAATCTCCACAAGTGTGGTCTCTTGTTGGGATGTTAGATCTCCCTAGTAGCTCCTGATTGATTAAATTCTTGGACTATGTCAAAACCCTGGTGCACCTGGATTGGAGTTCACCCTCTTAAGATCACAAAAGTTGCAAAGTCAAACCATTACTAAAAACCCTAGCGAGGCCAAATTTTTCATTTTCTAGGACTATGTGCATTATTGAAAAACTTTTGAGAACATACACAAGTAGCATTCCTAGGGATTAGCACAATAAGTCACTATTGCTTGTTCTTGTGCAAGGTTGCTTTTTCCCTTGTTCGTTGTTTTAAGACAATTGATTGCTTGAAATCCCTTGTTTGTTGTTTTACGTGCCTAATATCTATTTGGTTATTGAAAATGAACAAACTCGAGACAAACTACTACACAAATCTTCAAACCTAGACAGAAAATTTTTGCAAACAATCTAAAACTGAAAAATTGAAAAAATTGCAAATATGAAGCAAAAATCCTTTCTGATGTCAAAAGTCATCCTGAAATTTCAAAACTTGTATCAAAGCTAAAGTCAAAGTTGTTAGAAACCTTCAAAATTTGTTAGAAAATCAATTTTTTTAATAGCCAACTTCTAGATTCTGTCAAAATATTCACTATGTCAGGAATAGAGCAGAACAATCAGAGAAATCCAATCTATTTGCCTAAAAGTAGTCTCTTGAGTTTGATCTAGCCTTCTGATCTATGACATTTGAGAAGATTCAATTCGCTCTCTATTTCCTATCCTCCAACTTGGCGTAAGGTGTGTGTTCCAGAATACCTTTTGCTCATGACTATACACTTTGCACACTTATCTACTAGCTAGATGGTAGATTCTAGTCTTACCCAAGTTTCTCCCATCCAAAATGCTAAACATACTACCGATCATGATTGCGGGCCATTCGTTGATATCTCTCACATCTTGAATATGCCTTGCGGTATGCCTATTTTGAACTATTCCACCATTGTTTCTACTGAACAAGATCCTACTGCAAAGAATATTCCTCCTATTACAGATGATAGTGATGAAGAAGACCTACCTCCTACAATGTCTCTATCTGACTACATCAAGCAATATCACAATGTCAAGACAAACTCAAAAGAAAGAGAACAAGATTCCTCGTCTGATACTACTATAACAATACAAGTTGATGTCATACATAGATATGCTCCTCTTACTAGCTTTGAAAGGGGAGAAAGTTCAAAATCTCAAGAGCAAGAAACTGATGAGGATCCTTTCCATCCTTTAGCGGAAATCATCCCTATGGTTCCTAGGCCATCTACTTCAAGCTACACTCCAGCTGCTCCAACCGATCATGGGTACATAAGACCCCATCCAATTATAGCTTTGTGGAATATTGGCAGGTCCAGGATTGAAATAGTTCCTGTCCATGCACTGTTCCCACCTAAAGAAGGACCTAGCTCTCAGAATGGATAATCTCGGTTTGACTCACATGATACTCCTTTAAACTTCTCTGAATCTTCTAGGACAACTCACAATCGACAACATTTTCTGGAAGATAACTTTCTTGATCTATTTGATTCATTCATGAACGATGAGGATGATGTTGAACTCTTTGTACTTAAGCCCATCCCATCAACCACTCTTCAACCCACCTCCCTAAGATAAGTGGCTCTCCCACTTCCCACTCCACCTCTCCACCTCAACCAGCCGTATCAACATCTTTCATCCATAATTCCTGAGTCTTTGGAAGTAACTTGGATCTGTAAAATAAAAAATAAAAAAAATATCAAGATCCACTTATATCTCAAAGTCACTATGTCCCACCTAATCGACATGTGACTACTAAGAAAAAGAAAACATTCAAAAGACCATAGAGGTCTTCAAGGAAAAAAGGAGAAAAGAAAATCAAAGCACAAATGGATCTTGAAATCCATCTTACTACTAGGTATCTGAGCAATCTAACTCAGATCCCTAAGGATCAAGCTTTTTTCTGGAGATGATTCTCAAAATCTTACTACTAAGTATCTGAGAAATCTAACTCAAATTCTTGAGGATCAAGCTTCGTTCTAGAGATGATTCTTGAAAGATATCTAGTAGGTATCTGAGCAATCTTACTTAGATCCCTAGGAATCAAGCTTTGTTCTGGAGATGATTCTAAAAATCCATCTAGTCAAAATTGCAATCACATTTCTCAAGAAGAAAAAGAGAAAAAAGTCAAAAGCTATGTGGATTCCCAAGCTAAAAGACTTGGATGTCAAAAATTTTCTATTCAAGCTTCCAAATTCTCATACCTTCCTCCATTTCACCCTCCTTGCCTCTCATACTTTCTACTCTTCACTCCATCTTGCCTGTCCCAAAGTGCATATCGGTATCTCCTCATTTTTAGTGACATGACTAAGAGAAATCTAGAACGTACTCTTCCTAAATTTTTAGAGCATGAGAAATCTGACAAAGAGTTAAGACGTGTCCACGAGGATATCTGTGAGTCTCACTTAAGTGATCTTTCCTTGATTATGGATCTCTCGATAGTTGGACACTACTAGCTAGATCTCCTGATCACTACTACATAACAAGTATCAGAATGCCCACTGGGGCTACACCATTCGCTTTAGTTTATGGGTCTGAAGTGGTACTGCCTATTGAGGTTGAAATCCCATCACTCAGAATTAGAATGCATGGTCTAGTAACTGATGATGACTACAGAGTGTCTAGGTTGCAAGAACTTGAACTACTAGATGAGCACATACAAGAAGTGTATGATCATCTCAGAGTATATCAGAAAATAATGTCTAGAGGCTACAACAAGAAAGTTAGACATAGAGAATTTCAAGGTGGCGATCTAGTCTTGAGAGAGAATCCTAAAAATCAATCACATAGAGAACGCAAGGGGAATTTTGAACCCAACTAGCTAGGTTCCTTTGTTGTCACTGCTAATTTTGGCTCTGGTGCCTATCAAATCTCAACAACTGATGGAGAAAAGCTTCGAGAACCAATCAACATTCTCCATCTAAAGAAATTATATGCCTAAGGCATTCAGTCTTTGCAAAATGTCCTAAAAATTTATAAAAATAAAAAAAAGTCCTAAAAAAATGAAGATCTTGGTGAAAACCTAGCAATAGGCGCCTCGATGATTCACAAAAAAATTTAAAAAATATCAAAAGTACAAAAAAATTGGAAAAATGAAAAATACAAAAAAATGAGAAAAAGAAAAAGTGCCTTGGTGAAAACTTGGAAACAAATGCCTTGGTAGCAAAAATAAAATCTCTACCAAGATGGTGAAAACTTGGCAAACGGGTGCCACTTGTTTCAAAACACTCCATCTATCAGCACAATCTTGGTCTTTCCCAGCTTTCAGTCTTGCTTTAGTTTGTACATATCTCCCGGTTTGTTTCCACATTCCTATTTTCAATAAAGTCGATCTGTACACCAATCAGCTCAAGCGTCTGTATCCTATCAATGTTTCAAAATTGGGGGCAATCAAAGTCATATCCTACAATCCTCAGTATCTCAGACATGTCATATCTAGTTAGAGTCCTTCAAAGCTACATCTAAGTCAGTCAGTCAGTCTCCTCTCCAGAAAGGATTTTGCAATCAAACACAAACAAACATCAAAACAAACTGAAAACAACCTTTGCTTCACTACTTTTATCTCCTTGTATGCTTACTAATTCACATTAAGATTTTTGTATATTGTTTCCTTTCGATCTCTTCGATGATGTCCTTTACAGGATTTAGAGAGTGATGACTGGGGGCATAATCTTTTCTTTGTTTTCTTCTTTGAGTGAAAATCTAACAACTTTGTAAATTCTGGATTGAAATGGTGTCCATCTGTAAGAGCCTCCATCTTATATTGGATGGCCATGAGTACCTCGACCATCGATACCTAGAAAATTCAAGGAGGTTTGATCTAACTTTATCTTTTGAGTGAATTCTTACTCCTACTATGAAACGTGATCTTACCCAAGGATGTGAACGATAAAGGGTCACTGTGGGTAATTTACAACAGATTCAGAATGATCTCTTGATTGCTTGATGTGTTTGTCTGCAAGGCGTATTCTGGTCATCATGATGTTTATATTTTGATGCTTATACCAATTTCTATATCAAAATGGACATGATATTCAGGTCATCCTGGCGTTTATGCCTTGGTGCTTATATCTAATCTGACATTTCTGACTAAAAGTCAATATTCATATGTCCATGGTTATCTAGCCAGTGAACATTGTATCGACTATCCGATTACCTAATAAATATCCAGTGATGAAAAAGACTGACATGATCAGTGACCAAGTCCTAGGTCTTAGGTCTGCATCTCATTTTGCACTTTGCATGATTGCATTTATCTCATGATTACCCAAATCAGCTTGATGCTTAATGATTCTCCAAAACTACGCTAAACATATCATAAGGACTGAGTATCGCACGAAGGTCTTCTTAACAGATCACCAAGCAGGTACCCCTAGCTAATTTTGATGTTCTGAACCCATTTTTGGGATCAAAATCAAAATCTGAGATCATTTATATTATCAAAATAGCGATTTCAAATTTTTGGACCCAGGACGACTAACTGCTTGCATAATCGACCTTCAATCATCACAGAAATCCAAAATTCAACTTAACTGATTATCTTACATCAAACTATCAAAATTTCAACTTGGTCACCCATGGTCAACTCATGGTCAAACCTAGTCAAACTTGTTCTCTAGGATCTCTAAACGATGCAGAACGCATTCTCGAACGTGTATAACCACTTCTCAAATCAATGAACATGCTTCTAAACCATTTAATGCTGACTTTTCTTGTTAGATTTCAATTTTCATCCTGAAGGGGGCATGGTATTGCACATCAATCAAGTCTGTAAATTAAATCTTTCCCCAGTGATCAATATAGCAACCATGTCTAATTATTGATTCATCAAAAGACCTCATCGCTTGGGGCATATCAGATTCATCAAGATCCATATCAATCTGGTATCCTAATCAATCTTCTAAACTATATCAGCTTTTTGTAACCATCGGTTCATTAGTCTTATTTCCTTGGTTCTTCGTAACTAAAGGGTTCAGATGTGATACCATTACGATTCCTTTGGACAATCAGGTCTAGAATCAGGTCACTCACTTCTTCGTAATCATAAGGTTTAGAATCAGGCATTTTGATACTTTTTTCGTAATCACCAGTTCATTGTTGCTATAGTTAACATCATCACGATTCTTGGTCAATCAGGACTTGAATTAGCTTTTCCAATCTTTCAATCAGTTTATGTCTCAGAATCAGTTTATCTTTCAAATTAGTTTCAACATCAAAAATAGATTAATATTTGAACCACTGCGCTTTGCACAGTAATTCAAAGAGGGGAAAAATGTAATACCCCAAAAATGGGCTATAGGTTCATTAACCTCTTACATCAACAATTGGATTGAAATCGACATCAAAGTCCTAACCTAAGGCACATCTGCACATCAGTTTATCAAAAACCTAATTGATTATCTTAATTCAACATCGGGGAATGTTCCTTGAATATTCCTAATTTATCATAATTATCGTTAATTAAATATTATTTGGTGATAAATGTCATTATTTATCCTAAAGTTGATTACTTTAATATGATGAATATTTAATTAATTAATTTAATTCTGCCACTTAATTATTTAATTAGATTTAATTGCATTTATTCCTAATTAATAATTTTTTTATTTTGACAATAATCAAAATTTCTACAAACAATCAATTGAATATTTATTTAATTGATTTAAAATCAAAGTTGTCAAATTTAATGATTTAATTGGAATAAGGTTTGATTTAATAATTGATTAACCCATTAATCAATTGTTTTAATTCAAAATCAGTTAATTGGAAAATAAATCACTTTATTTATTAAATTAATTCATATTAAATCATGCACAATAAAACAAGCAGTCAACTTTAAATCAATTATCAATTATCAATTTATTAACTTTCTAAACTCAACATTTGATGATGAGTTGAAAAAGAGAACTAAACTCTATTTTGAGATAAAAACTATTTTTGCATGATTTTATGAGTTTATTTATTCTTAATATCTTGTTAACTCAGAAATCAACCCGAGTTTATCAAGAGTGATTTATGTTTTTTCTCAATGCATCCTCAAACCATGGATTTCTATAAAAATAAGGCTCAGCTCTTCATAATATATCCCTCAAGCTTTCAATCAATCTATATCTCTCTGCGCATTCAATCTCTCAAATAATCCCTTGAATTTGCATACTTACTCTGGCGAATTGACATCTAAAGAATCAAGCTCTTGCACACAAGGCAATTGTGAGATTTTTGTTATTATTTTTGAGGGTTCATAGCATTCATTCATAGCATATCATAGTTAGAATAATTTGCATATCATTTCAATTCAATTCTAGATTAGATTCATACAATTTTTCATCTTATTGCATTCGAAAACAAAAAAAAAAGATTAATTTGCATTTATACTACTTTCATCTTTTTGCATTTTAAATCCTTCATTTAGGTGTTGCATTGTCACTGATCTCAGTCTAATCTAAGAATACCATACTCACACCTACTAGAAGGTAGTAAATCGCCTGGTTAGCTTAGTTTCATTTATTTACAGATTTCTTTGATTTACTAACCTCTAATGTTTTATTGAAGTGTTGTGTCCACATCTAGGTACAATTTTCACACACACAACACTAAGTTTCTATAGTGCTTTAATTTTTCATTTTTGACCAAAATTGCCCCCTTACTTGCTTCACAATCAGTTCAGCATCACCCTTTACAACTAATTTCTTTAACCCCTCTTAGATTTTCTTCTTCCCATCCTGGTAGCGATGCCTTGTACTCAGTCGTATTATTCATGTTCCTGAAATCTAGCTTAAAGGATAAAGGGATGCATTCTCTAACAGGAGGAAATAATACTACCCCTTCTCCTGATCCCAAATTTGAGCAGCTACCATCGAATTCCATTTTCCATATTGCCTCCTCCTTTGAAACATCAACAACACATTCATTTTCTCCATCAGACAGGACAATATAATTACCAAAATGACATTATTCATAGAGAATCTAGGCTTTGAGGTTGTCTCAGGGAACCATTGTATATTTGTTCTTGGGTCCTGGTTCAAGATTTATCTTCTTTTTTACCCACTAGAATAATCACCTTATACCAATCCATCTTTATATCTCCCCCCAGGTCTTTACAGAAGGTTCTGCTAAGCAACATACCATAACTGGCCGAAATATCCTCGACCAGGATTGTTAATTTCAAATGCTTATCAGGACATGCAGCAAGAACAACTTGCATATCTTTAATTTAACCCATCAATGACACTTTCTTTCCATCCATAGAATAACACCGACCAAATGTTTTGGTTAGGGTGAGGCCTAGGGCCCTAGCAATTGGGGCAGGTGAAATATTATCAGACCCGCCAAAATTAATAATGCAATTACTAAGCTTTTGTACATTCAACAACAAGGAGATGTATAAAGAGTTTGTCTTTTTCTCCTCTATTTCATTCTCAATGGAATTGACATAGGGGGAACCCTCAGGTGTTTGTGGGGTATCTTTGGGTATAAATACGAGAGGTTCCTCACTTGTATTTGTTTCTCCTATAAGGGGTTTGTCAGATTGGGTGCTTGAGCTAGACTCTCCTTTCACATATTTCATTAGTTTGTCAAGCTCCTTTTGATTCATCCTTAAGTATTCAGCCGGGGAAATCACAATAGTGGTAGTCTTACAAAATTCAACAAAATTGAAAGGAGGGGGTTGGGTTGTGTTACCTCTTTGTAGGATTTTGATTCCTAAACTTTTGGGATTTGAAAAAGCATCATCACTTCCAGTTTCCCTTCCCTTTGGATAACTATCGAGTGTACCAGTACCAGAAGTGAACAAGTGAAGATAAGATAAGATAATCCAAGATAAATTTGAACAAGTGAACAACTCTACTAGTCAAGAATATAACTAAGGTGTCAAAGTAATCTGTTTTAGCTAAAAACAACTTGTATTCTATCAATGTCAGACTAAGAGACCAAAAAGAATCAAATGTAAGCTCCCTAAACTATCTAAGAGCAAATTTGGACCAAGCCCACTTGGATCAGAATCTGGGCGAGACCTCAAATAACTACGTGACACTTAGACAAAAGAAAAAATCCATACAACATACCCCAGTGTATCAGGGTGACACTTTAGTATAGTGTGATACTTTGTATATAGGTGGGACGATATACCCCAGTACTGTGGTGTGACACTTCTCTGAACTATAGATGACACTTTAAAGTGTCGTGCGATATTTCTCACTAAAGGAAGATGGTATTTAATCAGAAAATGATGAAGGATCAGTTTTGACTTAAAATCTTCATTTTGATCAACTGTTTTGACTGATCCAACAAAGTGACAATGTGTATCGGTGGGTTTAACAACAAGTTTGATGTTTTCAAAACAATTTTGGTACATAGATTAGTCTTAAAATAATGGACAAAGCAACCTTGCATGATACAAACATTTGTGAGGTCTCAAAGGAAAAATCCATGAATAGAATCATAATGTGTATGTTCAAATAATTTCTACTAGTCTTGCACAAATCAAAGACACATCAAGAAAGTCATACCTAAGGTCAAGAGGGAAGTGCTTCAACCTTTTCCCACAACTTGATGTTCTTAGCCCCATGGTTAGGTGGTTGGGTGGATTTTCCTAGGACTATGCAAGTTATGGATCAATTGGAAGATAACAATGCTCGAATTACATGTCTTTCCATATTTCCATATTCAAGCTTTAGCATCCAAGGGAACACATATGGTGAGTGTCTTGGGGTGATCCGAGTAATCCACTTGGATCAATCCTTGCACAAAGGAAGTCACATGGCCAAAATGGTCAGCCTCTAAGTTCTAGGTTCTTAATAAGGGTCTTCATTCATGACTACCCCCTGTAGTTCCACAAGAGGAATTAAGGCCTACAACCCTACAAGAACCCAAAATGCATAGTCTTGCAAGCAATATTTAGACCTCTCGACCCCACACAAGTTGAATGTACTTCCCTTGTAAACAAGTGTCTAGTCAAATGTAGTCTCGCTTAGCAAGATTTAGGAAACTATGCCCTACACATGAAGAAGCATTAGAAGTGGAAATAGCCACATCTTCTTTCTCTTTGGATTGAAGGAAGCATTTATTTATAGTGGGGTGATGTAGTCAGGTTCACTTGTTCCCCACTTGGGTCATTCCCAAAAGATTTCTCTTTTGGTAGGCCCTCTAAAGGTAAATGCAAGAAAGTAAATGGATAATTAATAGAGGTCTAGATTTCAGATTTTCCATAAGGAAAAGATCATACTCTCCTACTCCAAAGTGTCTTCCAAACACAACAAACACTTTTTCATTTATCAAAAGAACATTAATTAAGTTAGGTGCCTAAAAAATCAAGTATATGCAAGCACAATGTTTATTTGTATCTCCCAAGGCAACCTACAAAACCATAAGTTAGTAGTTTTTGCAATGCAACTTCTTTGACAAGAGATTCCTACAAAATCACAAGTTAGGGCACAAAATAGTATGAAAAAAAGATCAATATCCCTACAAAAAAACTTGTTAGAAGCTATTAGGAAACTAGAAAACCTGAAAATGTAAGAAAATGCGAGCAAACTCTACCAAAATCTAGACTGTGACAATAAATAAATCTGGATGAAACTTAATAGTCTACCAGGAAAATCGTACAATAGTTCTCTACAAACCAGATGATATTTCAGAATGGTAAGACAAACCTTAAAGAAGTCGCGTGACACTTTGCCAGAAGGAATACAATATTTCTTTGTATGACAGAGCGATATTCTAGAAAGTATAAAATGTCACCCAATAGTATTAAGAAATATCACACGGGGATATGCTAAAATGTTGTGTGACTTTATGAGCTACAAAATAGAAATAACGAACCTATGACAACATAAATCTGAAAATGCAAAAAATGGAGCTAGAAAAGCATATCTAGCCCCATGGTGAGCGCCAAAAATGTATGATCAAAAGGTTACACACTTCTATAAACCATTGTTCTTGAGAGAATCCATGAAAGAGGACATTCCAAAAGGTGGCTTATAGCTTCCTATCTATGACGTGCAAGAATGTAGGCATTATGGATAGTGGCTCTCAAATGAACCTCAATAAGAAACCCTTACAAGGTGCACCATAGGATGAAAGATTCAAAATGATAATGCAAGCATGAGAGATCTAAATGAAATTCAAGAGCTAAGCTAGAATGTAGATGCAAGAACAAGAAAGAAAATCTAATCTAACAAGATTACAATGTCTCCTAGTTAAGCTATGTGATTTAAGCTAGATGCAATAAGAAAATGCTAAGCTAGAATGTAAGTAAACTATAATTCTCTTAAGAATGCAAGAATGCCAAAGATTGCAAAATCAAGATTCTAAAATGCAAGATTAAGACTATTTATTTACTAACTAGCCAAGAATGAGAAGAGAGTATACTTTTAAATAATTTAGAAATGAATAGAAGGTCAAGATTAAGAGGAAAAATCCAAGGGTGGAGAATAATCCCTATTTTGACTTTAGGGCACAAGATTCCCAAGAGGCAAAATCAAGTGGATGAGAATGGTTAAGTAGAAATGAGTGGTGAGGATTAAGAGGCAAAATAGATTCCACTTTTGTCTTTTTCTCTTTTTTCATATTAAGAAATTCCTTTTTCATGTGCAAACATAAGCTAAAGTGGATTTTATTTAAATAAAAGGGGACATGTTCTTTTAATAAAATAAGACTTAGGATAAAGTGGTCAAAATTTAAGATATCATCAAATAAATTGATAAAGTGATGATTTGATCAAGAGATAAGATTGATTAAAAATAAGATAAGGTCTAGTATTTTTAATGTTTAATGTTAGAGTGGAGCTCAAGGTTTACTAGACCATTTTTGGGTGATTACAGGAATTAGTGCATTTCATGGAAAAAGGTAAGAGAAAGTAAATTAAGAAACAATATTGTTGCATTTGTTATAATTATAGTGATGCATATGATTGAGATCCTTGATGGTTCACTAATTGGTGTGTTTGGGTATTTTCTCTGACATTGTTGAGATGTTGTGTTCCTCAATACTATGTGGTGGTTACTCCCTCTTATGTGATTGATATTGGTCACAATATTTGATGAATGTATTTCATGATTGGTGATTTATTTTACTTTCTTGGTGGATTATTTCATGTGTTGTGTGGGCTACCATTGAATTTTTGGTGATTTTTATGCTAGGATTAGTCACAGGAACTTCCTTATCTATCTATTTATGGAATTCACCACATTTGATGTATTGTTGAAATGAGCTCCTTTTTGGGATTTATTATTGGAATTGGTGATTTCCCCATTTGGGTTTTCCCTTTTTAGTTTCATGGTGACTTGTCCAAATGTTTGGTATTGCTGCCCAATCTTGTGTTCTATGACTCTATCATGTTCAATGCAGACCACAAATAGTGCACACAAGGGAGAACATCACAAAGAATATACTATATTTATGTTTGCTAATTACTTATAACATGTTAATGGGAATAACTTGTCTTATTTAATTTTGAGAAAATCTTGTTGTGTACATGAAAAGAAGTCCAAGTTGACCACAATGTATATGAATGTTAGCGCTAATAGAGTTAAGAATGAACAAAATTGTAAATCTTCCTTTGTATGGATGTTAGTAGTTGCATTGTACAATTGATGAGTAAATGTATACCATGTTAATGAGATTAGAAATTTTATGCTCTTTTTTTGTAAATTATTAAGAGATGGATAGTTGATTTTGGTAGAACTCATTTTGTGCATTATTTAGATTCTTTATATATGTCATTTTCCATTAATGTCATTGTCTATTTTATACAGTATTGGTTGAGCTTGAATACTTGCATTGGTTTTTAGCATGTATGCTTAGTGAGATTCTAGTTTTCTCCCATGTTGTGATTTTGAGATCTTGAGTGGATCATTTCTTGGCATTGTTATTCTGGATGGTGGGGTGTGACCTAGTCCAACTATGGTATTTAACTATTGTGTGGATCTTAGACCATACCTTGTCTTTGTGATTGTCTATTTTTGAGTGATTATGGAGATGTTTGATGCACTACTATTTTACTTTTTGTTGTCGGTGAGTGTTCTTTGGGGCCACTTCTATTGTGGGTTCTCCAACTCCTCTTTGGGTTGGCATAGTGTGGGGATAGAGAGAGTCTCCTTTTCCAATATTTTACACTCCTTTGGCCTTAGCTATGTATGATTATATATATGTGGTATTATATTGGTTATGTTATACCTTCCTGGTGAGACTCCATGTCGGAGATTACGTTGCCAAAGGATGATTGGTGGTGTGATATTCCTAGCCTTAGGCTAGAAGAACACAGTGTCTATGGTTGTCTCTTACCACCCAAATCTTGGTGGTAAATTTGAGTGTAGGATGATGCTTGCCATTTGGACTCATCGTCACCTTATAGAAGGTGAGACCATGGTATAGTTGAGTTAAGTGACCCTAGTTTATAGCTATAGTTGAGCTCTTAACATCAAAGAAATCATATTGTTCATATGCTTGGTGTTTAGTTGGGATTTGAGTATCCCTTGATGTGGAAGGAGTGCACAATTGAGCCTTCATAGTATGAGTGCTCTTGGTTCTAAGATGAAAATTTTTGTATTTGTATCTCTTGTTACCCCTGAGTTGGATGTAGTGTCCCTAATAGAAGTGAGATTTTGATAGAGAAACCTTCCTTTTCTGGTTCTTGGTTGAGTTAGTGAGAATTTGGTTGGATTAATTATGCTCTAGGAAAGAATAGTAGTGCTTTTCTATCTTTTGGGATGACCTTTCCCTAGTTCTTAAAATGTTTACTTGAGATTCCTCGGTGCCTTGGTCTTAGAGGAGATCCTAGAGGGAATTTCTTTACTGTTAGATACCTCATGATGAGGTAGAGTGGCTTGTGTTGTGCCTCATTTGGTGGATATTGTGTCTAGAAGTGTCTTTCCTACTACATGTTGTGTTCCTTGTTCAAGGACCTTGAGAGAATTGCTAATGCTCTTTTAGTGTGTGTTGGTCCTTTCAGTAATTGTGAGATTGATTGGTAAGGAATTGATGTGGTTTAGGTAGAGTTAGGGAGGACTCGTATGGCTATTATGTGTTCAGATTGGCTTTGGATCTCGCACTTGGTGTGCCTTTTGGTTTGACTTGTAGGATTCCAAAAGTAAGCCTAGTCTTCAGGGAAGATCATTTAATGTCTCTCTCATTTGCATTCAGCATGACACGTTGATGGATGTTCCTTTGAATTTTAATGCTTGTATAATGTGATCATGTTGAGCCTGTGTGAGGTTTGTACCTTTGTGGTGATCTTATTAATGAAGTTGCATTAGCAAGTTGTTTATCCCCTTATGCCTAGTTGTTTATCCAATTGATAGTAGTATTCTTTAACTCCTCCAGGTCTTTGTCTTTCATGAGATCTTTTTTCTTGATATTAGCTCTGGTCTTCTTTCCCAGTCCAGGGGTATCATCAAAAGCTTCCTTATCCACCTTGGCAACCTGAGACTCCTTCTCTTGCTCCAACTTACCAACCAATATTTTGACATGCTCATTTGACACTTTCAGAATCTTGTAGCTCTGATTCCCCATTTTTTCATATTGTCCTCCACCTTGGCCATTTTGGTCTCCATCTCCACCATTCTCTATTCTATATTATCAATGTGATACATCCTTTTCTCTATGGTATGAAATCTATAAGTAAAGCAATCCTTCAGGTTTTTGGCATGCTCAATAGATTTAGTCATCTACTCCAAACTCTCTAGAAAAGATTTATCTTTACCAAACCCCGTAGCCCCAAAAATTTGGAGGCATTTGTGAAGGTCCTTCATCTATTCCTTAATATGCATGTTGTCATTGATGATCCCCTCAATGGTGTTAGTGAAGCTTCTCACCCCCAATTCACCCACCAGGATAGAAGTATTATCCTGAATCCCCACATACTTTAGCTAAACCTATTTATCTTTTCCATTATCTTCATCCTAGCCACTAATAATCTTGACAACCCTATCAACCTCCTCCATTTCAATGAAATTTTCCTCCTAAGTAGTAGTATTATCAAAATGAGTTTTGTTTTGAAGAATGTGAGGTTTCTTTCTAGTCTTACTTTGCTCATCCTTGTCCGATTCAGAATCACCCTCTTCTTCCTCCTCGAAAGAGGAATCCTCAACAATGAAGGCCTTATTCCTCTTAGGCTTAGCATTCATTTTTGAGGTGGAAGCCTTGGTCTTTTTCTTAGGAGGCATTTTTTGTTTACATCTTTTTATCTTCAGAGGATTCCATCTCAGACATGGAATCACTCTTTGAATTAAAACCCTTAGAAAAATCATCATCAGTTTCATCATCCTTTGAATTAGAATTTAGAGATAAAGAGTGAACAATCATCTTGGCTTTCAGGAGGTCATAAATGAGCACCATCAAACCCTAGTGCAAAGCATGATCCCCTTGGGGATTTTTCCTTTTGTCTTTCACAGTTGCATTCATAGAATATAGTAAATAATGAGGCATAGAGACTTTTTCCCCATGCTAGAAATGATTAAGAAGGATGAAGTGGTAACCATTAGCCCTAATGTATTTACTATCTAGTGTAATATAGCTCATAATAGAAAACAAAACTTTTCTCCATAGATTAATAATTTTTTTAGGAGAGAAGTAAATGTTAGAAGACTTTACCAATTTCTTCCTCTCCTTGTCTATCTTGGGGAAATATGTGACAACACCTTTCGTCAGCTTCCTATCCTTATAAAACATACTTCCCTCGCTCAGCATACCATTAATCTTTGACATTAGGGCATCACCAATCTTTATAGTTTGGTCCCCCATTGTTAAGCTTCCCTTCTTCCAATGTCTAAGGAAAAACTTGGTTATGGCATAATCCTTACCATGCACCCTTTCCATAAACACAGAAATCCCTCCCGCCTTGAGAATGTCCCAAACCTTATCCTTGTTCCTCCAATCTTTACAGGAAATCGGCTCCATCCTCTTTTTGTTTCCTCCCATGTTTCTCTTCCAATTTATTCGCTTAGGTTTTTTCCTCTCTATAGATATCTAATGAATGTGAAAAATTTGGTAATACAAAAAAATGCCCACCAAAAACAATAAAGTCCAATTGACCTAGAAAACATGCGAGATAATAATGACACAACACTTCATATTATAATCCCTGCTTAAAAAATAATGATCCTTTATACCCTTAGTCATGTCATAATTCATTATTTTGATATGATTTTGACACATTTCATACTTTGGATTTTATCCCTAAAGAGTAATGATTTTACATCATATGCCAGGTTGTCTTCTCTTCTCCAAGTCCTAACATCATCACTCATCACAACCATGTTGGTAGCCCAATTGGCCACACCTTTTATCTCCCTAAAACTATGGGTTATAGTGCACTTATCAAATTTGGCAATAATATCCCACAAGGCTTTAATAATATTGTTGATTGTCCATGAGGGCTCATAATTTTTTGTGAGACAATTTATAATATTTTTAGAGTCCCCCTCCACCCATAAATTTTTGTAATTCTATTTCTCAGCTAGGAGAAGATCATGGAAGGCCGCCATGGGTTCCACCATGTGATTGGTTTGTGTTCTAAGAGGGACAACAATAATCTCTTTATATTTACCTTCCTCATCCCTAAGAATAGCACCACAACCAGCAGGTCCAGGGTTACCTTTAGAGGCCCCGTCAAAGTTGATTTTCATCTATCCCTTTGGGGGATCTTTCAATATAGATTCTTCCCTTTTGGTGATTTTATTAGTCTCCTTATTTCTACCATGTACTTTCTAGTTTTCAAGAATATCCACATCCACTTTCTTAATAGGCATCCTATAATCACCCAAGATTTTAATATTTTCATGAATAGCTCTTTGAATCCTTTGGAAAACAACTTGAACTAGAGAACACTTGTCGCTAAAAATTCTATCATTATGCTTCTTCCATAATCCCCACAACAAATGTGGCATAGAATGTCTCTAGAGATTCATAAAAACATGTATTTTTGAGGGGGGATGCCAAGAAGAATAAAAGCTCTGAATATCCTATGGGAAAACCTAGGCCATCTGGTTATCAATAGTAAGAAATTTATTCTGCATTAAGATCTAGAATAATATGTTTATCTTAGGAGTAAGAACCTTAATCCAAATATTAGACCACCAAGGAGGCTCTTCCTGAGTGGTAAAAATCATGTTGATCATGGAAGAAGTAGTAAAGATACCTTAAGAATTCATCTTCCATATCAGAGTATCATCTTCCTCATTAAGTATCATGGAAAATAGAATCTTTTTAAGATGTCTCAGATTGGGGCTAATATCTTCAATCCCTCCAATTTTCCTTATCTCAGTAATCAACAACATAGTGAGAAAAGTTTATTTTGTAATTTAAAGAAAAATGACCCCATTAATGATGATTGCTAAGAGGATCATCATTAATCCAGTGATCTTCCTAGAACTTGATTTTATTACCATTCCCAACCTTCTATTGGAGACCCTTGATCATCAAGTTTCTATTGTTAGCTATATTCTTCCAAATGTGTGATCCATTGGGGATAGCATCAGAAAAATAAAGCTTTCTAGGGTAGGGAAGTTTCTAGAGTATTTGTTTAGCCAAATTTGATTCCATTCACCATTAGAATGGTAAGTTATCCATATCTATTTTGAAAGTAAAGAAAGGTTCATCAATTTAATCCTCTTGAGACCCAAACCACCCCTATTTTTTGTCCTACACACTTTATCCCAAGAAATAAGAGACATTCTCTTTTTTTCCTCAGAACCTGTCTAAAGGAAGTTTTTTTGAATCTTTTCAATAGCATCACCATATTTACCTAGAATTTTAAATAAGCTAAGAGCATACATAGGAATACTCTGCAAAGAAGCCTTGAGAAGATGGACCTTACCAGCTTGGCTTAGGAGAGATCCTTTCCATCCCACTAACTTTTTATTGAACTTGTCCACTATAGATCTCTAGAAGGATTCCAAGGGGTTGATGCACAGGGGAAGTCCCAAATACGTAGTAGGCATAGTGGCCATCCAACATCCCAAAATACTAATTATCAATTATCTTTTATTGGGACTATTTATAAAATAAACACTACTTTTGGCCCAATTAATTAGCTAACTAGTGGCAAGGCCATACTTATTTAGGATATCCTTAAGAATCTTAGCTTCTTTAATAGAAGTCTCCCCCATAATAATTGAGTCACCAATAAATTTTTTGTGAGAGAAAACCTGAGGAAAGGAGGAGAGATGAAGCCCTTTGAAGGAACCATTGTTCACCATGTGGTAAATATATCTAACCATGCATTCTGCCATAATCACAAACAAGATGGGAGACAAAGGATCTCCTTGCCTCAGACCCCTCGAGGATTTGAAGAAAGGAGTGTCATTGATCAAAACAAAGAAAGTAGTAGTAAAAATGAGTTGCATAATCAATCTAACACTTTTAATATTGAACCCAAAAGCCATAAGAATTTTATGAAGAAGAGCCCAATCAACTCTTTCATAGGCTTTAGATAGGTCCATCTCGAGGAAAAATCCCTAGCTCTGTGCCATCATTAAGGAGTGGATGTTTTCATGGATAGTAATGATTGAATCTAGAATTTGTCTCCTCGAAACAAAGTCATTGTGTCGAGAGGAAATGAGAGAGAGGAGCATTATGAGAATCCTGGAAGTTAGGATATTAGAAATAATTTTATAAAAAGAATTAAAAAGTCTTATGGGGCATACCAGATCTAAAGAATCAATGGCAACAACTTTGGCAATCAAAGCCAGGAAAGTACCATTAATCTCCTCTAAAATATTCTTAGCCCCAAAGAAATCCTTTACAACATAGGTGATATCTTTTCCCAGAATGGTCCAATACATCTGAAAGAAAAACATAGTGAAACCATTTCGACCAGGGGCCTTATTTCCCCCAAAGGAAAAGACAACTTTCTTGACTTCATCCTCGGAGGGGATAATCCCAATTACAAAATTATGATCTTCACTAATACCATGGGGGATACATTGAAGAAAATCCTCTTGAGACTCCTGGTTCAAATTGGGATCTTGAGAAAGAGGATAAAAAAGTAGTTTCTAGCTTCCTATCTGATTTTATCCTCATCTTTAATCATTCCATTATTCACCTTCAAATTAGCTATTCTATTACCAACCTTGTGTTTCTTTGTAATCATATACAGATATCTAGTATTCATGTCCCCCTCTATCAGCCAGTTAGAATGAGCTCTCTGTTTCTAGAAAGTTTATTCCTTGGAGACAATATCATGGTATCTTTGGAGAATATCATTTTCCTCATCTATGGATTTTTTTTATAACCTTCAACCTAGATTTGATCTTGAATATCTTTAAGGTCATCAAGGATGGAAACTTTGGAAGAGAAGATATCTCTTAAGAAATCCTTATTCCAATTCCTTATGAAATCCTTGACATGTTTTAGTTTCTTATCCACTCTGAACATAGCAATCCCCTCCACATGGATCTGCCACCAATATATTATTTTGTTTTCCAACTCAGGATGCATAGTCCACATCTTCTCAAATCTGAAAGGGAAGCACCTTCTACTTTTAATAGAGTCAGATTGAAATAATATAGGATAGTGATCTAAACCAATTCTAGCATGAGAAGAGAAATAAAAAAAGTAATGATCATACCAGTCATTGGAGATAAGAACTTTTTTCTAGACAAACTTGAATCCAATCTTGCCCAGATCTTCTATTTGTCCAAGTAGATTCAACACCCTGAATATCCAAATCATGGAGAGAATGAGAGCTGATGAAGTCCATAAGGTCCAATCTTCTTTCCAATTGAGAAGGGAACCCACCATACTTTTCTTGTTCCCTAAGTGGAGTATTGAAATCTCCCATTATTAACCAACTATCATATTTAAAACTAGATCTGAGCATAGACAAATTTTTCCAAAATTTGTTTCTCCCTTTCAAAGTATTTTGAGCATAGATATTAGTGATCATCCAGGAAGTATCATCTTTAATATGCTGAAATCTAATATAGGAAATGTTATTATCCTAGATAATAACATCCCCTCTAATGTTATTAAGGTTCCAGAAGGTAGCAATACCACCTAACGCACCCTTTGAGTTGCCTCCACTAACCCCACCATTCTTAAACATCTTAATTCCTTCCACCTTATCTTTACTCATCTTGGTTTCTTGGATCCTCTTATCATATTCCTAATAATATCTTGCTTATAAGGATTATTCAATCCTATTATATTCCATGATATAACTTTCATTTCTTCTTTAGAGAGCACACCTCTATGAGGGTTTTTTTGTGTTCCATCTACTATATTTTTATTAGCCTCTGTACTTCTCTTCTTAGAATTTGAAGGTCTTCCCAGTGACCCTGAGACCTAACCTACATCTACAACCAATCTAACAAAAGATATAGTATTCTTGGGAGTTTTTAGGCCTATCTTATTCTTTTTACCTTTAGGTTTACTATGTTTCAACTTTGGGGAGGACACACAGGTATCCCCATTCTCCTTTCCCAAAGCCCTGTTTATTTCCTTAACAACTCCCCATTTTCAGCTTTGAGATAGGAACTCTTCACCACATCCATAGTATTTTGAGATAGATCAAAGAGGCTAGGATCCAAGATAATACATCATTGGGTTTCCTGACACAAAGCTTCAAATCCCTCAAAACTAGAAGTAGAATCCCCTTCCTCTTCACTTGATTCTGGTATCTCCCCTTCCTTAGGAAGATTGGACTCCTCTAAAGGGGATAGTTTTTACCCTTTGTTACCCATCTCAAAAGAATCTTCCACATTTTGAAGTATAGGATCACCATCTTAAGGGTTAGAACTTTCTTCCTCTATAGTGTTCCCCTATTTATGACTGTAATCACCTAAAATTGGACAAGATCAATCAAGTGAGTAACCAAGGAAAAAATTAAAGTGATTAAATCAAATCAAGATATTATCAAAGAAAAATTGCAATCAAGCCATAAAATCAAATTTAATTAAAAATCAAAAGCCATAAATTCAATTTAAATCAAATAAATCATGATAAATCAATCAATTGTGTAATTAATCTAATTAATTACATAGTTCATTTAAATCAAATCAACCCATTCAAGGGGTACACATGACTAAAGATATTAATTAAATTCAATTATTTAAATCCTATTTTCCCTCAACCACCAAATGGGAGGAATAATCATCAACCAATAGGATTTAAGGATTGAGCTCACATGGATCAAGCCTAAATTGGATCTCAATCACTCACTTAGAGAATGCATCTTGTCCACTCATTTTGTCCTTTGGTCCCAAGCTTTGAGGAAAAAATATTTAAATGGTCTCCAAAGGTGGAAACATGGACTTAACCCTCACCTAATCATGATCAAATCAACTAGACCCCCTACCCTTTCCAAAATCTATAAAATCAAGGCATAATTGAAGAAATAATCATCCACAAATTTTATGAAGTATCAAACCTCTTGCAAATTTGAGTTAGAAAGGAAAATCTAGAGCTAATTAGTATTTTCATTTGGAATTAACTTGCATTAGCTTGCTTATCATTTACTTTTTCTCATATTAGGACCGTCACTAGTGAGAGCTTGCTAAGAGCTCATCATTAGCATCCCTAATTAGAGCTTTGTAGAGTGCTTAATCATCTTTGAATTTTCTTATTTAGATTGCTTGTTGTGGCTATTTAATTCTCTTTTCAATTTATTGATGATACTACTCTATGAAGGTGCTTTCCTTACCACACAAAATGGCACCACTGTGGGGCTTTAGGCCTCATAAATTTCTAATTTTGGAGAAGTAATTTTTGTTTTGCAAATCTTTTTATAGCTCTCTACTTTGCAAGTTTTTTGACACTTTTGCAGGTTTCTCCAATGTGTATAACCCATTCTCTAGCGTGTACAAGGCCTAAAATAGCATGTATACGACAAAGTGTTGTGCATTTACATAGTGTTTCAGCGCATTAATCCTTCTCTTTTCTTGTCTTCATTCTTTCAGTGTGTGTACCCTGCCTCTCCAGCGCATACAATACATCCTCTAGCATGTTCAAGGCTTTCTTTTAACACCTTTTCTCATTATTTTAGAACATTTAAATTTTGTGCCTATGCATTCAATATTTTTCTGTAGTGCATTTACTAGTTTTAACATCGCTTTCCATCTTTTTAATAGCACATTCAATATATTATGTTGCACATTTAATTAAATTGAAAATTTACAGAATCTAACATATGGAAAATGATTTCTCTATGTCTGCAGGATGACTGGTCATAGAAAAATAAAAAAACCAGAGACCAAATTTAATAGTGAAGGAAAGGCTTTGGCCAAAAAGATTAAGGAGGAGAACATTGCACACATCAAGCTAATTTTGAAGGATAAAGAAACAAGAAAATGAGGTATATGAACTGTACTTGAGAGTTGTAGAAGCTTATAAATCAAAGTTTGTCTCCTTAAATTGGATTTACTTACCCTAATCAATTTTTTGTTAAATTTGATAAATAAGGTTTAGATTTCAATTTATTGTTTTTTTCCTTCACTTTGTTTGGTTGTGTTGACTAACTTGTTGGAGGAGAAGTGAAAAGGAAGGAACGATCACCACTATGTGAGCATAAATAATGAAAGATTCATAAAACTTGTCTGTAGCCTTCGCTAGCTTTGTTTGAAGGTAAGCCTCAACTTGGTCAATTTTTATTTAAATTGTGGCCTTGTGATTTTTGTTATCATCTAGTAATTAAAATAGCATAAAGGAATAAATCAAACACTAAATTTGAACAACCCCTTGTTTGTGGAAAAGAGTAGAAATACTTGATTCCCATTAGTTAGTGGGTTTGGAAATTGAACCTTGTTAGAAGTGTTTGGGAATCAAGAAATAGCTAGGGATATTCTCTTCACCTTTTGGTGAATCAAACTCCCAAAACCTATCTCTTCATTCCGCTTTATTGCTTTCAATATGAACATGCTAGATCCATAGTGGGCTCGCCTCTTGAGATTTGCCTTAATGAGGCCGGTGAGAAGGATAACCCAAAGTGGGATACATTTTATTTTTCCACAAAAATCCAACCCACTCTAAAATAAAATGCATTCATCCTTAATGGGGTGTGTGACAAAAGGATATTAAGCTTTCAAACTTCCTCGAGTAGTCCTACAGGATTGCACAAAACTTTGACATACTGGTGGTGGGAAGCCTCCTAATTTTGGAGGATGAAAACTTAATGTCCATTTTGAAAGGAATCTTGATTAAATACCTTGTTAAAATAGAAAATCATACCTTATAGAGCCATGTTTACGAACCAATTTGTGAACTAGGTATATTTCTTGAAGTGTCTTTTTGTGCAAAAACCCATGATAATGTCCTTACAAATTCAAACACTTTTTGTGTAGAGGGTTAAAAAGAACAAGTGTATTTGTGATTGCTTTGTTTGAAAAATAAATACAAGAAGTAAGAGATATCCATTTTAAAATCCATCTTATATTTTTAATCTCTTCATAAAAGAAAACAATTACCAAATTTGGGGAGAACAATTCGAAATTAAACCTTGTTGAATGTTGGTTTCTACACACTCTCATAAACTCAAATTATCTTTACAAGAAGATGGCACTTTCATTGCAAAAGAGGTCCCCAAATTTGAATCTCAAAGCTCTTTCATAAATCACAACCAAGGGGATAGTCTCCCAAATCTTTTCAAAAAGAGATTTGATCCAATGGATAGGAACTCCACATTTCATGATTATCTCCATGGAGGAAACAATGATAATATTAATAATGCCAATCAAGGACCTAGGGAAACGCTTGAAGACAAAGATAATAGGGTGGCTCAAGACATTGAATTTCTTGAAGTCGTGGACAAATAATTAATAGAAAGATATAGGGAAAAATATTTCCTAAACTTAGCCCAAGCAGGGGTAAAACTTCCACATGATTACGATGTTGACCAATTTAAGAAAGACAAAGAAGATGGTAATCTGATAGGTGCAATGAGTCAACAATTGAAAATGTTCCAAGCACAAATCAACCTAATGAAAAAGGCAGCTGAACCTAATCCATTCATTATTGAGGCCTTGTGCCCATTTCCTTTTGATAAGAGCTTGGTTATGGCACCTTTTCTGATAAATGTAGTCTTTCCTAAGTATGATAAATACACGGGTAAATCAAACCCACAAGATCACCTTAGAGATTTTTTCACTCTAAGCATCGAATTTATGCATGATACAACTTATCTAATGAGACTTTTTCCAAGAATTTTAGGAGGTCAAGCCATGGAATGGCTCTCAAAACTTTTGTAAGGGATAAAGACATTCAAGGAATTAGCCTCCAAATTCATAACCCATTATTCTTACAACATTGAACATGAGATTACCATGCTCAACCTATGTGACACTAAACAACGAGATGGTGAATCTTTCCTAGGGTTTATTCAAAGGTGGAGAATAGTTTGTGCAAGATATCCACGAAGCATCCCCAAGAAGGAGAAAATGGAAATATTTATGAATAACTTAAATATGGAGATAAACTATAGAATCCAACTTCAATGTCCCCCTACGTTTGAAAAACTTATTGAGAATGAGATCAAAATTGAAGATGTGTTGGTTAAGAGAGGAGAGATTAAATTGTTCAAAGATAATAAACCCTATACCAACACTAATAAAAATCATAATATATCTAATTATAAAAATAATAAAGGAGCCAACAATCACAATGATAAACCTAGATTATGGTTAAAGAACAACAATAAAAATCTGGTGAATGATGGAGTTGTGAGAGCACACAACTTAAAGGCTACCCCCCTTTAATTTATCAAGTGGGGTGAATTCAACATATAATGTAAATCAAACAACTAAAGTTCCTTACAATAATAATAATTCCAACAACAACAATAATAATGCTAGCAACAACAATAATTCTAACATTAATAAGCCTAATCCTTTCTTTTCCACATATCAAAAGAGAAAATTCACCTTTTTAGGTGAACCATTGGAAAATGCATTAAGTACTTTGGTGGCCAACAAAATCATTACCTTACCTGAGTCAAGGCCATATGAACCCCAAGTTGTGCCCAATTTGTGGAATGACTCTCGTCATTGTGAATATCATCATAATAAGGGACATAAAATGAATGAGTGCATGAAATTGAAACATCTTGTCCAAGACCCAATTGATGATGGAACAATGAAAGTGGAAGGGCCTCAAAATAACAAAGACCATACGACATTTAAAAACCCTTTCTTAAACCATGAAAATGGTGAGCCATCAAACATCAACCCTAACAATAAAAGAGGTAATGAGAAAGTCAACTTTGCTCATACCTATGATAACACCATTAATACTTTAAGTGGGGATGAAAACACCATAAATGTTATTGTGGTGAAAGAGAAGCCAAGGGAAGAAACATCAAATATTGTAACTAGGGGGAAAGCATCAAAGATTACCCTACCGGGAAGTGCCCCAAGGATTGTCCTACCAAATCAAACTTCATCTTCATCTTCAAAACAATATAATTTTGTAGACCAATAGCAAAGAACCCTTGCTCAGATCTCTATTCTATAATTACTCAAGCTTTCACCAATTCATAAGGAGAATCTAGAAAAATCCTTAGTGGAGACTAAAGTGCCTCTAAAATTAGATGCAGATAAATTTCAAAACATGGTAGGACATCTTGTTGCACCTCATTGTCTATCCTTTTCAGAACAAGATGGTATGTCTCTAAACCACCCGCAAAACTTGCCCTTGCATATAGAGATCCCATCCACAAGCATAGAGTGAAAAGAGTGCACATTGATGGAGGAGCCGGCTTGAATATTTGTACCCTCAACTTGGTAAAAGCCTTAAGGATTTTCTAAGGAGGCTAATGATCCAAAGAAAAAGATAACCATAAAAGCCTATGATGATGAAGAAAGAGCCTCTAAAGGTGTCATAGTTCTTCCCATTCGAGTTGGTTTAATGCAAAAGGAGACCATTTTTCAAGTCCTTTACCTAAAGTTGACTTACAATATCCTATTAGGACGGCCATGGATCCATGAAATGCAAGCCATACCTTCAAACTATCATCAATATCTCAAATTTCCCTATCAAGGACAAGAAGTCATGGTAAGTGGGGACTCAAACCCCTTTCAATATTGTAATAACATGAAGCCAATTAATAACTCCTTAGTAACACATAGTGCAGAAGGGTCTATTTCTCAAAGAATAGAGAAAGGATAAAGTTCAAAAGATCTTCAAGCTTTGAAGGGAAAAGAAAAAGAAGAAAAAGAAATTATTTTTGGAAATAATCAAAGCCCTACTAACCTAACTACATCAAAAAAAGGGAAAGAGAAGGTTAGTGAGGAAAGTGCTCCTGAGAAACATAAAGAAGACCAAACTAGATCCATTCAAATCTACACCAAAGATGCTCATTATCAAAAAATGGATCATATGATGAAAAAATTTGACAAGAAATGTCAAATCAAACAAAAGGGTGTAGGTGAATACTCCTTATCCATGATGGATCTACCCTTATCTCAAAAATCATATGGAAGACCATCTAATCTACCTCATAAGTATAATGATCACTTTGTGAGGGAAAACACCTCTTCATCCATAGATGAAGAAGATAATGATATCCTAAATTGGCTATAT
The DNA here is from genome assembly GCA_027943335.1 of Chamaecyparis obtusa. Taxonomy (NCBI): domain Eukaryota; kingdom Viridiplantae; phylum Streptophyta; class Pinopsida; order Cupressales; family Cupressaceae; genus Chamaecyparis; species Chamaecyparis obtusa. The sequence goes on along the minus strand of BSBK01003560.1, from coordinate 1,909,092 downwards.
AAGGTTGAGGAATCAAGTACCCATGAAAAGCACATCCAAAATATAAGCATTCTCACACATCAATATAAGAAATGATTTTAAATAATGCAAAAAATGGGATATAAAGGACAAGGACCTTTAGGTATGAGAAATGAAGGATTAATAGAACCTATTGAAGTGACATGTAGAGATAGCAAAGAAAAGATTGGATTAAGGTACCTGGAACAAGGGTACACTCAAAAGAAGTATCCCTTGGTTTATGACCAAAGCTTACGACTAGGTTCCCAAAGTGATGAAGATTCAAATAATTGGGAATGGGACTCATTGTCAAGTGAGTCATGTCAAGATAAAGAAGTTGATTTGATCCATACCTATACTCCTAGCAAGGGAAAAGAACAAGTCTTAGAATCAAATCAAAATCAAGCTTCAAGTTCTAGCCAAGTGATCTTAGATAATGTACCAATTCATTAAATTGAGAGAAATCAATGGGTAGGAGAACCTTACATACCATCATGGAGACCTACTATAGAAGAATCTAACCCTAGGTTTAATCCATGAGATTTTTACCCAATGGAAACCTTAGAGGATTTTAGTGAGGAATATTTTGACCCTAGTTCTCTAGAACATCTTGAAGAAGCACATATTATAAACTTAAATGATACATTGTTTGAACCTTCAAATGAAGTCATGTCCCTAAATCCTGTTAGACTAAACCAAAGTATTGATCCTTTGACCCTTATCTATCCCAAATTAATCGAATGGGATTCCATTGAACCTACCTTGCTCCCTACATTCTTGAATGGTAACTTGGTGTCCCAATACCTTAATGTGGTTGAGCCTTCTTCTACCATGGAATATTAGGGAGAAGTGGCAAAGGGGAGGAGTATTCAACCTTTTAGCTTGAAAAAATTTGACAAAAAAAATGGAAAGAATTTAACGTTGAAAACCACATTGTGGGAACATTAAATCAAAAAGAAAAAGAAATAAAGAACGTTTCCGAAGGTGAAAACCCAAAAGAGGCATCTAAGGAAGAAGGGTTGGATACTTTGCCCGAACCCTATGAAGAAAGATCACCTACCTTAATTGAACCAATAGAGAAAGTGAATATTGGTTTAGAATCAAAGCCAAGAATCATACACTTAGCAATGTCTCTATCTAGTGAAGAAAGAAAGGATTTCATCAAAAGTTTCAAAGAAAAACAAATCAATTTTCCATGGTCATATGATGATATGTCGGGATTAGATCTGAATTTAATCATGCATCATTTGAATATAAAAGGAGTAAGACCAGTGAAGAAGAAACTAAGAAAGATGCATCCACACATAGCCTTACTTGTGAAAGTAGAGTTAGAAAAATTGTTGAAAGTAGGGTTCATAAGGGCCATTGATTATGCACAATGGATTTCAAATATTGTGCCAGTTTCCAAAGTAGATAAATCCATTATAATTTTCACAGACTTTAGAGATCTAAATTTGGCATGTCCAAAAGATGACTTCCCTCTACCAACCATATACGTCATCATAGACTTAACAAAAGGACATTCAATGTTCTAACTTATGGATGGATTTAGTGGTTATAATCAAATAAAGATAGCACTAGAGGATCAAGATAAAACAACATTTACATGTGCATGGGGGACATTCTGTTGGAATGTTATGCCTTTTCGGAGTGACCTATCAAAGGGCCATGACGACCATATTTCATGACATGATGCACAAGTTCATGGAAGATTATGTAGATGATATACTTGCTAAATCCCACTCAATGGAAGAAAATCTACCCATCTTAGAGAAAATATTTGTAAGATTGGAGCAATTCAAAGTAAGGTTAAATCCAAAGAAGTGTGCATTCGGTGTTTAATCAAGAAAGCTACTAGGGTACATTGTTTCTGAAAAAGGAATAGAGGCAAAGCCATCATGGAAATGGGAGAACCTAGAAACATAAGTCAAATGAGATCTCTTCAGAGCAGGATTCAATCCATTAAAAGGTTTATCTCCCAATTAGTAGAAAAGTGCCACAATTTCACTCAACTCCTTCACAAGGACACAGTTTTCAAATGGGATGAGAAATGTGAAGAATCCTTCACTTTGTTGAAAAAATATCTAATGAACCCTCCAACTCTAATACCACCAATAAGAGGCAAGCCCTTAATTCTATACATCTCAACTACAAAACATTCATTAGGGGCACTTTTGGCTCAGGAGGATGAATCAGGAAAGGAAAAGGCCATATACTACATAAGAAGAACTTTGGTGAAGTATGAGTTGAACTACACCTTCATTGAAAGAGCATCTTTGGCCGTATTTTTTGCTTCCCAAAAATTACGCCACTTTATGTTATCCCACAAGATCTGACTCATTGCAAAGATTAATCCCTTGAAATATCTTCTCAGCAAAACAACATTGAATGGGAGACTAGCCAAATGGGTCATGGTTCTAAGTGAATTTGATATAGAATATGTGGATTGAAAATCTATCAGGGGAAAAGTCATAGCTAGTCAATTAGCAGAGTCACCATTACAAGATGAACATCCAATTCAAGTCGAATTTCTAGATTCTAAAATTTTTAATGTCCAAGCAAAAACATGGCAATTATATTTTGATGGTTCCTATACACAACATGGATTAGGAGCAGAGATACTTTTGATCACTCCTCAAGGGTCTACAATCCCAAAATCATACAAATTTATATTCCCATGCACAAATAACATAGCTGAGTATGAAGCATTGGTTATTGGTATAAAGTTGGCATTAGAATGGAAAGTAACAGAGCTATAAATTTATGGAGATTCCCAACTAGTTATTAATCATATTAATGATGAGTATCAAACTAAAGATGATAAGTTGATACCATACAAAAATATGATTGATGATCTTAAGAAATACTTCACTCTAATTACATTTGAACAAGTGGCAAGAGATAAGAATAAAGCAGTAGATGCAATGGCTACTTTGGCATCACTTCTCCAAATACCAAATCAAAGCACCAAATATGAATTCTTGGTAGAAGAAGTTGAGCAATCAACATTTGAACCTTCCCATCCTCATACCATTTTCTTATTAACAAGACATGAATCACCTTGGTATGGAGCCATTTAAACCTACTTGAAAGACCAAATCTTACCTATAGACCAAACCAAGAATCAAAATAAAAGCTTTATCTGAAAAACCTCTCATTATACATTAATATTTGACACATTGTATCAAAAGAGTCTAGATGGAATGCTTCTAAGATATCTAGAGAAGGAGGAATCAAACGTAGCCTTACAAGAAATCCACAAAGGAATTTGTGGGTCACATTAAAATGGTTTAACACTAGCTAAGAAACTTCTTAGGATAGGATATTTTTGGCCTTCTATGGAGAAATATGCTTGTCACTTTGCTAAAACTTGTCACAAATGTCAGTATCATGGAAACTTAATCCACATTCTAGCACAAGAGCTTCAACCAATGACAACACCTTGGTCATTCTATCAATGGGTTTTGGATCTGATAGGTATGATTTACCCACCATCTTCAAATGGTCATAAATTCATCATTACTTCAACATAATACTTTACCAAATGGTTGGAAGTTGTACCCATATCAACTGCCACAGGAAAAAAAATATCCTTGTTTATATTGAACCACATAATTTTTAGATATGGTGTACCTCATGCCATTATAACAGATAATGCAAAACATTTCAAAAATAAGGATTTAAAAGAACTATGTACAAAATTTCATATGTTACATCATTCATCTTCAATATATTACCCACGAGGTAATGGACAAGCAAAAGCAACAAACAAGAACATCTTAAAGAGAAGAAGATAACAATGGATAATTCAGGTAGAGATTGGCACATTTAAATAAACCCAACTCTATGGGCTTATAGAACAAGTATCAAAACACCAATAGGAGCTACACCATTCTCCTTAGTTTTTGGAGTAGAGGTAGTTTTACCTTTAGATGTAGAAATTCCATCTTTAAGAGTATCCTTACATGGTTTGATAAGAGAGGAAGACTATAGAGTTGCTAGGTTACAAGAACTAGATTTTCTAGATGAAAAACAACAACAAGCCTTCAATCATTTGAAAGTGTATCAGAATCAAATGTCAAGGACCTATAAAAAGCATATCAAATCAAGGACATTCCAAATAGGTGACTTGGTTTTGAGAGGAAATCCCAAGAATCAAGTAGAACGGAAAAACAAAGGAAAATGGGAAGTAAATTGGTTAGGACCTTTTGTGATCACTTCGTCTTTTGGGACAAGTACCTATAAACTAATTGATTGTGATGGAGAAGAATGACAAGAGCCTATCAATAGTATTCACCTAAAGTGGTTCTACACATGAGACATATGAAAGGGTATAAAGAAAAAGAGTATCAAAAAACCAGATGGAGAGCATCCTATTTATTCTACATAGTCAAAAGAGATCTTGAAAATCCAAAAACATTCAAAAATAGAAAAGAGCAAACAAATCAGAAATGCAGAAAAGATTTAAAAAAGTGGAAAATTGAGCATGAAGAAAGACAAAAACATTCAGAAAGGATCCTTAAAAAGATGTTGTCTTGGTGAAAACCTAGAAAATAGGTGCCTTGATAATATGGAAACAAAAAAAATTGAAAAAAGAGAAAATATAAAAAAATCACAAAAGAGAAAAAGTACCTTGGTGAAAACCTAGCAAATAGGCACTTTGGTAGCAAAAAAAGGAACTTTAAAAATAGAAAAAGAAAGAAAAATCCATTCAATTGGTGAAAACCTGATAAATAGGCACCATTGGAAGTCCAAGTCAGTCACATACCTAGTGGTCATCCTTGTAAATATTGGATTCACTAGCATTTGTATATATTGCATAATAAAACCCCACAGTTGCATTTATGAGTACCTAAAGATTTTGGTCACCTAATCTACAAATTGTCCCAAGTCCCACAGTGAAATCACATCAAACTAGGGGAAATCTAATCTAAAAGAGGAAGGATTCATCAAAACAAAACTTCAATCAGACACCAAATCAATTCATCAAGGCATAAGTAAAGAACTTATTCAATCAGTTTCAATCCTAATCCAAATCATAACCGCATGCAAAATTCGATCCAAGATCTCACAAAGACCTTATCTTTATCAAGATTAAAATTATGAAATGGATAGAACTATACTTGAAATATGGATTTGAAAAATAGGGCATAATTTTTCTAAAAGTGTTGACTTGATTGATGAAATCATATCTTTCTAGCGAATCGATGAAAGTTTTTAAACTGGACTAGCTATGATGAAAACATGATATTTTATTGATTTTTGCATGACTGTCTTAAGATCAAAGTTTTCAAGTATGTATTATTTGTCTAAGGATGTGATCATCAAAGAATCATTGAGGACTTGTACATATGATGAAACTAAGATCTTTTTTTGTTTACGCAAAAGGATACCTTGGATATTTTGATGTTAAATATCATAATACCAAAATCCACTTGTAACATAGAATCTGAAAAAATTGATATTCATACTCTCATGATTGAATCCAATCAGTGATAGTCATACCAAAGGAGGGTAAAGTAATCCAAAAGGTGGAAAAGGTATTCATATCATCATGGTTGAACTAGTGATGGTTGTACCAATTCAGGATTTCAAAAATTGCTCGATGATGAATATAAGCTCTAAATTTTTGAATAGTGACAGTTAGTTGCATACATCTTAGATTAAATGCATTTAAATTATTTTCCTTTCTTAGCTCCAAAACAAATTTGTAAGAGAAAAATAGAAAGGGGGTGGAATTAAATCAAAAATCAAATGAACATCAAAAACTATATGTGATCAAGTGTGTTGGAAATCAAAAATCAAAACAAAGGTGCATTGCATTAGCTCACTTGCATTTGTTAGATTCATGTTATCTTGCATTCATTTAGGAATTTTTCCTAAGTTCATTTGTCTTCATTGCATTAGTTTGCATTAACTTTAATCTAAGTTCATCACATTATTTTGCATCATTTTCAGTAAGGTTCATTTAAAGTTGCATTGCATTTAGTGTGCATTCATTTTAAATCCATCTCATTTAGATGCATTCATTTTTAAATCATTTATAATCATTTCTATTAAACCATTAAGTTCATTTATGCTTACATTACATTAGGCAAAATTCATTACATCCATCAAATCATCTAATTCAGTGGTACTAATTTCATCATTAAGACATTTTAGTCGCATTCCATTAAGTTCATTAAAAAACATGGCATTTCGTATCACGTTGTATTATCCATTTAGGTACATTCATTAAAGATTCCTTTCATTTACACATTGAATTATATTCAAGTATAAGTGTTTTAGGTCATTACATATACATGCTCATTATATCCATACATTATATATCATTGCATTTGCATCATCAACATCATTCATCTATATAACATTTATATATCATTTATCATAACATTAATCATTAATCATTAAACATCAATATTCATTCATTACATCACATTTGAATACCATCAATCCATTACTTACATCCATATCATTAAATAGATGCATCCATAAATACCATCACATCGCATTAGTCATTAAATCATTACATCATCATACAACATTAAAACATGTATCATATGCATCCATCAAGCATCATAGCATTAATCATTATAAAAGATCATTAAATTTGTATTACCTACGTTCATCTATTCTATGTCATACATAAGACAACCATTTAAGCATAAATAGAATATGTGCATTCATATCATAAACTGCATCTGAAAAAGCATAAAAACAAAGCATGTAGGAGATAGAATCATATAGATCTGCATATCATAGCAAAACACCTAAAAAATGAAGAACAACACATAATGATGTCATATAAAGTAAATCTTTCAAAGTCCATGGTATCATCATCAAAGCAATAAACATGGGAAATCAAAATCCATCAAAGTATCAACAAGTATCAAAGCATAAAGAACATCAACTGATCAAAGAAGAAACTGAGTCCAATGTCTTGAGATAAAAAATGGATCATCATATACATCAATAAACCAAATAATATGTCATCTCAGGGCAAGTCAACTAGCAGAACCACCAGCACCATCAGGACCACAATCAACATATAGAGGTCTACTAGAACTAGCCTATAAACCATGCTAACTCATAGCAGCCATAAATGCCTGCATCATGCTACCTAGCTGACTAACCTACTGCTTGATCTCTGACACATCAGACTGTAGAGCCCAAAAATTTAACATAGACACTGGAGCCTCTATAGTAGGAGCCTGTTAAGGAGGACCCTGTGGAGGAGGATCCTATGGTGGAGCCATGGAAGATGATGGAATGGACAAGGATGGAATGAAAGAAGAAGAAGAAGATGAAAGAACTGAAGATGATGGCATAGAAGAAGAATCAGGAGCTTGTACTGGAGGAGCCTATGGAGGTGTTAGTATACCCTATGCCTGATCCAATAAAATTTGTGCAGCCTAAGCATCCACATTAGCCACTACCTGAGCATCCACCTACCTATGATATCTGACCCTATGTTGGCCTCATCTAGCCAATCTTTCCACAGCAACCCGATGCAGAGCTCTGTCCACACAACCACCTTAGACTCTAATCCAACCACCCCTCATTTGTAATCCACCACCCCTAGGAGTAATCGATGTAACATCAATCACCAGTATCACAACTATACCTCCTCTAATGGCTCGCTAACCCCGTCATCCCCAATGACCTCGTCTTTGTCCCCCACCTCCATCCCTAGCCATGTCATCATCATCAGACTCCTCATCCATGCCAGGCACTGGCTTTGCAAGATCTGTAAATCTCATAAATAGGTTCTGAGTGAGCCAATCATCATAATCATCTGTCATGTCGACATCTACGACATGATCCCTCATATCTCAAGGAAGGTGGGCTAGCTGCAACACCTTCTGATAATAAATCTATGGCCCCCAGAGTGACCACTCTACCTATACTTGGGCATACAACGCCAATGCCTGTGGCATGCCATGTGTCTGACCATACTATCCTAGCACCCTTAGGAAGTAAAATCTCTTAATAATCAATAGAGTACACCCTATCATCCACCTTTGTGTACACATAAAAGGTAGCTCCGTTGTATTCTTGAGCCATGCCTCACAACCAATATATGGCCGCCATATGACCTGATCTATATCATCAATCACTCATCTCTAGTAATCAAGCTTGCCCAAGTGGGCCTGAAATACAATCCCCTCGTACATCCAAGCAAAGGGCCAACCTGGATCATGATGTCAGACATAAATAGGTCTAGTGACAGGGGTGCTCCCATGTCCACAACTGCAAAAGAATGACCCCAGTAGAGAGAGTCTCTCTGTGATGGTACACAAATGAATGCAACTCATGATATAGCTACGCTATCACACATGTGCCCTAATCAAATCATCATGGTTGTGCTATCATATCCTCAAGGATACAACCCCAACCAACTGCAAAGCCATGTCCTCAACGATCAGGAATGAGGAAGCCACCAATCAATGCCCCTAGAATAATAGGAAGAGTAGGGAAGGAAGGGAATTGAGCCCACTGGATAGAATCATCACCGATAGATGGAACCTGAAAGACTCATCTACAAGAAGTCCCATCATACACCTGGTCGTAGTATATGAGATCTCCGTGGGTAGGAATGTGGAGCATGCGATACACATCCTCAGGAGTGATCACCATCTCCCCCATCAAAAAATGAAATGTGTTATGGTTAGAGTGCCACCGCTCTGCCATAGTTGTAATAAGGCTCCGATTCACGCAGAATCGAGGAAGGATGAGAAGGAATGACAGTCTGCACCTACTAATAACTTGATGATCTGGACTGCTCAGGTCATGTATCATCTCAAATGGCAAGGGATACAAGCCTCTAACACTGAGCGATTTAAGCTTGATCTAAAAAAATAAATTTAAACACATCAGTATTGGAAATCATTACATTTTGGATCATCCTAAGTAAATCAAACATTTTAAAATTATCAAACCACAATCAACTTTCCTAATTCTACTAAGAGAGGACAGAACATTTATCATCACCCATAATATAAATCAAGATTGACAATAAAAAATTCAAAATAACTTGACTCAAACTAACATCCTATGACTTGCTACCAAATTAGACTTGTTACTTAAGCCAATCGACTAATTGACGACACTAGACGGTTCAGAAAACTGACTTAGCAGTTTGCATTTTTGACCAAACAGGGTAAAAGCACTATTTAAATGATTAAACATGCTAAAAAGAAAAAGCACAGCTAAACATGGTGAATGCGCATGAGAAATGTTTAAAAGCACTATTTAAATATGTATGCACTGGAGAAACTAGTACGTGCTACATGCATTACCTATATGCGTTGCTAAATTTCTAATTTGCGCTAACTAATTTGTGAATGTGAAATAAGCCCTAGACAGCTGTTTGTATGCACAACTAAAAGTTGTGGATGCACTGCAGAAAACCACGGAAGGGCTAAAAGAAGTGTGTACATGCTAGAGTAAGTATTAAATGCTCTATTTTAAAAAGAAAAAGAAAAAAATAGGGTTTTTGCTATAAAAATCCAATTTTTTCAATTAAAAGGCATTAAATTGACAAAGTAAGTTGTCAGGGTACATACCAGAGGTTCATAGCCTGGTGGATGCAAGTATTGGTGCCCTTGCTCAATTTGGTGCTCTCGACTTGGGATAGCCATTGTCAAAAAGCTCAGAAGGGGTCAAAGAAAAAGGTCAAAAGAGAGGGTAAAAATGAATAGTAAAAATGACTTCACCACTATATATAGCCCATTTTGACCTAAAAAGGGTATCTTTGACTAGAAAATGACCAGGGATACAAATTTTTCATGAATTCTACCAAATCAGGGGCATTTTTCATCAAATGATCACAAATACATGATCGGAAATGAAATTGAAATTCATTAAAAATTGAACTAACCGATGCAAAAATGACCTAAACCATCATATTTTTTTAACAAGTTATCAATTTTCATTTCATTTATGAGGGGGCATACACTTGGATAATCAGAAGCGACATCTTAATCAATGAATTAGGGGCACGACCATCAAAATCAAAGTGTAATCTTTTGTCAAAAAAATTTTCGCTTATCAATCGAAAGGGGCATCAAACATCAAATCAGATCAAAGGAGGTATCATATCAGGCAATCCATCATCAAATCGACCATCAGGACATCAAATAAAATCAAAATACATCAAATCTACATCTTTTATCAAACATCACAATCGACCAGGTATTCTAATCAGGACTTCATATCAAGAACAATCAGGACATTCTTTGAATCGACATGCTTCACATATCAACTCAAAGAGGGGCATTTGTAATCACCTAAAATTGTACAAGATCAATCAAGTGAGTAACCAATGCAAAAATCAAAGCAATTAAATCAAATCAATCTATTATCAAAGAAAAATTGCAATCAAGCCATAAAATCAAATTTAATTAAAAATCAAAAGCCATAAATTCAATTTAAATCAAATAAATCATGATAAATCAATCAATTGTGTAATTAATCTAATTAATTACATAGTTCATTTAAATCAAATCAACCCATAAGGGGTACACATGGCTAAAGATATTAATTAAATTCAATTATTTAAATCATATTTTCCCTCAACCACCAAATGGGAGGAAAAATCATCAACCAATAGGATTTAAGGATTGACCTCACATGGATCAAACCTAAATTAGATCTCAATCACTCACTTGGAGAATGCATCTTGTCCACTCATTTTTTCCTTTGGTCCCAAGCTTTGAGGACAAAATATTTAAATGGTCTCCAAAGTGGAACCATGGACTTAACCCTCACCTAATCATGATCAAATCAACTACACCCCCTACCCTTGCTAAAATCTATAAAAGCTAGGCATAATTGAAGCAATAATCATCCACAAATTTTATGAAGCATCAAACCTCTTGCAAATTTGAGTTAGAAAGGAAAAATCTAGAGCTAATTAGTATTTTCATTTGGAATTAACTTGCATTAGCTTGCTTATCATTTACTTTTTCTCATATTAGGACTGTCACTAGTGAGAGCTTACTGAAAGCTCATCATTAGCATCCCTAATTAGAGATCCATAGAGTGATTAATCATCTTTGAATTTGCTTATTTAGATTTCTTGTTGTGGCTATTTAATTCTCTTTTCAATTTATTAATGATACTAACCCTATGAAGGTGTTTTCCTTAGCACATAATCACATTCTAGGATTTGTTGTGCTTGTAAAGTTCCCTTCCTTCTTTGGTGATCTCCTTGACAGATTATGTTGGTTTGATTGTCTCATTTTTCTCTTTGGCTTGCAAAAATTTCTTGTTTGTTTCACTGTTCATTTTTCTTATCCTTTATTGGGTTAGAGGGATAAATTTTGGCCTAGTGTCTCGCCTTCTTACAATGAAAACAAGCAAAAGGAATTGATTCATATTCCACCCGCTGGTCCCATTTTCCTAACTTGGAAATGGTTTTAATTGTATTAGGCATATCCAAATTATAAAGTATACCTACACATATTCTAGCATGAGTTAACCTTTGCCTTGAGGCCGTCACTGGGTCAATAGACAGGAGCTTGTCAAACGAGCTGGCTATTCCTAGAAAAACATCTTTTACCCAATATTTCATAGGTAATCCTAGAAGCTTGATCCAAACGAGAACTTGGGAAAGAAATGATTCATCATTAAGATCCATATTAGGGAGCCATTTTTGTAGGACTAAAGCAATTTTTCCTACCATCCAAGGGTCACCACACAGGATCCTGGCTTTATCTTCTTCACAAGAAAATGAGAAGGAGAAAAAACCCTTAGTCATGGCGGTTACTTCAACATGGCATTTTAGAGCCCACTTCTTCAAAGAATAAGCTTTGTCAACCTCAATATTAGGTCTAGGCCCTAAAAAATTCCACACCAAAATTATTTCCATCAAATCTATATTATGTTCTATAACCAAATCCAAGACAAAGATAGAAAATTTACCTATCAATGAATCATAAATTTTCTAGACTTTAGGTAGTGAGGACTTACTAGAAGGTTTGACCCCGAATAAAGAAGACCATTTTTTGGGATGAACCCCTAAAGAATCTCCCAAGATGGGTCCCCCTCCGGGTCCCCAGGTTGCAGCAAGGTCCCTAACACAACATCAAGGGGTTTGTCTGATTTACTAGATGTTTCCTTATTGTCCTACCCCCCACCACCAAGATGATTTGATGCAGGGGGCTCTTTCCCACCCACAACTGAATTCAAAATTTTATTTCTCTCACCCTCTCTCCCACTTGGTCTCCCACTCTCCATTTGCTCGCCCCAAGCCTGATAACTTGGTTTTTGTTATGAGTGGTTTAATTTAAACATTGATGTTAATGTTTTTGGGGAATTTAATGTTGGTAAGTTGTCTATACTAAGATATATGACTAGATATAGTGTTGTCATTATGGAAACAAAGTCATATATCATTTTGGAGTCAGCACACTAAGTGTAAAGATCAGAATTTAGTTGTGTTGAAGACTGGACAACATACAAAGTTCTAGCAGCTCAGAGCATCAGTGCACGTGTGTACAAATGAATTAAGGTATGCACCCTAGAAGTTAAGTTTATGAGACTATACTTATGCTTCATCTAAGAGCACATAAGTAGATATGCAAATATATGAAAGTTACAGTCAGTTGAAGTTGCATAGCTAGTGTGTGCTAGTAGCAAACAGAGCATGGAGCCGACAGTTAGCTTTTCGGTTTGCGATTATAATCTAATATTGTAAAGGCTATGCACCCATTGTATTTAGATTTCCAACATATGTACATGTATAATTATAAGCACACTTAAGCCAATTCATTTGGAAGCATTTTTTGTAATTAGTTATAGGGCCAACCTAATTGTATAATTGGTATGAGCGCATAAATATAAGGTGCACCCATTGTATTTGGTATGGAAGTGATAATAGAGTTGTGATAAGTAGAGCAGAGGTATGAGAAGTAAGCATAAGATGTATTAGAGCTTTGCTAGAGGTCAAAGCATCAACGCACCAAAGGAACTGATCTGACAAGCGGTGTCATAGTGAACAGTTTACCTGCAGATATAGTGTGTATCTAAATCAGAAGGTTGCAGCCTTCACCATTTGAGAAGTGAGCTCTAAGATAGTGAGTCCACTCCCCTAACAGGGATCATTGTAAAAGACTCCCAACAGGGTGTGACCCTTAACAAGGTCTACTGTACTTAAAGCATTGTAAAGCTACTCCTAACAGGGTAAAGCATCTTCTAACAAGGATCACAAAACACTAGTGTAGATTATTAGTAGGTATCAAGTCCCACCGAGGTTTTTACCCATTTGGGTTTCACCGTAACCATATTGGTGTCATGTGTTGATTTCATGTTTATGTGAATGTTTAATTCATTTCTTAAGCATTTATGTTCAGCATTAAGATTAAATTAAAAAGTTAAAATACAGTGAACACTGATTCACCCCCCCCCCCTCTCAGTGTTCCCATTCCTAACAATTGGTATCAGAGCTCTGGTCCTCAGCAAAGAAGTTTAACCACTTGAGGAGATCATGGACAAAGCAGATATGAAACATCTGAAGAAAAATCTTGAAGTCGCTCTTGAAGACCTGGAAAATTCAGAAAGAGAAATTGAAGAACTAAAAGAAAAAGTTAGTGATGCTCAATTAGTTATCAAGAGACTAAGAAAAGATTTGAAATGACACTCTAATAGTGAACTTGAAGAAAAAGTCAAGAAGTTAAGTGAAAAAAATGCATCCTTATTAAGTCAGTGTGAAGAATTTGATGAAAAACTGGTGAACAATCAAGATGTTTACAATGAACAAGTCAAGGAGAACCTTCAACTCAATGAAGAACTAAGGGAAGCTAACTTAGAAATCTTGGAGCTAAAGAATATCAAAGAGAGCTTGGAATGTGAATTGAAGAAGTCAAAGGATCATATTGACAAACTACACTCTAGTGCTGAGTTGGTAGAATCACAGTTGTATGCAAGAAGAATCAAAGGAGAGACTAGGTGCATTGGATATAATGAAGCACAAAATCAGATTGACAGTATGCGAGCAAGAAAGGAGTCACAAAAGAACTCTACTAATGATGAGAAGACTAAAGATCTAACCAAAGACAATGGTGGTCCTCCTAAGAATGACCGCAAGCAAGTAGAACACACTTGTTTTGCTTGTCACAAGCATGGACACATTGCAAGAAACTGTATAGAAGTAAAACCTTTTAATGGCTACTATTATTCATGCAATAGATTTGGTCATAGAGCTATGAATTGCAAGACTAGTAAGAAGAACAAGACTCGACAAGATCAAAGAAATCAAAATCAGACAAATGTTAGAAGTTCTCAGAATGTTACATGTCAGATATGTAACTATAATGGTCACTCAGCCAGATCATGCAGAATGGTGACTCATGTCAATGTGCCAAGGAATAATAGACCTCCAGTCATTTTTCACTCTTGTAACAAGGCTAGACATATCTCAAGGTTCTATAGAACAAGGACGCAAGGTCAGGAAAGCCCTAAAAAGACTGAAGAACTAGTTTTGGATCTTGAAGCAAAAGTCAAGTTTGTGAAAGCCTCAGAGGATGTGAGCTTGATTTGGTCATAAGAAAAGAAGGACAAAGTTGATGAGAATGTATTGGATGCATCCCAAGTGGATGCACCCTCTACATCTGCATAAATGGTCCTCAGGGTCATAGGGGGAGCTAATTTAGCTCTAGACCCCTGCATGGCTAGTATACTCATCCTCAGAGTATGTGCCTTTGGACTTAAGCTATTGGAGTGTATAGGAACCTTTTTGCAAGAGAGTACATGTTGATTGTTAGCAGACCTCGAGTCTGAAAACTTGAAGTGATAGCCTGGTTTATGTGAGTTACATTAATGGCGTATTTCTTACTTTAAGTACACAAAAAGTTGTTTGTTCACTCATTGCATTCATATTTATAGTGATTGGAGAGTAGATTGAGCCTTGGAAGTTGTTGTGAAGATTTGGAGATTAAAATTATTAGTGTTTGCAATACATTTGATCAGTTGCAAGAAACCCTAGCTCGTTGCACTAATTCGAAAGCCGTCAGAACATCTTAGAGATCATTTGGAAAGTGAATATCAAGTAAGTCATGGCCACTCCTATTATTTTTTATGTTGCTGAGAAGAAGAGGTATGTTTTCAAGAGGCACCCATTTAAATATACCCTAGATGATTTAGAGGGAGTATTTTCCCACACGTTGATGGGCATCATGCATGTAGAAGACATAAGGGCTTACATCTATTGTAAGAAGGAACCTGTTGGACTGGATAGGTTAAGGGCGCACATGGACACAATGTTGAAACCAAAAAAAATGTTCATGGATGAATACACCAAATGGAATGATCACCCCATTGTTGAATATGCCACGGCATATGAATTCTATGAAACTGAATGGATAAAGATATTATTGAGTAGAATCCATGATGATTTGTTTTGGATTGGAGATGTACCAGTAAGAATCATAGGAGACTTAATTCATGAGATGACAAGCCTTTCTGAGATAGGTGCCATCCTTCCTGTGGGTACGGATGTCAGGAAAATGGTGGAGCAAGTGTGTAAATCTAGAAGTGATAAGCGTGGCATGAACATTGAGCCTATAGAGCAACCAGACATCAAGTTGATATTAATGATATTGGGTTACAGATTTCATCATACTAGCAGGGTGAATAGTGTGTCTGCGGGCACTATTCTAGCAGCCATCCGTCTTGTGCAAGAAGATGGAGAGTTCAACTTGTGTGAGATCTTGCATGCACAGCTGATAGACAACATCAAAGCTATCAAACATGACAAGACTAAGGTATTCAGGTTTGGGTCCCTAATCATCTATATGTACCTTCATATAGTTGGTAAAGTGTCAAACTTGTATCTAAACAAGTCCATTCCTACCATGCCACAGATATCAAACAAGGCATCCACAGAAAGCACACTAAGAGATTACATCACTTTGGAATTGAAGACCTTTAGAGCAAGGATGTAGATGAGGTATAGGATTCCTGAGAGTATTGTAGAAAAGTATAAGGATACAATATGCTTCATGGTGGAGATTGATACTACATGTATGGAAGTTGTGGAACCTAAAACTAAGTGGATTCATCCACTTGGGTATGAGGTTGAAGAACAAGTTCTTGAAGCTTATGCACAGGTACTGCTATTAGCCCCTAAGGATGAAAATGAACCTAGGTGGGGAACCTATGAAGAGAAGACTAGAGAAGTTGATGCTAAGTTGAACAGTGTTGCAACAAAAAGAAAGGTTGCAAAGGTCACATCAGAGATCCTAAGAATACATGGTGTATCACAAGAAGACCTTGATAAATCAAGGGATGAGAAGATTGCCTTAGAATTGAAGAGCACAGCAGAAGAACAAGAAGATCCCAAGTTGAAAAAGATAAAAATTGAAAAAGATGATAGTCAGAAGGATAAAGAAGACAATACTCCTTCTGCACCCAAAGATACTCCTCTAGAGTATAAGCCTTTATTCAAAAGGAAGAAAGAAGCTAGCACCATTCATCCATCCCTGCAAGCATTAAGGAGCAAGAAAAACACTCAAGCACCTCCTCAGGCAGGATTCAAACCTAGTCTTAAAGTTTTGAATGCAAGAATTGTTGATGAGGGAAGAATTGATCAAGTAGAGAAGTATTATGACACATACAGTGAGATTGACAAATCAGAAATTCATAGTATGATTTTTAAACACATGATCAAGTTCAAAAAGATAGTCCTTGAGTTGAAAACAAAAATTCCAAATAAAGTATGGGATATTTTGGAAAATCTAAAGAGACAAGAAAATGAAGAAGATCTAAGGATCAAAGAAAAAGTAGTAGAAGATACTTTGCCAGTATGTTCTAAAGAAGAAGTGGAATTGATATTGAATTTGGTAAAGCCACACCTTAGAACAAAGATGAGAATTCTTCATATTATGAACAAAGATTATGAGCTAATTACGAATGAAACAAAAAAAACATTTGAGAAGGTGTTGTTAGAACAACAGATCAAACCACCTACTACACCCATCACTCATGCACCCATCAAGGAAGATAAAGTGGTAGAGCCCACTAATGTACCAATGACAGGTCCTCAGGACTCAACGCCCATAGAAGAAACTCAAATAGAAGTAGATCAGTCTGCGACCATGACAGAATCACCCAAAGATAGCACAATTATCATAGATAATGTGGAAATAACCATGGCGGCTACTGATAAGGACTTGGACAAGTTTGAGGAAGCAGAAATCCTATGCAGCAATATCCCTCTCACTCAGCAAGATGTAATCATAGAAGATATATTTGATGAGAAAGAAGAAGAAAAGAAAGGAGTAGAGGTAGAAAAGAAAGATGAATCTTCAGTTGATTTGGTCAAGGTGAAGCAAGAGGTGATGGATATCACTCCCATCACTCCCTCCTCAGCATTGTTTGTTGGAAATATTCAGGAATTAACCAAGTTACTGAGAGGGGAGGGGTGAATCAGTAACTCCAAATTTTCTTTCAATAACAGATGTATTAACATATAGTTCACTTTATCCTTATGCATATAGAAAGCATGAAACTTAAAAGCATACACAACAATGACACATAGATTTGGTTACCCAGAAACCTTCCAAAAAGAAAGTAAAACTGGGGTGGGGATGAAACCCACAAAGCTTTAGTACTGCAGTATAAAGTTGGCCGGTTAAGGCTTACAATTGATCACTTCTGATGATCTGCCCTGCTAGGAGCAATAAGGACTGCTAGGTCCACCTTGTTAGAGGTTTTACAAACATACAATGAAGTATGCACTCGGTAAAGAGATTTTACAAAGACTGTTAAGTCTACCCGGTTAAAGGATTTCAGGCTGATTCACCTGTTAGGATGAAACAGTAGATCTCTTACTTTGCAATTGGATTGTTGAATGAGATTCGTTGATGTACTGATCACCTTCTGTGATGGATTTATCTTTGCTATTTCTTATACTGCTGTAGCCCTTTGTAATTCGCTTATCTCTACTTTTTCTCTTCTATTTCATATTCATATTCATTTTTTCATTTTGGTATTTTTACAACATTGTTTATATACAAGTCTAAACAATTAATTTACAATTACAAAGTCGTCTTGACAAATAAACATAAGTGCTACTAAGTCGGCCCAAGTATGGTTACACGGTTCCTACAAACTAACTCGGTGACTTTCTGATACTCGGCATCGTCATGCACTCGGTAGAAGTGAAGGCACGGTTCATACTAACCACTCGGTAGGTTTTGAACTTGGTAAATACTGGTGACTCGGTAGACATAATGTTACTCAGTTTACACTGTCCTACTCGGTTTGCACTGTCCTGCTCAGTTTGCACTGTTCTGCTTGGTTTGCACTGTTCTGCTCGGTTTGCACTATTTTGCTTGGTTTGCATTGTTCTGCTTAGTTTTCACTCAGAATGCAAATAAGTGTTGTCACTAGTGGCAATCCTACTTAATGCCGACAATCTCCCCCTTTGGCATTAGTGACAAAAACACTTATTTCCCAAAACTTATATACATGAACCATGCTGAGATTTATTTTGATTTTTCAAAATTTGTCTTTGTCATAGGGCTTTATAAATTATCTCCCCCTTTCAATGTGCTAACTGTTTCTTCTTTTCTTCTATACATATAATCTTCTATACATATGTCCCTCTATACATATTATCTCCCCCTTTTTGGTGATAATGCCAAAGGTGTATATACAAATGTTTTACAGAGAGAATCCAAAATTTGATAGAAAAATAGAATGTACCTTCATTATCAGTGCCAGAGTTCTGTCCCAATTTTCTTGCAGAATCTTGCATGTTTGGATTGCAATTTGGACTTCTGCAGAGAGTTCAATCATGTGATCTGCTATTGAGAACTGATTGTCATGAATTAATGTTTTGGAATGCTCAATGTGCTTATACATTGTATTCATGATGGGAAGGATCATGTTCTGAATGTCTAGCAGTGTGGACCGGATCCTTGTGTCTTCTTTCAGTAATTCTGACTGCATATTTGATAGGTATGAGATTTTCATGTGATGAGCAGAGTTTGAACTTGGTTCAAGTTGCAGCTTCTGTATGCTAATCTTCAAATCCTCATCAATTTTATTCATTTTATCCTTGACATCCTTGGTGAACTCAGCAACATTGCACAGTCTGGCCAAAAGAGAGGTAACATTCGAATAGGAAGATTCAATGTTTGACAAAACTGAAGACAATTCCACTTGATTAATAGCTATGTGCTGAACAATGTGCTCAAGCACTTTATTGTTGAATCTCTTCTCGGCTTTTTCAACTAACTTTTATGTCCCAGATGAATCCTCATTGTATTTATTTACTGCTTCTGCTAATTGTAACAAAACATGTTGAGAGGAGTCTACTTTAATACCTAATGCTTCAGACAAAATGTCCTTAGCATCTTTAATGATTTGATATTCCTTGTCTCTCTCCTCTTTAAGTTTCTTTTGCTTCACTTTCCTTTGGAGGATTTCACCTATATTTTGCATTTGATCTGCTGATAGATTTGCAAAATCCAATGTTGGAATCTCTATTTCCTCATCTAGGTCTATATCCTCTACTATATTCTTGCCCAAAAATCTTATACTCGGTTGAGCCTTAGGCTTATCTATACTTAATGCCTTAGTAGTAGTGACAGTAGACATAGTAGGACTGGCTATAGAGAATGGTATACTATCTATTGGAGAACTTAAAGTATTTACACTTGTAGAATCAAAAACTGGAATACTTACTGCTGGAAAACTTGATGAAGTAGGAGACTGCAACTCGGTAGAAGAAATGGTAGTTACTTCTGTTGTTGCTATAGGTGATTGGACAAATGTTGAAGTTGTCACAACCATGCTTGAAGGTGTCTCCGGGCTAGATGTAGAAACTTTTACTAGAGAGGTAGGAAGTGATGCAATGACTTCTGCCGCTATCCTCACAGTATCATCTACCTTAGTGGCTTCTTCCTGTTCATCACTGTCATCTTCAATGTCTTTTATTATAACTGTTTCAGTACTCGGTTGGTGAAGATGGTATATGTTCTTCCATGTGGCATTTGCAGCCTTCACAACCGATTCAATATTGTTAATCAGAATCAAACAAGTATTGAACTTCAGTGTCATCTTATTTTCATTCTCCTTCAATGCCTTCTTTATTTCATCATTTTTCAAGCTCGGCATTAACTGTCTCAGGGTTTGATCAAATATGTCTTTTATAGTTTTCTTTGCATTGGTCCATCTCATTTTTATTGGATCTAATAATGCTGCTAGAATCTGTGGGGCTATTTCATCAGGAGAGTATTTCCACTGTCCCATCTTTTCAATGACAACATCTTCTATTTCCTTTTGTTCTGTTTCCGATCTTGTTTCATATTTTAAAGATTTTATATTACTTACTCCAGATCCTGATCCTTCTCTAAAAAGTTTGATCTTCTCTTGAAGAGTTAGAAGAGGCCTTTTGAATATTATATCTTTGTCTACCTTGTCTGCCTTACCCCTTGGACTTCTCCTTATGAATATGGTAGTGGGAGGCTTAGGTGCCTTAGTGATGAATACCTTTCCTTTCTTCTTTGCAGGTTCTGGTTCCTCTGTTTTCTCATCCTTTTCCTTTTCTTCTTCAGTGTCTTCTCCTTTGTCCTTGGTTAGCATTTGCATTTTGGCTATCCTCTTCTTTCCTTTATTTACCGCCTGTGGAAGCTTTATACTTAATTCAATTCTCACCTTTGCTTCTTCAAATGTTCCAAAATATGGAGCTTTGGGATTAACAGGCTGATTAAGAAGGGCTTCAATGATATTCTTGGTTTCATCAATGTTTACTTCATAAGGAAGAGGTTTTACATGTACAATCCTCAGTTTAGCTACTTGAATGTATACTCTGTCACAGTCCACCATAAAACAAATATCATCCTTATAATCCTCAACCAACTTCTATGGAATCTAGAATCTATCATTCATTTTCTCCTTGAAAGACTCAAAATAACTATCCATGATGCTCTCAAAATTTTCACCCATTTCTGAAATATATTCATTTATCTCATAAAGAACTGGCACATCTTTTCTCCATATTACTTTTCCTTTGGAAGGGAAGAATTTCTGAACATAAAAGAATAAACAGACCAGTAGAGATCCAAACTTACATGGATTGTTTTTGGAAGTTTGAATGCTTTCCATGTTCTTGTTAAACTGTTTTAACAACAAATCTGCAAGATCAAATGATAGATTATTCTTTACCACCTTGTATGCTAGGTCTATGGCTTCGCAGGAGACACTATTCTATCGACTTGAACTGTATATTTTATGGGCAATGATGTGTGTTCCAAACTTTAGTTTAGCATCAGTAATGCTGCTTACTTTCATGCCTCTACTGTCCCACTCGGCTAGGGTTTTCTTCTCCAGCTCCAGCCGACCTAGAGTTTTGGTAGCTTTAACTTTGTTTAACATGGGAAGACCAGTGATTTGGTGAATCATCTTCTTAGTGATCTCTATGGGTTGCTCAAGCCAAATCTTGCCTTCATGTACACGGCTGAGAATGTATCTAACCCATTTCTCTCGAAAGTTTTGAGGTAAATGTGCAATGTGAACTAATCCCTTGTCTTCCAGATGTTTGTGCTCGAGTTTTAGAACACCATTCACACACAGTTCCTCACACACAATATCTAGCTCTAGGTTTCCCATCTCTTGAATTGCATAATTGAAATGATTGCTAATATCGTTAACAAGTAGTACCTTAGGAGGAATCTGAGATTGAGCTCCGTTCGGATCTAGGGCTGCTGCAATTGCGGGCACGAGCTTGAAATCTGGTGCACTCCATTCCCCTTTGATTATCATTTCTGTTCCTTTCATCGTTGAAGTGCTGGATGATGCCATGGTAGCTCACAGAAAATTCTTTTCGCAAAAGTATTTGAATCGCTGGATTTTTCTTGAAATTTTCTGCTCTCAAAGTGCTAAAGTTCGCGGTGAAGAATGAGTTTGATTTCTTGCCTTTTGTTTACAACTCTGTCATTAATGCTCAGTACAAATTAGGGTATGAATTCTGACAGACTGTCACCCACTATGAATTAATTAATCGGTAAAGACTTCACAACTCGGTGAACTCGAGAATTCATGTTGCTCCGACCTCACTCGGTAATCATATTAGACCGCTCTTGACCTTGCTCGGTAAAGACTGATATCGACCTTCCTATGATCTTATTGCATCTTGTATGCCGATTTAGATCTTTCTTTTAATTCAGTTCTGGAACTGCTTGAAATTTGTCTATGAGAATACAGTTCCAGTGCTCTCTTGGGAATTTAGTTTGAGTCGGTAGAGCCACCCATTCCATTACTTGGACTGGTTTGCTTGGTAGATTTAGGAATCCACTGTTGTCTCATCTGTTTCCTGACCTTAGTTGCTTCATTCTTCTTTCCATCTTCAATTTCACTAGCGTTCATGCAATTTCGGGCTATATGACCAAGTTTAGTGCATTTGAAGCATCTTAGGGTAGTATCTCTTTTCCTTAGATGATGTTTTATGCAGTTCATGCCAATGTGTCCATATTCTCCATAGTAATGACATCTGCACCAGGTGTTGTAATCCCATCCAAACATTGCTTTCATAATTTGTTCTACTGGATTGAATGTTTTGGATCTGCACTCAGATGCCTTGTGACCTTGTTTGTTGCATTTGTGACAGTTACCTTTGAATCTTGGTTTTTCCCTGCATTCATTTGCTTTGTGACCGTGCTGATTGCAGTTGTAGCATTTTTCATTGAATTCTATTTTTTCATTGCTCCAACATTTATTTGAAGTATGTCCTATTTTGCCACAATGATTACAAGTAGGTTTCTGATTTCTTTGAGTACCTTGCTTAGAAGATTCACCTTCTGCTTTGTATCCAAGTCCTGCTTTTCCTTTCTACCTATGAAGATTTCGATCATACAGCTGATTTAAGTCTTCTTGGCTTTTCAACATTCTTTCATTGATTTGTTTTTCAGTGTTTAGGTCATCCACCAATCTTTGATTGATTTTCTTTTCGGATCTTAGTTCTTCTCTTGTGCTTTCTATTTCTGAACTTAGAGTCAAAATTTCCTCATTTGTATGGGAGATCTGATCAATTAGGTTTTCTAGCTGAAGGGTTTTATTTTGGACTTCATTGTTCCTTTCATCTAATTCATCTTTCAACTTGTTTCTTTGTTCTAAGATCTCACAAAATCTTGTTGAGTGTAGCTCTTGTTCTCTTTTTAATTTTCTCACTTATTCCTGCAGAGACCCATTCTTTTCTAGGAGTTCTTTGACAGCATTGTTTGCTTTATCTGAGCTATCTGAGGGAAAAGATCTTCAATCTTTTCTTCAATGTAATTCTGATCATTCATCTGATTTGCAAGTTCCTTCCTTCTTCTCAGGGATTGGGAAATATGTTCTTTTGCTTCTTTAAGTTTAGCTATGGCCACTTCCAGATCTAGCTTTTCATTTTCAATCACCTTGTTCAGTTTGAATACCTCCATTGTCCTGGATCTTTGCTCAAGCTAGTTAAGCTTTATCTTGAGAACCAATACTACTCTGATACCAATTGTTGGAAATATTCAGGAATTAACCAAGTTACTGAGAGGGGAGGGGTGAATCAGTAACTCCAAATTTTCTTTCAATAACAGATGTATTAACATATAGTTCACTTTATCCTTATGCATATAGAAAGCATGAAACTTAAAAGCATACACAACAATGACACATAGATTTGGTTACCCAGAAACCTTCCAAAAAGAAAGTAAAACTGGGGTGGGGATGAAACCCACAAAGCTTTAGTACTGCAGTATAAAGTTGGCCGGTTAAGGCTTACAATTGATCACTTCTGATGATCTGCCCTGCTAGGAGCAATAAGGACTGCTAGGTCCACCTTGTTAGAGGTTTTACAAACATACAATGAAGTATGCACTCGGTAAAGAGATTTTACAAAGACTGTTAAGTCTACCCGGTTAAAGGATTTCAGGCTGATTCACCTGTTAGGATGAAACAGTAGATCTCTTACTTTGCAACTGGATTGCTGAATGAGATTCGCTGATGTACTGATCACCTTCTGTGATGGATTTATCTTTGCTGCTTCTTATACTGCTGTAGCCCTTTGTAATTTGCTTATCTCTGCTTTTTCTCTTCTATTTCATATTCATATTCATTTTTTCATTTTGGTATTTTTACAACATTATTTATATACAAGTCTAAACAATTAATTTACAATTACAAAGTCGGCTTGACAAATAAACATAAGTGCTACTAAGTCGGCCCAAGTATGGTTACACGGTTCCTGCAAACTAACTCGGTGACTTTCTGATACTCGGCGTCCACTGCATTACTCGGCATCGTCATGCACTCAGTAGAAGTGAAGGCACGGTTCATACTAACCACTCGATAGGTTTTGAACTCGGTAAATACTGGTGACTCGGTAGACATAATGTTACTCGGTTTACACTGTCCTGCTCGGTTTGCACTGTCCTGCTCAGTTTGCACTGTTCTGCTCGGTTTGCACTGTTCTACTCGGTTTGCACTGTTCTGCTCGGGTTGCACTGTTTTGCTCAGTTTTCACTCAGAATGCAAATAAGTGTTGTCACTAGTGGCAATCCTGCTTAATGCCAACATTGTTGTCAAGTTTCACACCTGACACTAGCAATTTGGACTCCTGGAAGGAAGAAGACCTGATTAAGTTTAGCGTCCTGGCTATGGAGAAGGCTAAGGAGAAGCAAGTAATGATAAATCCTCTTCTGGTGGAATCAATAAATATTTTGAATAGTTTTCTACCAGAGGATAAGAAGATGGTAAATGTACATTCAGTTGATGATGTGAGCACAGTCATCTCTCAGTTCAAAATCAATTTTCAAGCCTAGAAGAATCTCCGACCATAGTGGTAGAGGAGAAGTACTTAAAGAAGAGACTCAATGAACTGATGAGTAATTTTTCACTAGACTTGAACTCTCTTAAGTTTGGTCAGGCATCATTGAAGGAATTTATAGATCAAGGAAGGAAAGTCATTTCAAAATCCATGGATCAGGATAAGTTCACCGATGCCCATCTTAAGAAGATCAAAGATGTAGAGGAAATGATTGAGAAGGTGAAGAATTCAATGCTTGACACATCCAATGATGTGAACATGTGTAACAATGTCTATCAAGTTCAGTTGGACATAATTGAGAAAGCAGAGAAAGAAATGGAGAAGATAAGGTCTAGACAGACTCAATTGAGGAATGCTCTTGCGCCCTCTCTAGACATTCTTAGTTAGAGCATAAAGGAGATTGATGTGACCATGATAACCTATGATCAAGGTCTGAGCATAGAATTGGAGAAGATGGAGAAGCTTCAATATGCATTATGCGCCCATCTACAGATAGTCAATTCTCTGATAACCTTTTGGAAGAAGGAGATCCAGAACCTCAAGATTGCATATCTGAATGTTTTCCCTTAGTAAGTACATGTATATACAATTTTTTTGATGCACCTTTGTCATTAATGTCAAAGGGGGAGTTGTGTATAGAATATGGAGTATATATATCTATAGGAGATATAAGATTATGTATAGAAGATGTATAGAAGACAAAAGTTTTTGTATTAAGGGACAGTTAGCAACTTGGCCATATTCCTTTGTTGCCATTAATGAAAAAGGGAGAGATTGTTGGAAAGTTGTCTATACTAAGATATATGACTAGATATAGTGTCGTCATTATGGCAACAAAGTCATATAGAAGTTTGGAGTCAGGGCATTAAGTGTAAAGATCATAATTCAATTAAGTGTTGAAGACTAGATAGTATATAGAGTTCCAGCAGCTCAGAGCATCAACGCACGTGTGTATAGATGAATTAAGGTATGCGCCCTAGAATTTAATTTTATTAGACTATACTTATGCTTAGTCTAAGAGCGCATAAGTAGATATGAAAAGATATGAAAGTTATAGTCAGTTGAAGTTGCACAGCCAGTGTGTGCCAGTAGCAAACAAAGCATGGAGCTGACAGTTAGCTTTTTGGTTTGTGATTATAATCTAATGTTGTAAAGGCTATGCACCCATTTTATTTAGTTTTTTGACATATGTAAATGTATAATTATAAGCACGCTTAAGCCAATTCATTTGGAAACATTGTTTGTAATTAGTTATAGTGCCGACCTAATTGTATAATTGGTATGAGCGCATAAATATAAGGTGCACCTATTGTATTCAGTATGGAAGTGATAATATAGTTGTGATAAGTAGAGCAGAGGTATGCAAAGTAAGCATAAGATGTATTAGATCTTTGCTAGAGGTCAAAGCATCAGCGCACCAAAGGAACTGATCTGACAAGAAGTGTCACAATGAACAGTTCACCTGCAGATATAGTGTGTTTCTGAATCAAAAGGTTGCAGCCTTTACCATTTGGGCAGTGAGCTCTAGGATAGTGAGTCCACTCCCCTAACAAGGATCATTGTAAAAGACTCCTAACAGGGTCTGACCCTTAACAAGGTCTAATGTACTTAAAGCATTGTAAAGCTACTCCTAACAAGGTAAAGGATCTTCTAACAAGGATCACAAAACACTAGTGCAGATTATTAGTGGGTATCAAGTCCCACCGGGGTTTTTACCTATTTGGGTTTCCCCGTAACCATATTGGTGTCATGTGTTGATTTCATGTTTATGTGAATGTTTAATTCAGTTCTTAAGCATTTATGTTCAGCATTAAGATTAAAGTAAAAAGTTAAAATATAGTGAACATTGATTCACCCCTCCCCTCTTAGTGTTCCCATTCCTAACATTTAATATTTTATTACCGGCTAATTTGTCATAGTTGGATTCCAATTATTTGGAGTCAATTTATTTTATTTTTGGAGAAAAATCAATAGTTTATTTAAAACATTAAAATGACCTATTTTAAAACTCACTTTTGAAAAAGTGTTTTATGTTTTGAAAGTGAGTTCTTTTCACTCACTTCTCACTTTTCTTTTGTGAGAATTTGAGGATTTTTCTCCAATTTGCATTGCAAAAAATCACATATTTTCCTATTGGGTGTGATTTGTTTGCCAGATTTGTATGTGGAGAAGCTCGTTGGATTCATGTTGGGATTGCTCCACTTTGTCGAAGATCTCATGTTTGGATTCTTGAGCCTTCCTTATATTCTAATAGGATGATTGATTGATTCCATGGAAATCCATGCTCTTGGAAAATTGGTAAATCAATCAACTTGATATATGGCCTATCCTTGTCTTTACTCAGTTATGTGCCTTGAGTGTTTTGGGAGTTCAAATATCCTTTTGTCATTTCTTTTATTGTAGTTAATTTTATCTTTTGTAATGACACATTGTTACATGATGCTTATTTTATATTTCAAAAAATAATGTTAAGTGCATGTTTAACCCTTTTGTTCAAAGTGTTCCTTAGTGGGTCATTACAACGCAAGCTTCTAGATATGAGAGAAAAATACCAAATTACTATGAACCATTATCTTCTCAAGATCAAAGAATATATAACTATCTTCCATGACCTTGATTGTCTTCCACTACATTGTAGCATAATACCAAGATATAAATGCATCTGTATAAGTTTTTTGCACACCTTCAAGCTTAACTTTGAGAGCAAAAACTTTCTGAAAAGAAAAAAAATGTAGCATTGTTAACTGTAATTGCAAAAACTATGAATTACATGTATTACTAAGCCATAAATATCTAGACCACAAAGGCTTCTAGATATGAGAGAAAAACACCAAAGCACTATGAAACACTGTCTTATCAAGATTACATAATATATAACTATCTTCCACTATCTTGATTGTCTTCCACTACATTGTTGCATTGTCCTGATACATAACTCTTCCACTGTTCTAAAGGTTTTTTACATAACTTATTCCTCCAAGAATAGAAGAATATAAGACTTTTGGACCATAGTGTTTGAGAAACCACAAATATCTTTGAAACACAATATTTGACATCAATGACAACAAACAACCAAACATATATTTCCAACACGACCAATTTTAGTTTCCAAATGCACATCAACTTTTTGGGATCTAGTTTTCTTCTTTTGTACCATCCATTCAGCTTTTGTTGTACACAAAAGAGTAGCATCGAGGGACAATTCTACTTTTTATGACATAGGGGCCAAATGTCTCTTCTAGAATTGCTCATTAACTTCTGCCTCATCCCCAACATTTGGGGTTCTTTCCCCTTCCATACTCATACCAACTAAATGAGTAATAACCTCAATTTCACCACCTTCCTCTAAAGTAGAAACCTCTTAAGTTCCAAGAGGAGGAACATTTTCCTCCAAAGTTTATAGGGATTCATCTAATCTCATCAATGAGATTGGAGGAACATCCATCACATTTTATTCACCTTTTGAGTAGAGAGAATCTCCCTATCCTCCAATATACAAGTGACCATAACTTGCTTCACTTGTGTGATTGATCTTGTATTTTCAACACAATCCATAGCCTTAACTGGAGTGACAATTGAGGATTTCATTAATTTAAATAACTTTTCTACAAAAGGATATTCCTCACTCCATCAAGTTCCTTATCATGGCTTTCAATGCGAGGAGAAGGGCATTTCTCCTTCAACATGGGCTCTTAACCAGAGGTACCTTACAAAGCTATAACATGACCCAATTTGGAATATTTTTTACAATAAACTACAACATTATCGTAAACAAGAGCTTGGGTCTATTTCCCAAGTTTGAACTGTAAAGTAATGAAATTGGGGAGAGTATTTTTAATTGCTATAGTCATACAATCCAACAAAAACTAACTTGGACTTGGCTTGAGTGACCACATCAGAAGTAACATACTATAGAGGTCGAGAAATCAGAGGTATGAGCTCCCAAGGACACAATAAAATATTTGGATCCCCTCCATGATTATCAACCATGTGTACAAATTTAAAATTTGAAAACAATGGGCAGGAGGTTGCAGAGCGAGACAAAAATTTAAAATCATCCCTTTCATATGAAATCTTCATTTAAACATCATAATAATCATTTCATTTAATTTAAGCATTTAAATAATATTTTATGGAAACAATGAGCATATATCAAATCTTTAATCCAAATAACAAGGCATTACAAACCATAATATTTCAATAAGCAATACCACAACCTTCAATGAAACAACATGAAATCACATCAAAATCATTATAACCAAATATTCTCATATAAAATATAAACCAAATATCATTATATAACATAATGTCACATCAACAGAATCATCATGCATATATGATCATCACTAAGACTCAAGTATAAATTATCTTTATCATCCTAAAAATTTAGCACCCATAATTGGATCCTCTATTAGGCCACGTTTTGGTGATTTTGAGATCTGATGTCCGTTATGCTTGATCCTAACAACCTTATTTCTCTTTTCTTCCATATTTTTTTCCATCTCAACATCCAATTCAAATTTGGTTGCAATCTCCTAGGTAGATAACTTTTCAAATATTTTGTACTTGCACTTTTTGGCCAAAATTTGACTTGAAGCCCTATGTCACGAAATTAGTGGGAAATTAGATCTTATGGTAGGTCTAGCTTATTTTTTAATCTCAAAATGATGGATGAAGTATATAAACACCCTATCTCTCCTTATTTTGATATCAATTACTACTCGCAAGCATTCATGATCAAGAAGCATTCAAACAATCAAGAGCAATTGAGCAATTAGATTCAAGATTTGAAGGCAAGCATCCAAGATCTAGTTTCTCCAACTCATTCAAGTCGATTCCCAAGGCAATCATCTCCTTTGAAATTTTTTTCTCTCTCATGATGGCCAAGTAGAGAAATTCTCAATCAAGAAAGAAGAACCTTCTTTCTATCCACATTTACCTCTCCTTTATTGCAAGTGATTATCAAGCATATCTACATTGAAGATCTAGGAGTGGTGTTCATAAATCCATGCATTTGTGAGGGCATTCTTGATTCCTATTCTACATTCCAAGGTCAAATCCTTAATTCCAATAAGATTCAAATATCTTCATGATTATGAGAAATTCCTACATATGTCCATGAGGGTTTATGCAAGGTGACTCGAATATTTACCTTTTTACATACTATCCTTTGTGCAATTTCCTTTCATTTTCAAGGTTGATTTATAAATAGGGTTTGACCAAGACAAACCCCTTTTACCCAAAATTTTCCCCATTTTTCTCTGTGTAAGAATAGGTTACAGAGCTATCAAATCTTTTTCAGGCAAATCGAATATAGTTGGAGGACTACTAGAAGTTTCATTCAAAAGTGAGATATTTTTTACCCTATAAGGGTATATGCACAAAGATGGGGGACCAAAAAGGTGCCACTTTGCTTTTTGGTCCCCCATCAAGCATAGTGTGTACGCACTAAAGGGCGTGCGCCCTATAGGGCGCACGTCCTATGGCTTGGGGCAATCCAAAGCATACCGCGTGTGCCCTGTAGGGTGCACGCACTCTGAAAAACACTTTTTAGTGTTCTTCAAAGCGTGTGTACCCTATAGCATGCACACGCTTTAAAAAAAAACATATATTGTGCTTTCTGCAGTTTGGAAAGCTCATTTTTCTTTCCTCAACCCGCGTTTGCAGCACAAGGAGTCTTCCCAAGCACATACACAGTCTTGTTTGGGCTTGTGAATCCATTGTTTTCATTCATTCATCCATCAAATGGCTCCACAATGTCGTCAAGTTCAATCCAAAAGAAGAGGTAAGTATTTTTACAGCCCATGCCTCTTATTTGTTTTAAAATTTTAGTTTTGTAACAATTTGTTTTGTTAAAATTTGTTTTTGTTAAAATTTGTGTGTAATGAAGATTTTAAAATCTAGTTTTTTTAATTGCCAGGAAGAAATAATTTCCCTCAACCAAACCCTCCACCAAACCCTTCGTCTCCTCATGAAGAAATGAATGAAGAAACAAATGAAGAAAATGAACCTCAATTACCTCCACCAATTGAGAAACCTCCTCCTAAAACACAAGAAAATTTTATGAACCAAATTGAAAGAGGGCAAAAAGAATTAGAATCTTTAATTACAAGGTTAAAAGATTCTAGTGGTACAAATCCTGGAAGGGAAAGACTTGCGAAATCATTGGAAGCAATATTGACCCATGTAAGCTTGGTTAGTGGGCAAATTAATTTATGGCAGGATAAAAGAGAAGAACAAAAATAATATTATGCAAATAAATTATCTTATGCGGACATAAAAAAGAAAAAAATCACAAAAGATAACATTTGCAAGCTATTTCAAAAACTAGGGGACACAGATACTCTTAGAACTACAACAAGGAGGTTCCCAATTCGTTGGTTCTTAAATAAAGACATTAAAAACAATTTTTGGGAGAGATGGTGGATGGTCTTTGATTCACCTCCCTGTAACAATCATGAGGTTCCTATATATTTCTTGAGGAAACTCTATTGCGATTTTGTACTCAAGGAGGTGGCAAATTATTTTGACTATTTAGATTCTCAGGGTAGAGGAGGGGGGTCATCATTTGATAGAGCGGGGGCACATCATGACCCTAATGCACCTAGGGTTCCTATTGGCAAGCCACAGGTGGATTATGTTACTATTCCTTTTGTTGTGAAGGAACATGTAGAGGCAGACACACTAGGCACTATTAGTGCTCTGACATAGACTCTCATTCAGTGTGCCACTCCTTTAGTTGAGGGTGACCATGGTCAATCTTCAAGGGGGCATATTTTTCGATCATGTGGATACTTCTGCATATTTGGTGCTGCCAAGAGAGAGGAAGAGGATCTTGGAATGATGACTGATAGTTTTCTAAATATGACATTTGGCATTGACACATTGGTAAATATTTCCAAGTTCATTAAATTTCTTTCATCATATTTCATTTATAAAAGAATAACTAATTAATTTAGTATCTATTGATTATGATGAAAATTCAGGGCAAGAGTGTCAGTGGCGGTGGCAATGGTAGTGATAATGATCCTTATGTCCCCTTCTACACATTGTCGTCAATTCCAAAAGTATGTATCAAATAAAAGATTTTAATTAATATATTTAATTATTATGTAATTATATGAATAATTGTATCATAACTTATTGTGCATGTGCATTAGACGTTCACTGGTGGACCATCGACGTTCACAACAAACATGAAAGGGAATCGTGCCACTTTCCTTGAGGTATCTTTATTTTCATGCTAATTTGATTTACTTGATTATATTTAATTAATAAATGAATGAATAACTAAATTACTAGACAAATTATGATCAAAATCCAGAGGCACAATTATCACATTCTTTCACCTGGCTTTGTGATGTCACCATTGAGTCCACAGCTATATATGTAATAATGTATTATAATTAATATGTTAGTAGTACATTCTTATATGAATGGTTATCTTATAATTTTCTATGTACATGTGCACTAGTTGAATGTTGGAGCTTCGACATCGATACTGTACACCAAAGGACGCAGTGGAACCTTCACGGAGGTATCATTTACTCATTAGTAGGGTTGTAAAAAATATATGTAATCTTGATAACTGCATAATACTTTTTTTGTTTCATTTTTAGTTATCGACATCAAAGACTCCTCCTTCCCTTCGTGATACTTTGGATTGTGGAGTAGCTGCAACAGTAGCTAGTTCTGAAGTACTGACTGAGGTATGAA
The DNA here is from genome assembly GCA_027943335.1 of Chamaecyparis obtusa. Taxonomy (NCBI): domain Eukaryota; kingdom Viridiplantae; phylum Streptophyta; class Pinopsida; order Cupressales; family Cupressaceae; genus Chamaecyparis; species Chamaecyparis obtusa. The sequence continues at coordinate 1,876,577 of BSBK01003560.1, read as the reverse complement.
AGAGATCACTTAATTTTAATTGTTATTTTAATATTCTATATTGAATTTTATAATGATATTCATGTATTTATTTTAATTATTATTTTGATCATTGTTGTAGTTATTACTCTAGATCGCCAGCATGCGCCTTCGGTGGATGAACATAGTGACTATTTTCTTGCAGTAAGCGAATATTCAATTTTATGTCATTGTATAATTCAATTTTGATGTATATTAGTTATTGATGCTTAAAAAAATTTTATCAGCTCGAGCTACAGAAGAGTCTAGATAGGAGGACAAGTGAGTGCACTTGGAAGACTACAACATCCACTGCATCTCCATCGATGCGACGATCGAAGACAACTCTGGATTTTTTTTCTTCCCCTGGCAGGAAAGGACTAGATTAGGGATATGGATTGTATGCCTATATGGCATTAGTGGACATATTTTTTGTATATTGTATAAGTAATACATTGTACATCCATTTGGCTTTGAGGAAGCTAGTTTAACTTTATTGAATATATTCAATGTATGACATTATTGGACATATATTTGGCTTCATGCCCTACAAATTTTTTTTTTTTATGTTTTAGGTCTGCAATTCATGTGTTTGGTGTATTGATGCATACTAATTTATGTTTATGTGGATGTCTTATGCTTTGTAAATTTCTCATGCCTTATAGTTATGCTTGTATGTTTATCGATGTATGTTTAACTTGCTGACTGTGCTACAAATGCCAGTCACTGTCCTCAATAACAGTCAATTCCTTGATTGTAATAATAAAAAAGTAATGAAATGAATGTATAAATGTATAAATATAATATAAGGCAATATTTCTATGTCACAACCTATCCAATATCACGTGGAATCAAACATTTATATTCATTGGTGTGTTCCTTGTTCCACGGGACAATCACAATATAAAGACATGACCTCGAACAGGTGAGGTAGCATATGGCAAGGTTGTCATCTATTGACCCAAATACCAGACCTATTTTGATTTGTGGGTACCCTAATGTTGGCAAGAGTTCTTTTATTAATAAGATTACTAGGGCAGATGTGGATGTGCAACCTTATTCTTTTACAAACTAACTTCTAATTGTCCCCTAATTGACTGATTGTTAATGACAAACATTAGAATTAGTTGTCAAGTTGACAAAAAAAGTTGTCAACTTGACAACCCAACACCCTTTTCCCACTCTAACTACTTATAAAAGGTTTAGAGACAACCTTTACAAACCAAACTAACTTATACTTCCTACTAACCCCTACTAACTCCAATTAAGCCCTATTTGGCTTATATTGCCAATATAGGCAATTTACAAGATTGTTCACATTTAGTGCTTTTAACACTATGTAAGGCTCTAATGGCCTTAGTACATATTTATAGACCCTTATAGGTTATTCCATCAACCCCTAACCTAGGATCAATACATAACCATTCGTAGTGGCCCCTAGGTACCTTTTAGGCTTCTCAGTGCCATTAAGGCTTACATTTAAGATTGGGTTACAATATGATCAATACATGATCCAAATAACATTCCATGATCCAAATACATGATCAAATTTCAAATTGGACCACAAGCCCTTTTTCATCTCAATACATATTTGCACTCATCCTATTGCTCACCCTGGAGTGGTCGGTGGCATTCGAACGACTGTGTGTGCCAAAAAAGGTTGTCAGTAGCATTTATCTGGCCATTCAAAGTTGTTGGAACAAATAGTTTGATGCTATGACCGATGGTTTGAAAGATACACAATGTTTGTTGTTTGAATTGAGAAACACTGTGAGTTTTGACATCGACCGAGAATGTGTTGCCAAATTTAAACAAACTTGAATTTCTAAAAATTGAGACAGGCTATTGTAGACCTTGGCAACACGGTCCCGTAGCACTTGACAGATCGATTCTACCTTGCATGAGCTCTGAGATATGGCCCCGTAAAGATCATTAATTTCATGTTGTAGGGACCTTGAGGGACACTTCATCCCGGAGTCGTCGGTGGCATTCAAACGACTATGTGTGGTGAATGAGGTTGCCCCTAGCATTTACCTAGCCATTTAGAGTTGTTGGAATAGACGGTTCGACGCTACGACCAACTGTTGAAAAGGTACGCAATGTTGACCATTTGAACTAAGGAACACTGTGAGATTTAACATCAACCAAGAATGTGTTGCCAAATTTAAACAAACTTAAATCTCTAAAAATTGAGATAGGCTATTGTAGGCCCTGACAACACGGTTTTGTAGCACCTAACAGATTGATGCTACCTTGCATGAGCTTTGATATATGACCTCGTTAATATTTTTGATTTCATGTTGAAGGGACCTTGAAGGACACTTCAGCCCAAAGTTGGCAGCGGCATTCAAATGACTGTGTGTGGCGAACAAGGTTTCCACTAGCATTTAATCGACCATTCGGAGCTGTTGGAACAGATGGTTTGATGCTACGACTGATAGTTGGAAAGATATGTAACGTTGGCCGTTTGAACTAAGGAACACTATGAGTTTGGATATCGACCAAGAATGTGTTGCCAAATATAAACGAACTTGAATCTTTGAAAACTGAGATACCCTATTATAGGCCCCAGCAACACAGTCATGTAGCACTTGACGGATCGATGCTACCTCACATGAGCTCTGAGATATGACCCCGCAAAGATCATTGATTTCATGCTTAAGGGACCTTGAGGGACACTTTAGCCCAATGTTGTTGGCAGGGATCGAATGACTATGTGTGGTGAACGAGGTTGCAACTAGCATTTACCTGGCCATTTAGAGCTATTGGAACAGATGGTTCGATGCTATGACCGATGGTTGGAAAGATACACAACGTTAACCATTTGAACTGAGGAACACTTTAAGTTTTGACATCGACCGAGAATGTATTTTCAAATATAAACAAACTTGAATCTCTGAAAAAAGAGATAGGCTATTGTAGGCCCCGAAAACATGGTCTCGTAGCACCTAACAGATTGATGCTACCTTGCACGAGCTCTAAGGTATGACCCCACAAATATCATTGATTTCATGCTAAAGGGACCTTGAGGGACACTTCGGCCCGAAGTCATCAGTGGGGATCGAACGACTATGTGTGGTGAACAAGGTTGCCACTGGCATTTACCCAGCCATTCAGAGCTATTGGAATAGACGGTTCCATGCTACGATCAACGGTTGGAAAGATAAGCAACGTTGGCCATTTGAACTGAGGAATACTTTGAGTTCTGACATCGATCGAGAATGTGTTTCCAAATATAAACGAACTTGAATCTTTGAAAACTGAGACAAGCTATTGTAGGCCCTGGCAACACGGTCCCATAGCACCTGATTGTTCAATGCTACCTCACACGAGCTCTGAGATATGACCCCACAAAGATCTTTGATTTCATGTTGAAGGGACCTTGAGGGACACTTCAGCCCGAAGTCATCAGCGGGGATCAAACGACTATGTGTGGTGAACGAGGTTGCCACTAGCATTTACCCAACTATTTGGAGTTGTTGGAATAGATGGTTTGATGCTACGACTAACGGTTGGAAAGATACATAACATTGGTCATTTGAACTGAGGAACACTTTGAGTTCTGACATCAACCGAGAATGTGTTTCCAAATACAAATGAACTTGAATATTTGAAAATTGAGACATGCTATTGTAAGCTCTAGAAACACGGTCTCGTAGCACCTGATGGATCAATGCTACCTTGCATGAGTTCTGAGATATGACCCCACAAAGATCATTGATTTCATGCTAAAGAGACCTTGAGGGACACTTCAGCCCAGAGTCATCTGTGAGGATCGAACAACTGTGTAGTACCCCGCTCCTAGTTTGATTTTAGAAATGTTATGATTATTCTAGGATGCTAGATTATATGTTAGGAAATCATTGGTCCTTATGATTTTATTGACCCCATACTTGCATGTGTATGGTTGATGTGTTTGTTTTACATTTCTGTTTGACGTGCCTAATGTGGTTGAGGGACGGAGTTGTAGTTACTTGTTTGCGAGATCCACATGATCGGCTGATCCCCACCATTGTCTGTTATATATTTATATATGTATGCACTGTTAAGAGATAGCTTCATTCGTATTGTTATATATATATATATATATATATATATATATATATATAATACAATGTTAATAATGAAGAGTTGTGATATTTATATTATATTATTAATATAGTAATGATAATATTATAATGCAATGATATATATTATATTATTGTAGTTAATTATATATTTATGTTAATTATGGTTATAGTAGACAATTATGGTTATTACCATAATTGTCATATTATTATATGGTCATGACTCTTCAAGATGTGACTATTCAAAAGATATAAATATATATCAATGGCTGGTGAAAAGATCAATCACAATGGTAATCTATTTCAGTACAGCAGTCACATATATTCTCTATAGGATGATCCAGATTTCACAACATGGTATCAGAGCCTAACCTATAAGAGAAAATATATTGGAGTAAAGTATTGCAGAGAGAAGATAGCACATCAAATCAAGAGGATACTAGTCATGGCAGGGAATAAGGAAATATAATAAATTATTAAAATCAGATGATAAATCCTAGGATACATCACCACAATGCCCAGATGATCTATGGATATAACCGATTGTCAACAAAGTGCGATAATCATCACATACAATGGAAATGAATAGAATAACACACCAACGATCATGGTAAGAGTGTCGAGCATGTGCCAAACATAGAGTGTTGGAGATGGAGCTATAAATCATATCAATCATTCTAGAGAATGATGTTGTAGGATATATAGTTGGGACACACAACATTTCTAAGACAATCAAGGAAATTCTATTTAAATCAACAAAATTTGAGCATGGTGGAATGGATTGACTCGAACTCTCGCCGGCACCTAGGAAATTACAAATAATATTATATTGATGGATAGATAATATGGTCCAACGTAACTACAAGCAAATACCTATGGAGAATAGTTGACAGACAACATTTACACGAATGAAGTCACATGCAACATCCATGATGGAATATGTGGTGATAAAGGAAATTGGAGGAAGACAATAGTTATTATAAGTTATAGATATTGTTCTGTAATGGATGACTTACACATCACAATCTCCTTGAATCGAAACACCATCATACCAATACCAACTGCGAAGAAGGGATGATTCGATGAATTCACATTTAGTTTGGCGGAGATATATTTCAACAAAATGTTATATCTCCTCACGTGGATGCTCGAGACTTGCCCTCATTGTGGATCATGGTTGTGCTAAGAGTAGCAGTGGTAAACAGATCAAAGATTCTTCGGGATTGATGGATGCACTTTGTTGTGCTAATTGTCATTTCGTTTGTGGGGCTTGTGTACTCACGGCCGGTGTTCTAGTTTTGATATGAGTACAAAAGCTAGTGGACTTGTTATTTGTCTATGAGTTGTGACTCTCACTAGTTCATTGAGATCCCGCATCATATTATGTTGTGTTGTTCACCATGGTGTTATTGCCTTCTGATCTGCAACATGCCACTCGTGTTGGATTTGTTGTGTCCCTGCTCGCGTAGAAGATGCGATAACCTGATGTAGGGATTTATATGGTGGAGAGAATAAGAGATTTGGATCATAGAAACTCAAACGACATTAATACTCCTGGGGGCAGGCTCTATATGATGTGGAAGCCGCTAAGATAGACATGGAGATAGCCATAGTGAGTAGGATTATTTTTTGATACGTAACCCTTAATATTATCAAACATGAGCATGTATTGAAGATGAAGAAGTCACCCAACATTCAATCGAGTGGGGGACTCAACTTCAAGCTAATCGACATCTACCATCAGTATATAAGACAAATACATATTCCATCAACGGCGTGAGGAGGGCCATTTGCAGACGTTGACTAATATACTCATAAAATGCATCGATGGGAGAAAATAATCACTAAGTGACAGACGACCATTACTTGGCAACAAAGAACACATAATCATCAGGATATAGAGCTATCCACATAGTAAAGAAAAGCTACACATAAAATTGGCAGTGCAAACAATCCATTATCTTGTCAATATTTTGTATATCCAATCTGTGAAATATATAAGTTTGAGTCAACATCACTTAATCATATCTGCAATAAGGGGTTGTTCAAAGGTTGAGCATTATATATAGTAATTCATATATGGAGCAAATTAAATTTCAATATTAGAAACAACTACAGTGCTTAATAAGATTGAAGGATAAAATTGACAAAGGATGCATATCTTAAATATGATCACGGATAGCATCAACTAATGATTAAACTGCATGCTTATAAGAAGACGATTAGAGGGGGCAATCATATTATTCAAGTAACTATATATTCTATCCAATGCAAGGTCGCTATTCTATATGGACAATCGCAACACAAATTTACCTTCACAACATATTGATAATCCATGTCTATGCACAGTTATTGTTGTGGATATTTGTTGCGACTTCAACCCTTGGTAGTAAATGAGAATGTTCAAAACAATTGCAATATTAAAGTTGGAGGGCTATTTGAGATTTTTTGTTGAACTTTAGAAAACATTAATAATTGCATTATTAATGTTGCAAGCTGAAATAAAGGTAAATTGAAGTAGAAACCATTTAGCAGGAGAACATTGCAATAAATTGGACAATCATTTTAAGTAATGAGTTGGGGAAGGAGTTTTTAAGCTTCCTAAGAATCAAAGGAGATCAAATACTCCTGCAATTGCTTGACCCAATCATGGATATACTTTTTAGAGGGCTTATCTATTGTTGTGTAGACTAAATGAAAAGGCCAAGTTTCATGTCAAGATCTGATCATCCTACTTACCATGGGGCTTTCGACTTGCTTGGGGAGAGCAGTTTGGAAAGGCTTGCATATGCATTATCTCCTAGCATGGAATCTGCTAACCATGACTTCTTATCTGTGAGAGTTTCAATCACAAGGACGTGAAAGAATTTGGCAGGATGTAGAGATGTTGATGCATCCTCATTTCTTGTGAGATACATTGATATCAAGTACAATGAGTATGAGTATCGTATTAATGGGCTCACCTTATGAAAGGAAATACTTGAAAATATTTGAAATTTAAGATAAGTATTTCATGTTTTATTAATGCATATAAATTTTCAATTTGTAATTCATTAAATAATAAATCTTGTATGCTTCTATCATTTGTATGAGATAGTTTAGCTTTATAAACTATTTGTAATCTATCTCTAACATACTTTCAGGACAAAAGCATATAAAATTCAGATTCAGAGAAAGTCTGACATTTTCAAGAGGTCAAGAAGTTGATGAACTTGAGCTTCAGAGGGAGAATATGGTTCAGTTAACTTGTGACAATCTCAATCATATTGATTAAGAGGGAGTTCACAATTGAAGGTAAAACAAATCTGAGATTATAATAGTGGGAACTTGTCGATAGAATCACCGATGAGATGCACGTGGATAGAATACTAGAGGTCTTTATTATCTTCTCTCAAGTCCAAGAGGGAGTGTTAATATTGTGGCCTTGGAAAATATCAAAATGCATCTTATGCTAGCCAATGTAACCTTATGACTATTCAGATTATTCATATTGGTTCTCTCAGGAAGGAAAGTATGAAATGACATCCTACAGTGACACCGAATTGAGTATATAAATAGGGTATGCCTTCGTGATAGATGGAGAAGTTAAAAGATCTACATTAGTGACATTCGAGGATCTTGATTCAGAGGGAGTAGACCATGTTTTGTTGGTTCTCTAGTAATCAAGAAATTATAGCAGACAATTATGGTTATTACCATGTGAGAAGGTTATATGTCAGAAAAAGAAGCTAGAAAATCAAATTAAGTTGGCACCCCAGGATCTTGGTCATACAAATTCAGAGGGAGTATAACATGTCAAGATGGTCAATACTTTGAATTCACCAAGACTATGAGATCGTGCATACAATTGTAATTCAGTGGAGGTACATCCTCACTAAAGAACAAACAACTGATACTCTTACCAAGCGTCTTGCTAGAAAGAAGATTGTGTACCTTCAAATAACCTTGGTATGTTGAGGAATAAAGCCTTATTAGGTGAAAAGAAGGTATCCTGAATGCTATGTTATTACTTGTTGTGCTTTAACTATATCGTGGTTAGACAACATTAAGTTATTGGTTTCAAACTGTCATGATGTGTTATGTTCATGGCCAGACAACATTGAGTTGTTGTTTTTAAATTGTCATGACTGAGAGTTTGATTTCCACTCTTTGGATGAACCAAAGTGGATCCACCCTTTGAGAAGAGTCAAAGTGACTCTATGGGTTTTTTATTCATGAATAAATATAAAAAAATGTGTATATTGCAATATTGTGTAAAATGATCATTTGTGTGTGGGTTAACATTTCAAGGTGACAATCTTGTAAATGGTTACCCAAAGTGTCAAGATAGACTACTTAATTGTGTGTCCCGACTGTGCGGAGATCATGATATTCAAGTCTATTTTCATGATGAGACTACATTAACTTGTGCGTCCCGAAATGGCGGATGTCATGATAGATTTTTGATATTTAATACTCACTCGCTAAGAGGGAGTGTTAAGAGATAGCTTCATTCATATATATATATATATATATATATATATATATATATATATATTATACAATGTTAATAATGAAGAGTTGTGATATTTATATTATATTATTAATATAGTAATGATAATATTATAATGCAATGATATATATTATATTATTGTAGTTAATTATATATTTATGTTAATTATGGTTATAGTAGACAATTATGGTTATTACCATAATTGTCATATTATTATATGGTCATGACTCTTCAAGACGTGACTATGCGGGTGTTGTATGCAAGTTTGCAAGTATCAGACATCGACTTCCCTGAATTGTCAGGATGAGCATGCCCTATCACAATATCTCAAATGGTAAGAGAGGGGAGATAATACACAGATCCAAAACCCTAACCTAAATCTAATTGTCCTAGGATTGGACAAGTATCGGTCTGACTACCCTATCTGAATTTGTCAGGTTGACAAAGTTCATGGATCCTTTCTTTGAGTTTGTATGGTTATTTGATGATCTTGATTTATTGCTATTTGATTATGTGATTTTTCTATAATTATGGAAATTAATATTATAATTGAAAAATAATATTAAATTTAATTCCTATATTTTTGTATGATTATTAATTAATTAAAAATCAAATATTTGGATATTTGGTTTTAATTAATTAATTATGTGAAAATAGGATTAATATTGTCTATTAGATATTAAATAATTAAATTGCATGATTTAATGGTGTTTGGAATATTAAATTATTTAATGAGGGTTTATAATAATAACATGTGCTTTATTAAGTTTGAATGTGATTTGTTTAAAAAAGGTGACAACTTGTCTTTAGGAGTCTTAGTTGAGTTGTGCACAATTAAAAGATATTTTTAATTAATAATTAGTAATTTATTTCAACTTAAGAGGGTGAGTTTGATTAGGAGTTGGATTGTGAGTCATCTAGGGTTTGCATAAATGGTGGAGTTGAATCCCTAATAGGGAGAATTAGCATTCATTTGGATTCAATCAAGTTGTTGGAGATTTGTGGAGAGAGCTTTTGGAGAATTTTAGACATTATTGTGCTTCTTGAGCTTTTGTGTGTGTGCTTGAGTTTTCTGGGTGAGGATTGCTTGCATCTGGAATTGGGCCTTGTTATACACTGTGATTCAGATCTGTAGGATTGAATTCTTCTGTTGTCAAATCTGGGAGTTTCAACATTCTACAAGCATTCTATTACAATTTCTAGCATTGGAATTGAGGTAGGGTTTGAAAAAACTTTCTTGTAATTTTGTCTGTAGAATTCTCAGTATTGTATTGTGTTTGATTTGATTTATTGTTTTAGATATGTTTTTAATTATGCTTTCAATTTGGGGGTTTAGAGAACCTATAGATTTGTTATTTCATAATTTTATATATACTTGGCATAATAGGGATATGCTGTCGAAATTTCAAGAGAAAATTCATCCTAGCTCACTTAGAAAATGAAAAATTAATCTAGCTATAGTTTATACTATTGAGTTGTTGAAATTAATTAATGGGCTTTTGAGAAAATTCAACTTAGCTTGGAAAAATTACATTCTGGGAAAAAATAAACATTCTGTGTAAATTATACAGTAAAAAAAATATTACCAGAATAGGACAAAACTAGTCACATAAACTCAATTTGGATGTAAATTAATGCAATAATATTAGGAGGAAAAAGACAGATTAGAAAAAGACAAAATTTGCCATGAGTTATTGTAAATTAGCAATATTTCTATTTTTGGAAAAAAAATGTACAGGTCATCATTTCCATTTTCAAAAATACGCAGTCTTGTCAAAATATAAAATAAAACAAAAGTGTTAGTTCTAGATATATATGTAAAAAATATATATATTAAATAAAATACAAAATTGCATAGTAAACGAAATTGATTGTAAGGAATTTAATAAAATTAAATTTGAAAAAAATTTGAAAAGTTTTAAATTGTTAAAAAAAATATTGCATTGGTTTAAGGGAGGTGGGGGCCACCACACTCCCCCACCATTCCCTGGCGCATGGTACTCTCCATCGGCGGCACTTTGGGGTGTCATGCGGTAGGAGACCCACGACATGGGGAGAGCCCACGTGGGTGTGGGTTTCGTCCCCCCATGTTAAGTAATGTTTGATTTTTTTTTTATTATTAAAATTTTTAAAATAAGATTTGTTAATATTAATTTTATTAAATGTTTTTATTTAAATTTAATAAAAATTTTGTTAATAAGTTTTGTTAGTTATTGTCAATAGTTATTTTCATTAATAATTTTATTAATAAATTTTATTTTTATTAATAAATATTATTAACCATTGTTATTTATAATGTTTTATTAATAATATTTATTTGTATTAATAAATATTATTTGATGAGTATAGTTTTAATTAGCTATTATTAATTAATGATAAACAATAATTTTATTGTTTTGTTTTGTTTTTATATTGAAAAAGATTGTTAATAGAATTATTAAGGACTTTTGTTCAAATTTAGAAAGAGAAGATATGGTTTAGAATGTTAGGACTTAAATTAAAATCATAATTATTATTTCATCATGAAGTTATTGTACTATGTTTACTAAGTATGTTAATAAATTTCATATAGTAAGATGACGAATCTTATTGAGTTTCTGATTTAGTATTGCACATTTGGGTTATCTCATATTGGTATATGCATACTTTTATACTGAAATTGGTTGTTTTCTGTAATGTGGCTTTATATTTCATGGTTGTTGGGTTTATCTGTTTTATGGGTGCTAGATGACCTAGGAAAGACAGAGGCTTGAGAATTGTCTTCTATGTTCATGATGTTTCTTATATTTGATGTGGGTGTGTATTCTGATTATCATCCTTGTTTTGACCATTTGGGCTCATGTTGTATTGAGTTTTGCTTCATATTCTATAGAGGAGAATATGGTATTGACTTTTATGTCCAATCCATGGGATCATGTGTATATATATTCTTTTGTGAACACTTTGAGAGTGTTTTGTGACATTATGGTAATGTGAGAACCAGTGTGTTCCTATTATTTTTAGGAGTAGTCCTGAGGGACA